>KK502503.1:380549-472363 GCA_000688735.1 Glossina austeni | reverse complement strand
ATATAATAAGGCACTCGAAATACCGCAACAACAACTAAAAGTAAGTTTTTAACGCGAAATTCTTTTCCATAACTTTGTTAAACAATATTAACGCCTTTGATAAGCGAAAATTATGGATATACGATAACAGGGTAGAAAAAGAAAATAAACATCTTGCTTTTATATTAGAGAAAGTCCTCCACTGTGCACAAAAAGTTTTTTTTTTTGTTTTTTTTTTTTTTTTTTTTTTTTTTTTGCTTTACGAAAAAGGATATAACAAACGCGGAAAAAAAACAACAACCATCTTTCCTTGTGAGAAAAAGTGAAAAGCTTTGAATTAAAAATGAAATAAGAAGCTTGTTAACCAGTCAATGTTGTTAGTAATAAAGAATTAATTGCATGTGCAAAATTTATAGAAGAAGAATTTTCAATTATTGTTCACGAAGTACGAAAAGTAAGTAATAATGTGTTGCAACACAATTTGGTTCTATTGCGTCTGATCAAATTGAAAAATCAGATGATAATCAGAAATTTAATTTGAAAGCCGTACGAGTCGAACAAGATCGATCGTTAAATACCTTACATCACTTCACCTCCAACGCAATACAATTTTTCGTTCTTTTTCGTTACAAAACAAAGAAAAGACAAAAATGTGGATTCGATTAGAAATACATTCTATGAGCTCCGGTCCAAAAAAATAGATCTACGTTACGATTACTCTAATGGGTCAATGTTCGATCGTGCCCGAATCTTTTATGCCTAGCATCGTTATCCTCAAAAAGACGGACAGACGGACATGTTTAGGTGTATTCGAAATTTGAAACTGCCCAAGAATTTACATTCTTTATGGGGATCAAGTTTCACTTTTAAAATATAACACATAGGAAAATTATGTTCGGTCGTGACCGAATCTTTTGTACCCATGATCGTTACCCTCAAAAAGATAAAAAACAGCAAATGAACTGCAGTTTCATGCTATATAATATGGAGTGGGCCCAATAGATTTTTTCTATTTTCAAAATAAAAGTTCTTCTCGCAGAGGCGTGTGAGCGTTGTAGGCGTGTCTTGTGAAAAGCTTCCAAATTCTTTTGCGAATTTCTTCATTTTCGCTAACGGGAGATGTTTACCAAAGATACTATGCAGTTGCACAGGCAGACGAACAGACGGACATATTTAGGTGCATTCGAAATTTATAAATTTTATGGGGTTTTTAAAGCTTGTTTCTGCTCGTTATAAAGTTATTAAAAAAAAAAATAATTAATTTTGATATATTTTATCATTGGCCAGACGTGGTCAATTTTGAATAGGTGCGAGACAATCGCCCATAGAATAGGCGTTCACATTTGTGTTCTTTATCTACTATAGTTTTTGAGCAATAAACAAAAAACCAATTTTCCATTCCTCTTGAAAAACCGAGATGTTCGCAGTTTGCGCGTTGCTATGGACGTGTCTTTTGGCCGATTTGGCCCATTTTCAATACCAGCCTGGCTACAAGAATTTCCAATGTTTCAGCTGTTCCACTATTTGTCGCCAAGAGAATGTTTACGAAAGATATTACACAGACGGACAGACGAATATGCTTAAATTGAGTTAGAATTTGATGCTGATCAAGAATATATATACCTTGCGGGGCCTCTGATTAGAAAGTAATCTAAATGGGATATAGGCAATGCGCGCGTATTAAGGAGACTTGATTTGATAGCTTTCAATGAATCCGATATTGAGATTAAGCTATAGTCATCAGAAAGGATTTTAAAAGTATTGAACAGCTCGTAATTAGCTCTACAATGACTAGGCTATATGAAAGTAAAGTCCCTAGAGAAACGGTACTGTGTGGGACATTGAGGTGTCGTGACGTAAGTTATGTGAAGTAATGTGAGCGAATTGATAGTACCTTTTAGCGAACACCGAGGATGATTCTAGTGGCAAGGCAAGGCTAACAAAAGCGATCTATTTTCGTAAGGAGGTACGTAAGGGTCCCATGGGCAAAGAGCGGAATTGTTTTTAAACGGATTCTATTGAATCTACCTAAGACCTATAGGAAGGGATATTATGCCGCTTCACGCCAATCTGCATATGATTTCCTAGATTCGTTTGAAGTAAAGAGCATCATGGTTTCATTTTTCACTGTTGGAAAAATACAACTCTTTTAAAGCGCGTAAATGAAATAACTAATAGGCAAAGCCTGGCCGAAAAGAAAATGATGCTCACCTGTAAATAGCCTGTTGTTGTTGTTGTTGTCACGCTTGTACAGGCCCTATCATTTCCCTTACACTTTAATTTAATCAAAAACAAAAATATTTTTAACGTTTCCTATGACTTGAGTAAAGTTATTCCGATTAAATTATTATTGGTTTTCTTTAGTACAGTTACGTAATGTCCTTGTTTCACATATATATCAATTTTTTTGGTTTCACTGTCACGGCAGTTTTGTTTTTTTTTTTGTTTTTTCTTAATCACCGACATACGTTTATTAATTATTTTTTCCCCAAAATTGTGCACACATCGGTATGTAAGGAGTAAGGAGCAACATTTTTAAAAGGACAATTCGTAACGTAAACGTATGATTGCAAGTTGCATCAGTTTTCTGCACGCTTTGCACGCAACATACGTCTATTTTTACATTCAGTTACGTGTGATATCTTAATTTTGTCGTTCCTTTTGCAACAGCTAGATGTGTGGATGTGCCACTTCATAGAGCGTAAGCTACTTGTGGACCAGCGCCAAATTCAAAAGAAAAAGAGCGGGATAGGTGTCCCTCCGCCGACCTCGTCATAAAGCATCTTCTTATGATTCTTTAGCGATTAACATACATCAATACATACAACTTATAATAGTCAGGTAAAAACAAATGTTCACCTGCTAGCAGCACACAAGAGTATCAAATGAATAATTCACGGCAACGTTTCGATTCATAGATTTATGCTTTATATGTATATGATATAAAGTTATGTTATAGCGTGTAAATCACTGCACTTTATGATATATTTTATAAAATCTCTCGTGTAGAAAAAGGAAATATCACGGCACACACAGGCACACACACATTATAGGAATGTGAGCAAAGGATAAACAAACTGTCCTTAAGCTAAGAAAGATCAACACACAGTGTTGATATGGAAATGTTTAAGGATAAGATAACCACTCGTCATACAAGCCAAGATAACACGGTGACAACTTGCCTGAATAATACAGAGATATGTCAGAAGGAATAGATTGATCATGTTTCTGAAATGATGACTGAGAAATAAATTAAGCATAATAGAAGAAAGAATCGAGTGAAATGCAGTGGAATCCTTAAAGATATTACTCTTGTATAATGCAATGGACCTTCATTCGTAGATCCCCGATTTTATAAAAATATTTTATAATGTTTATTTACAACAACAACAACAACAACAACAACAACAACAAGAACAACAACAGCCAATTAAATTCCTTGCAAATAAAGATTTACTGTTGTTAGGATGGGTCGATTTTTCGACTACCATTTAACCGAGCATTGTTCGAGGAATCATGGACAAAACGGGTGACAGATGAACCAGCCGAGACGTTTTGGAATATTTGCTATACAAGTCTTCTTGCTACAGACGGATGAATAGTAATAGTACACAGCCATCCTTCAATGAATGGAAAATCGAAAAGGTTTCAGAAAAGTATGGATAGTTATAATATAACAACCATCGATCCGAAGCTTAACATGTAAAATAATTTGTTTTTTTTTTTTTTGAAATTGGAAAATGGATGTTGAGCATAACCATTTGATAAGAATGTTGATATGTATTCAATTTTTACTCTTAAGTTTGTTTTTTATTTTTATTTCCTGCGCGACTTATGGTAACAGACATAATAAGTTTGTGCGGAAGTATATAACTTTTAAAAGGATGTGAAAAAGTTGCGGCGCAAAAAAACACGCAACGTAATGTAAATCCATTACTTAGTACGCTCGGGATCATTTTGCGAATCGATTCAAAGTTGTCTGTCCGTATATCTGTTAGTGCGTTTGCTATCTTTTCACTTATTTGTTTTCATGAAATTTGGTATACTGATGCGCTTCCAACCAAAAACCAATCTTATTGAAAGTGGACTTCGGTGACCCATATAACGTCTTCTTTTTAAAAAATCATTGCATGAAAATTGATTGAAAAGAATTTTTGGATCTGATGAAACAACTTTTTGAAGAGTCGCCCGTATAAGTATGCTCACGAAAAGTAAGTCTTCACTTGGCAATTGGAACTGTAATAGCCATTTAGAGTAAAGATTAACTTTGCCAATCTTTGACACGATATCACATAAGTTCTCCCATGAAAAGAGTGCCTGGACATGGACACAACTTTGTATTAGGCAGAGTGGCGTAGGCTATTAGAAATCCGGCCTTGCTCGACTATAATAGTTACAGTTGTGCTTCTTGGTATTTCAAGAAGACAACTGCCGAGAACAATATTCGCACATATATAGATGTAACAAATTGGTTTTCAGCATCATTTACAACAATTTATTTAAATATTATTGCAAGCATTCGCATGCACTCAACTACGTCTGTACGAATGGCAAAAACTTTTTTCCATGTTTGAACATGATCTATATTTAAATGTATGCTCATAGGAGGAAATATTTTATTTGATTACCAGCGGAACAAAATCATATAACACACAAATCCCAGAATAACGTAAACAATTCAAAAAATATTTATTAAAATTTAAAAGAGGAAACTACCCATAACTAACTCTCTCTGCGAACTAAGACCAAAAATAAAAAGTGTGAAACGAAAAAACAAAACTCGCCTAGGAATGAATCTTGAATAATCTCGCAATCGTGTGATTGCGGACGCATCGTTTGCTTCGTTTTGATCATCTTTGCGACGCAGCTTAAATGGATTCTACTAAATATTTGCATTTCATCTTAAAAATTATTTAAAGTAGAAGAAATATAGAATATGTCTACTAAAGCAGAACTTGCATGTGTGTACGCTTCTCTCATCCTTGTCGATGATGATGTTGCTGTGACTGGTGAAAAAATCTCTACCATCTTGAAGGCGGCTAATGTTCAAGTTGAACCTTAATGGCCCGACTTGTTTGCTAAAGCTTTGGAGGAAGTCAATGTTAAAGATTTGATTACCAATATTGGCTCTGGTGTAGGCGGAGCTCCGGCGGCAGCTGCCCTTCCTGGCGGAGAAGCTGCTCCCGCTGCTGAAGCCAAGAAGGAAGAGAAAAAGGAATCCGAGCCTGAAGAGTCGGATGATGATTTAGGGTCTGCTCTCTTTGAGTAATTTCAACACTATTTTCACTATTTCTAAGAATCTTGTTTTAAGATGCAATCAGGAGTATAAGGAAAACAAATATAAGGAAAACACAACTTTAGTAACAACTTGTTTTTAGTTTTAGCTTTTTCTAAATCTGTTTTAAGACAAACCGCCCGCACTGTCAAATTTTACCCGCACTCATCATCACCCAAAGCATATCTGCCGCTATGTGCCTTGCTTTTTATATTATTTTAAGCCCATGAGAAAGGGCGGGTGCTCGTAGACACAGACATCTGCAAGCAATCGATGAACTTTCAATTACTTGCCTTTGATTGTTACAATGGAAATGAGAAATTTGCCATACGTTCTAGGTATGATGAAAGGAATAAAAAAAAAAGCGCAGTTAAGTACTAAGAAGTAAGAAAACGGTAATCGTTCTGCAGCAAATCTCGGATACCAATCATCTGAAAGAACTGTTTTGGTAATTGTGTGCGGGACCGTCTTTTCACCGACCAACTAGACAACCTTGGCAAATATTAGGTAGTCCGGAAATTACTGGCGATTTTTTTTTATATAAGGAATAAAGTTGTTGTTGTTGCTTTACAAGAATTAGGTTTTTCTGCAAGCTCGCGAATCGACCAGTTTCAACCATAACCTATAGTTGGTCCTCATCAATGGCTACTTTGGTCTACCAAAATGCGGACAATTTCCAGGAACGAAATTTCGCAATTGTGAAATGCGTTCTACTACAGCATTAATTTCATGCAAAGCACATGTTTCTCTATGTGCTTCGGCAGCTCTTGAAATAAGAAAGCAAAATATATCTTATATGCCAACTTTCATGTTCCACGGCCTACTTACGTCTCACTACTATGACGCAACCAGTTATTCGGAAAGTTTTTTACAAAATAAAGATAAGCCTCGTCCACATAATTATGTATGCCTTTAACCCTAATTATCTGTATAGCCATATGAAAAAAGTTATTTTAGCCTGGTGTCGGGAGCAACTGCAAGAAATTTTCGGACCCTACAATATTTCTGAAGATTTCCGATCAATGTTTGCTGCAGTTTGTAACATATTGACAATAATACTGGCTATCGATGAACACTACATTCAAGGACATGTTTTTTTTACTGAAAATTTCTACTTTTTGGTCTATTGTGGACTTGCTTGTAAGCAAACTAATTACTTGGACATCAATTAAGAACTTTTGTTGTAAGTTTCAGTTTTTTACCTCAATTTCACTAACAAGTTCCATAAGCGGACGTTTGACGGGCGAGCGAAGAAATGGATGGACGGAGAGAGGATATGTCTAACTCAAATTGAAGGAGACTTGAACTGCTTGCCTCATCCTACATCGATTATCTGACGCGTTCTTTTTGTTTTTTTTTTTTTACTTTACAATAATTCCGTTACAAATGCATCTGCTAATTATAGACAAAAACGAGTATTTATCTTACCATGTGTAAGTAATGCAATTTTCATATTATATGCATTATTTTTTCAGTTCTAAATTCATGCGTCCCGCTTAATCTTCACTTAATTACTTTCTTTGCCTTATTTAAGTTTTTCATATAAATTTTTACACCATCTCACCTCTTCAGAAATTAATATCTCTTACGGATATCAAGTAAAAGTTTTTCTTTCACAATTCGCAACTCATTCATTAAATTTATGATTGCGCTGCGTAAAGCATTTTAAGTTTATCGTAAAAGCTTCGACATTTGTTTCTAACATTACACATTACATTATCGCTAAAGAGGAGAAAAGTTTTTTTAACTTTCATTGTTAACTCTCATTGTTGGTTTTCCACTCATTCATTATTTAACTGAGTTTCAAATTTTTATATATATATATATATATATATGTATCTCTCGCAAAACCTTGAATTTCGAACGTAACCGCGCAAGGTAAGGTAACATTTAAGATAGCAATTATCTGTCTGCCGTACCATACTTTATTTACTTAGGCTTAATTTACAGAAAGTTTTTTGTTTATCCGACTGAAGGAGTTCTATCTCCTGAGTAAAATAAAACAAGCAGCTAATTTAATCAGTCTCCAGTGAATTTCTCAAAGTTTTCTACTGCGATAATTTAATTAAAAGAGCAGAGAAAATAATACAATGAAAGAATGAAAGAAAATACAAATACTATAAGGAATTTCATTTAATTTAAGGCGAATTTACGATGTCCGCTATATGGGCAGAAGTACGGCAAATTTTCGTTAGGATAAATAAGATCACGTCAGATAGCTAAGTTATTGTTCGCGTTATAAAAGTCAGTACAACAACATATTTTATTATTTGCTCTTCGTGGATTGCGTTGGAATATCTCGCACAGGCTGAAACTGATTAACTTCTTAACATCTTTGCAAACAAGACGCAAAGTACATACTAGGAGTTCCCTTTGACTCTAGAATGATAAAAGGCTATGTGAATTTGCCAATTCTTCTTGGTCTGATGGATCTTCACGTCCCTATCAATCACATGCACTACAAACTATGACCCGCTTAATCTTTCTCGACGCCGCACATGTTATGAGTTATGTCAACCTCTTGCAAATGCATTTTTTGGAGAAAATGTAAAATATATATAAATAAAGGTCAGAGTCAATGTCTATATCTTCGTACGCATTCTTACTCTTGTTTCGACGGACGATAGTTCAACTTACAGTGTAACCTATTTTGTAAATCATGATTTCAATTGTGATGACATCAGCCTTATATTTATATATATATATATAAATATATATATATATATAATATAAATATATATATATTATATTTATATATATAAATATATATATAAATTTTTTTCATTTCACTTGATTTAAGGAAACATCCAGCAGAGTTTGACAGAATTTATCTGCAAGTTGCGCAACGGCCAGTAAAACGACGGCCAAACCGCAAAGAGAGAGAGAGATACGAGATTTGCCCGCAAAATGTATAACATATGATGTTTGCCTTCAGTACAATCTTCTCAAAACATTAATCGACAATTTACTGTCAAGACCGATCATAGAGTACTCATCTCACTTAATACAGTTCTTCATCTATTTTCATCACAAAATATGAAAAAAAGGCTAAATTTTGTGATCACTCTTGTATGGAAACGGGTCCACAACGTGAATGTGAACCGAATTTACTAAATTTCACTTTTCTATTTTAAAAGACTTATTATTCTTCGTCTGTATTTATTTGTCATAAACTAAGAAATGAGAAATTATGCCTCGGAGTTACTTTTCATTAGCGCTCTTGTATCGGACTGAGTCCCAGAAGTAAATATATGTAGACCATATCTACTGCACTGAATTTGTATGTCATCCATCATTCTTGATCAATTTTCATCATAAAGTATTAAAAGTTTAACCTTGACTTTGTTTTTCATATATACGTACGTTTTTCATCTATACATCTATATATATATATATATACATATATGGCAAAATGGTTACCGTCGGAAAGAAGTTTGAAAAGAGAAAAAGTCTAGGTGCACCCAATCGATAAGGGTTAAGCACCCACTGTAGTTACAACCAAATGCGTTCAAACTGTTTGAGATTTCGAACCCGGAAACAAGTGCTTAGTGGTCGCGACCCCTATCTCGAATCGACTTATTTCCCCTTTCAAGATTTCAACTTGTATGAAACTTCGTAGGGTGGTTGAGTCGAAAATTGATGCCAACCAATGCAATTTTTCACATGTGCTTAACATGCTACAATAATGTGTTTGATTGATTATTGTCTTAAAATATCAAAAATTTGTTCGGGCTAGGAAGAAAGCATGTCAATGTACCAAAATCTACGAAATTTTGACTCATTAACATTAAAAGAAGCGCAGAGGCCTAAGGTGAACAAACGAACGCACATGTGTAAATTCAGCCATAAAATGCTTCTGAACTATCAGTACCTATCCACGATCAGTTCTACCTGTTCTTAGCCCATCATTAAGAGGTATAAAAAAGGCTACTCTCAGCTTAATCGGTAAAGACATAACATTACCAGGTTGGGGTGAGCCCCTATCTCTCTCCCCACCTCACTTCTTTCCGACTACTATCACAAGATACCTATAAGCAGTACCCTCTTGAGTGATTGGCCAAAAAAAAGAGAAAATAAAATTAGGAAAGTGTTGTCCCTTTGTGCTGCCTTACTGACCGCACTACTTCTTGACCGCAGCAATGCAGTGTTAGTGCTTTTCGATCGTAACTATCTAAACTATTTCGGTCACAGCTACTATTTATTTTTTTTGCGCATTAGTAACTCTTGTCTGGCGTAGAAAATTCAGTGAAGTGTTTTTTTTTTTACCTTTTTTTTTTTAATGTTTTTATCTTAAAAGTGCGCCAAGTTACTATTACTGGGCATTGTTCTTATGGAACGACAGACAATTTTGTTAAAAGAAACTAATCGTAGAATTGCTTTGAGGACATAGAGCATTTTGTTGCATTCCTTACAAGCTGAGCTAAACTCCTAATATCTCCTCCTTTGGTAGATAGCGTTAATCGTTAGCAAGTTGAAGTTATTCTATTAAGGGCTCGATGGATCAACGTATGGTTGGTTGCTTATCTCTAGTCAGATTTAAAGAGACGAAAATTATCAATTTAGAAATTTCTTATAATATTTAATTCAATGACCAAACTGCAGTGGTCAGCATCCATCATAACGCACGAACCATCCAGCATCGTATCGATTGCAATCAATGAAATCAAATAATTTATTCAATGAAATCAAAAGAACTTCAAGTGAACGATGCTTGTATGTTATTTATATAGCACAAGTATTTATTGCATGCGTTATATATATGTAGCGTTATATTCAAAGAATTTGCGTCTGGAGGAAAGCAAAGTAGTCTGTCATCAATGTGCTCAATCAATCAATAGATATTTAAAAAAAAATATATATATAAATTTTTTCTTCACATTAGTGCTACGACTGATGCGAACAAAATCACTTCATTTTCATTTAATTTTAAAGAAAAAACGATAAAATCAAAATATACGCAGCGCAAGCAAAACGCTGCCGAATATTTCAAGTGGAAAACCAAACATTATTTATTTTATGCCTTGCTTTACGAAAATGCACAAAGTAGTCTGTGTATATGTAATATAAGGAATATTTCATATTCAATTAATAAAATATTTAAAGTTAAGTATAAATAAGTTATAAAACAACAACAAGTAAGAAAATTAAATCTTCTACACCGACCACAGTTACACTAAAAAAGGCGAAAAAAACTAAATTTTCATTCTGTCCAATATGGAGTGGGCGGGACTGATTTTGTCTATTTTAAAATAAACGTTTGTGTCGCGTACGCGTGTGGGCGTTGTAGGCGTGTCCTTTGACCGGGTTAGCTCATTTTCAAATTCTTTTGCAAATTTGTAGGCGATAATTTCATTTTCGATTGTGCTACACCGTTGGCCAGACAGACTGACTGATGAGCAGACGCACAGACGGATATGTTTAGGTGCATTCCTGATGTGAAACTGGGCAAGAATTTTTATACTTTGTGGAGTTTTACAAGCTTGTTTCTGCGCCTTATAAAGAAATTGACAAAAATTTAAATTTTGATGCATTATAGTATTGGGTAGGCGTGGTCAATTTTTTCCATTTTTTCCACAGGCGTTACAGCATCGTCCATAGAATATTCGTTCAAATTTTTACACATTTATTTTTCATAGTTTATGAGCAATGAGCAAAAAACCAATTTTTTATTTCTTCTGAAAAACAAAAGTGTTCTCAGTGCACGTGGGGAGGATTTGGCCCATTTTCAATACCAACCTGCGTGCGAGAGCTTCCAATGTTTCTGGCAAACTTGAAGTCGATAGCTTCATTTTCACGGCCAGGAATATGTTTATAACAGACCTTATACTGACGGACAGACAGACGAACATGCTCAAATCGATTTAGAGTTTGATGCTGATCAAAAATATATATACATTGTGAGGTGTCTGATGCTTCCTTCTAGACGTTGCAAACGTTTTGACAAAATGAATATGCCCTTCATATTTGGGTGATGGGTATGAAAGTAAGAACATTGTAGTAGCCCACGTTCCACACTTAAACACACTACGTTTAATGCAGCTGTTCATATAAAGGCTTTTCAAAAAAAAAAGCGTTATAGGGAAAATGGTCACAAAAGTGGCCCGATCTGAACCGTTTCCAATACCGCTCGTCCTTGTGGCAAAATATGTCGGTGCAAAAAATGTCATCAAAATATCTCTAAAACTACACAACAAAAGAATATCAGATAAAGAGACTGACGCACAGACATGCAAGCTTAGATCGATTCAGGAAGTGATTCTCATAATGAAAGTTGGATCGCCCTCAAACTTGATTAACTTTGAGAAGACCAACCGACCGACAAAAGCAGCAGACTGAACAACTTCAACTCTCATAATGATCAGCGTCGGAGTTCATAAATACATCGAAGAATACCAAATCTTAATAAGTGGACTAGTGTAACTATATCCCATAGCGAACAATTTCAGCTGCATCTTATAGTGTCCTAATTCCTAGACCGCTTTGCTGCCACATTTATGAACAAGGCAATGTTCTCAGCGAGCAGATAAATAACAAGTCTGTGATTAGAGAGAGCCCCCCCCCCCCCCCCCCCCCAAGTAGTCAAACTTTGCAAGGTATTTAATATGCAGGCGAACTGTCAGGCAAAGCGTAGTAAATATAATTTTCAATAATTTTATGCAATTTTTTTTTGTGCTTTCAATTTGTAAATAAAAGAAAATTGAAAACCTTTAAACTAAAAAGAAAATAATTAAAATGCTGTGCGTGTGCCTGTCTACTGAATGACCAAAATATTATTATATATTAATTTTAAAATAAAATATGTTCATACACGCACACATATATATATATATATATATATATATGTATATATATATACATACAGGCATGTATATATATATATATATATATATACATACATACATACATATGTGTGTGTGTGTGTGTAATGAGCCTTAAACTATCAATAGAGTTTTCATTAATTTAGCTCTCAGTTATTCTTTCAACTATAAAGCAATGTAGGAGGAGAGCCTAGGAGCCCCTAACATAAAAAGAGGCAAAGTTCTGTATAATTATTCCATCACAACCGATTGCACAAATAGCCGCAACTATATATATATACATAATATTTTGCACATACCCACATATATATAACATCCATACATAGATACATACATGTATGCATATATATATGCTTATATGCATACATTCATACATGCATATGCAAATGAAACGTTTCAATAACTCATTAATATGATATTCACAGATACAAATATTTGCTGCATTGTTACATTGATAGATAGCTTACATACATAAAGCTTAAAGGTTAAAACATTTTAAAAATATTTACACAATATTATTGTCATGATAATGCATGAAGCATAAATTAAGCATAATTGCGTTTTCATTAAGCATACTTGTACTTGCGTAAATATCTGAACAAAAATATATATATATATATATTTATATATATATAATATATATAAAATATAATAACTTATACAAACCATCCAATCATTTAGGCAGTCAAGCGTTTAAATTAAAAACCCATATCCTGTGTAAAACTTGCGTTTGTTGGGTGAATTTTCAATACATTTGTGACTTCATCGAAAATACGTATTGAAGGACACACAGCAAGGATTACTTACATTATATTCATTCTCAGCTACCTATGCCTCCCTACACATGCATTTCTATGTTAAATAGTATGAGATTCCCAGTCGATTTAATAATGCCTCTGTAAAAATTTATTAATAAATTGCGAAAAAAAATGTTTGGGGAAAATTGAATTATTAATTTTTTTTTTTTTTTTGTTTATTGCAAATTAAACATAATTTTTCTCCTCCGTCCGAAAATATGATTTACATATTGTTCAAAGCTATTATTATTGACATTATTATTTAGGGTAGAGAAATACATGCCAGGACTAAGGTACAATAAGCACTAAGGCTGTCGAGTCTGTCCGAAAATATGATTCACATATTGTTCAAAGCTATTATTATTGGTGTTATTATCTCTGATAAAGAAATACATTCCAGCAGTAATGTAAGAGAAGCACTAGCAACTGAGACTATCGACTCTGTCCGAAAATATAATTTACATATTGTTCAAAGAAATAACTTCTAAAACTAATGTATCAAAAGCACTGGTAACTGGTAAAGCTATTAAGTCTACTTTTTTTTTTTTTTACGTATAGAAAAGGTGGTTAATGTATCTGCTTTAATAAAGTTAAATATTTTATTGATATTATGTTCGCGCTGTTACTTTCAGTATGTCCACGTTTGAAATTGAAGAAAGGTTTTGACATTCATAAATTATTTGTTTAACTGTAAAACATTACCCATTGAACGACTGGGTTTCTTAACAATCTATTGATGTCTTGACGTTAGTTGGATCAAGTATTGGAGTAATGTTAATATTAATATGTAAGTAGTGTGCATTATCGATTTTTTTTCGTAAATTCTCTCTTTACTTTTTTTCCCAACAGATTTCAAGCTACAAAATAGATGTGCATCGTAATTTTATGGGAATATCAATGCAAGTAATCGAAGAGTTTGGGAACAACATTTAAAATTCTCCTTAAACACTTATGTTTTTATATTTGTTTTGTTCATTGATTCATTTATTTAATTCATTTCTTTTTTCCGGTTTTTTTTTATTTTTTATTTTTTTTTTAAATAAATTAAATACATAACATGCACAGAAGGGCAGAAATATTCAATTGAAAAAAGGAAGAAAAAAATGCAAAAAATCTTTTCGAAAGAATTTAAAAAACTGTCATTGTCTCTGCAGGTCTTTATCTGTAATGAACACTGGTTTGTTATACTAGGTTCACGATATTGTTTGTACATTGCAAATAAAGTTGAAATCAAAAAATGCCCTCAAGTATTTATTCAATCAATATTTTGTGATCATTATAAGATAAAATTTACAGTGAAATTATTTGCCTTTTCACTCAATCAGGCATAGCCTTTTCAAGGTTAAGAGTTAAGAGTTTCTGAAAACATTAAATTTTAAAACTTCTACTCCTATGAATTCAGGCCTTCGACAGCAACTATATTCGATTCATACTCAAACAGGAACCGATGTGCAAAAATTAAAACAAGTTCTTTTAATTTGTTGTCCGTTGTTCACTTAACCCATCCATCGCAATAAAAAATCCTGGTCATGACGTTTCACAAGTCTAATGAAAATATATTTACAGTTTTTGTTATTTATTGGGCGTATCTATGGGAAAATAATGGCCATTTCTAAATTATTCTGTAATCGTGATGTAAATACGATCCCTTTCGATCTCAGCTTATGCCAAGTTGGACGAATCCGTTTTGAAAGTTTTTTTTTATGACCATTCACCCGAGAAATGTTTCACAGTAATGCTCAAAGGGAAGTCGGAAAAGCGAGAGATAGATAGGGAGTATTTGTTACGCTTTTACACACTAAGCTCTTACTATAGCACGACGCTCATTCACTTTGGTCTACCAAAGCGAGATTTCAAACAACGAACGCCGACTTGGTGCACGTGATTCTTATCTAGTCGGCTTTATGATAGGCCCTAACAATTTTTAGATCGATTTCAGCTACAGCGTATTAGCCATCGGCAATAGTAACTAATTTTCAGACTCCTTGCTCAGTTTTAGGTTTACTTTTTCCACTTTAGCGAAAGTTTTCATACTGGAGGATGCGTCAACGAACGCACAACGTGATTCTTTCGTCTCGGATTCTTGCACTACTGAAGAATATAAAGTATAAGGTGTACGGAAAAGGTTTCCAGCTTTTTACGTCTACGGGGAACAATATTTCCCCTTTGCTTAAGCGTTGCTTAAGCAAACAGATTCGATTATCTTTTCGTATGCACGGATGAAAAACCTGGAAACTTTTATTTGTCTTTTCTACATTACTCGAAATACTCCGAGCACCTGCTCTTCACGTGTTCGGCTATCCTCATTTAAAGCGTATAGAGCGCATAAGTTTCAATAAAGTATTACGATATTCTTTGTAAACTAAATGCCAATTTTTGCTGCCTGTGCTGACTTCAATTGAAAATCTACAATTGCTAGATATCAAATTTAATGGGCGCCAACTTGTCTCGCCAATTTTATTGCTACACCGTATCACTTGCTTCACAGAAAGTTCAAAGTCATGTAAAATAATCATTAAAATATGTTTTTTTCTCTTCTGCTCTTCTTTAAATGAATTTTTGCAGAATTGTGTGATGTAAATTTTATTAAAGTATTTAAACGACCGCTCCATAGATAGCCGCAGTTATAAGAATTGATGTTCAAGCTTGAATTTTGAATCATTTTTCCTAACGTTTGTCAACACACGAAATAAAATGTAAGGCTGATATTATCCCCCCCACCTTAAAGAAAATTTAGGTTTGTTTTTGTGACTCTTGAAAGGGCAAAATTTAAAATAATTAGTTAAGGAACTTATATAAGAAAAAAAAAGAAGGAAATTTCGTTCGGTGCTCTTTCACGTTTTTATCTTCAAAAGTCTGAACTGAAAGCTAAAAGTCTAAGTAAAAAATTGAATTCTGTCATTAATAAAAGAATGAAAATAATAAAGAAGAGAAGACCGGAAAAGAATTTTTTTTTTTTGCTTTTTTTATTTCTATACAGTATTTATCTGTTTGTTGCGGTCACAGACCAAAAAAATCTTATATTTATCCTGTTGCCTGATTTTCTCATTTGTTTTTCCCGTAATTTCTTTTATTAAAGCATTTCGTTTTCCTTTCACTTATTTTCTAATTTACTGTAACGACAACACATTTTGTGTTTGCAATTTTTCGTCTTGAGCCATTTTCACAATTATTTTTAAAATGCATTTTTTACTGTTGTGTTGCTGGCAGGGGATTTTTATGGAAAAATGTCCACATTTTTCTCCCTATGCTATGCGCTTTCAAATCCTTAATATGCTTGATTTCATTAATGCATTTGTAACACCCAACCAGATCAGTTTAACTGTATTGTTAGTTCTTAATCAATGCTGAAATGGTGAATTGATCGTGAACGAATTAAGCGGAATTGAAGTGAATTTCTTACGTAATGGGCTTAATTTTGAAAACATATTCACTCCCATTGGAAAGTGCAGGCAATGAATGTTACTTTGAATATTAAATGGAAAGCTTTAATCTTAAATTTACATACATAGAAATATATATGCATATGTATAGGCCGGACGTAAGGACACGTCAAAAATAGCAAAATAATTCTAGTAAGAAAATCAAATACTGATTAAAAACGACTTCGTTTAGATTTAAACTTTTCTGGTTTTTGGTTCGTTGAGCCCCTTTTAAGAAGAGGAACATATATATAAATATATTGTTATCATGGAAATCGACACGATATTTGCTTGGAATAGTATAACAGATTATTGATGATATTTGTCATCTTCAAATGGATCCCATTTTATACGATCACTTCTTATGTCAAATACATTTACGAAGTCGTCGGGGTCCCAAGCATTCAGTCTTTAAGCATTCGTATTTTTCTTATTTGACTTCTAGTTTTCTTATTTGTTTTGTCTACGTCACGAATTGCTCCTGTTTGCTCCATTTTATTTATGTATTTTTTGTTTTTTTTAAACATTTTTACGAATTGTATTGTTTTTTGTTGAATGCGCTTTTATTTTGCCTTCTCTCGCTCCCTCTACCCCTTCGTTGCTCTTTATCTGTCATTAATTTAAAAATATTTGTCAAAGTAAACCTCAAAACATCAAAAAGAATGTCGTTACTTCATACCCGGCTGCTTTTATATGCCAAAAGTTAATAGTATGAGAGTACATTAAATTCATTATTCTCTATGTGTCGCTTTACCACCAAAAAGAAAAAAAATCTTCATAATAATAATTTCAGTGGGTAGCGTTTTGAAGAAGCAAGCTCCAGCAGCTCAAACGCTGGAATGGAAACCACGACTTCAGAGACTTTCAGAGAGCAGAGAGAGAGAGTTCAGAGTTTCGAGGCGCTCCCAATGGAATTTTAAAACTTACGTACGCACTCGTAGGTGATGAGCGATGATAAGCAGAATTTGTCGGCACTCGTCGTACAACGAAAAGACTTTTAATAGAAACAGCAGCAGTTAGTCTTAATTACTTTAAAACAAAAAAATTAAAAAATAATGCAAAAAAACCGATATTTTAGAAATTTGCATCATTTCTACTTTCCTTTAAGACGCGCATCATTTTGTCGAGCCCGAAAATGAAAAGCATTTGCTAAATACGCGTCTTATCACTTATTCGAAATCAAACTCGGTTCTAGTGCTAATGGGGCAAAGCTATGAAATCTTTTTTCTTTTCAACTGCGGGAAAAACGATTTTTCTTCTTCTTTTTTCCTTTCAACTGCAAGAAAAAAGATTTTTCTTCCGTTTGTTTTTACTGCGCTATCATTGTTCACGCGAATTCACGAGAGCGATATGAAAATTCTTTTATGATTTTGAAGAGCAGAATAAAAATTTGTTGAATTGTAAAGATTTACGTTAAATAATATTAACCGAAAATCAAAAGTGGTGGGCAAAAATGCTTAGAAGACACATTCTTTTATTTCGTCAGAAGGAAATATAAAGAGTGTGAAGCCAACTTCCAATTTGATTAGCAAGCACATGTACCAAGTAACTCGACAGAGATCTATTCCTAATAAAATGTTTCCTGGCGGCAATAACCTTGAAAATTGTCTTCTTGTTTTTTTCTCTGGCAGAAACCGACGGCGGAGAAATAGTCGAACTCTTTCGTTGTGGCTAAGCTGAGAAAGCAACCACTTTTACGTATGTCAGAAGAATCTACGTAAACATGGATGTCTACAGTCTTGGCGTTGCGTTATCTGCGGCCACCATAGCTGTTCAGCTATGATCCTATTATTATGATCAAAAAGAAACCATCGATCTGCTCCTTCGCTTATCTGATCGTCCATCGGTCTGCTTTCCTGCTTGCCTTTCTGCTTGTTCGCCTATCTAATCCGCGCGTTCCATCAACTGTCTGCTCATCCACATTTCCGCTCCTTCGTCTTTTTGTTCGTCTTTCGCTTCTGTACTTGTCCGGCTGTCAGCTCTTACCCTTGTCTGTTACGTTTATAGTCTCAGCCGGAGTCAGAAAACTATTCTAAACTATTTCTTCGTTTTTTTTTTTTTTTTTTGATTATATACCAGCGGCTAAGCGCAAAAGTGTAAACGCATGTCATTGAAGTTCTTAAAGTGCAAGACTTAAAGAAGGCTTTTAAATCTTGGTATTTAGGTCACTGCAGCAAAGGTAATACGATTGAAATCGAAGATAATGGACCTGTTGACAACGATATCAAAAGAGTAGAAAAGAATCCAAAAAGTTTTGCTTATCGACTGTACCGTAATGGTGACTTTGGCCCGCCACGACATGCTACTCCCATATAATTATCTCTGATGACTTTAATTGCAATCAACCGAAAATTCACTGACAGATGGCCTGTGCGCCTTAAATTTATATCCCATCAACACACTTTATTCAAACTGCTAATGGATTTGTTTATTATATGTAGTCGTGATAATGTGCTGCTTTACAATCATTTATGTGCTGTCATGTTTTCCAAGCATGATCTCATCTCTATAACGCATCAAGCCGCTCTGAGCAGGCCAAACACTAACGCCGCACACTATGACTTCATTAACATTAACGATGAGAAGGTGGGATAGCTGGGATGGGAAATACAACATGGGATCCGCACAAAGTATTGATGACAAGCTAATGTTTCTTTTTAACCTACAAAACGGTGTAACCATATGAGAAGAGACAAGCAACGGTGCCTTTCAAATAATAATGTAATAACACGATACCCACTCACTCATACGTCTCCAACACTTGTCGTATGTCTTCAATACTTGAATTGTATCCTAAATTTATTAAACTTTTGTTGCCGTAGATCGCAGATTTTATGAAGACTATAATCACGATAAGTGGTTTTCTTAGAAGTTGGAAGTGTTCAAAAATACTAGCAGTGCGAAACGGAGTCCATGATTACCGGCCTATAGCCATCCTTACATGTCTTTCCCCAGTAACAATACCACATTGGACATAAGGTATCTGTTGACGAAAACTTATCTTCCTACGTTTCATATGAGTGGGAATTTTTTTCCAATTGCAAGGTAGATGCCATGAGGAGATTGTGACTCGCTGTCAACAATGTAGTTCAATACGTATATGGATTAAAAAGAAGAGATCACGTCTCAGCATACGTTCCTCGATTCCAGGATGTCACCTCTGAAAATGTGCTCCAGCAGATAGTACCATACTCGGTACCTACATGAAAAACTGAGATGCGCAGCTAACAATAGAGATATGAAGATTATGCAGATGGCGCACTATAGCTTATTGCCTGACAGACAAAATTTTTTTTTTGTCTACGCTATCAATCTGTGGGACCCTCTGCCATCGAATTGGCAAACGATCGCCAATGCTGGTGGGAGGTATGAAGTTTATACAGATGACGCACTGACAGACACTTACTTTTATCTACGCTATCAACCTATAGAATGCCCTGCGATTAAATTGGCAAACGATCGCCAATGCTGGAGAGTTTGAAAGCTTACTAACAAGATATTACAATGTAATTAACCGTTAAGCCAATTGGTCTTGTATTGTTTTTCATTGTCACACTTTAGTCAACCAACAGTGTGATTAGTTAAAAGCATTACACAATCATTTCAAAAAGGAAAAGAAAAAATTCTATGGCTGAATACTATTTTTAGCAATGTGTTCATTGCATTACTAAGAAAACACGCAACAAAAATAATATATTTTGCTAAACAAGTCATTAAAACCAAATTAAAACAAATTGTAAAGGTGAGGTAATAGTAGAAGTGCGCGCAATTGCAATTACAAGCGAACATACCATAAAAGATGCAAAGCAAACTCAACATGCGATCAAGCACTTAACAGAGTTTAATAATAAACTCAAGTTTTACATAAATCACTAAATATTTTACTTACACGCGCGCTATACCTCGCTCTGCTTGTAAAAGCCAATTGTGTACATTGTGTTTTTAGCTTAATAATGAAAAATCTTCAAGTGCGAATGACTTTATTATTGCGAAAAATATTTTATTCGCGTTTTGGCGAATCTTTGACACCCTTCGCGCCGAATCAATCAATGCCATGATTAAATCACGATTTTGTCAACCAATGTAGTGGAAGGGCGGCCGTATTTGTCTCACTGATCTTTTGATCCAACTTTCAAATCGACATCATACGTCATAAGACGTACATTGCACATGGCCAAATCAAGCCCCTTTTTCAATTTTTTTTCGATGGCTAATAATTGGACGTATGGTCGGACGTCATTAATTAGGAATATAGATCATAAGTTGTCGCCAAGGAATCTTTCCACGGACTTGCAAACAAAAAGAGCTAATTTATTACTTTTCGGTAAAGAAGGTGAATGAGTATACAAATCGTTTATCGAAAATACCCAGATGCGAGAAATGACTAAAGCAAATAATAAATATTGGCTTAGCAGAAATGCCTTCCTTTAGAAAGCGAAGAGATAAAATTAAAAGTTGGTTCTTATTAATATGAGAAATATTTATACATGTTTATATATATATATATATATAACTATATATGTATATATAAATTCGTTGAATATCAAATATAAAACAATGTAATAAGCCCCAGAAGGGGAGAAAAACACGTGTTGTTTGTTGTCCTTTATGTGTTATAGAACGGCAAAATATCCTAGCAATACGGGTAAGTATGACGCAAGAGTAATAACAAAAAACGAATAAACCTTTCACAATAATAATAAGATGTGGAAAAAGCATAAAAATATCGTAAAATATATATAATTTCCTTTTGTACTTTTCGCCATATTTTACAGCTTATGCTTCACTTGATGAATGCATTTAATATATACAACCACCCATACCCCCCACCCCCTATGAACTTTACGATTATCAAGTATTGTGTGTCTGCAGGTCTCTAAATTCAACTACTTTTCTACTCTTCTCTACTACTCTATATAATACAGCAAACAAAAGATGATAAACTCTATGTCAGGAACTTGCAAACACATAAAAGACTTTTAGATAAAAAAAAAAAAAAACAAAAAAACAAAAAAACTCTACAAACAATGGCAAATAATGTGCTAGGATAACCGAGGAAGAAGAACACAATAATTTTTGCTCTTTTACTAATCAGCACTTTAAGGCTTGCTATAAAAATTCATATGAAAATAAAATTTGGGTGATTCCATTAAATGTACGAAGAAGTTATACATCTCTGTTTTTAATATGCAGATTTCCATGTGAAGTTGCAAAATAATTGAAGTCGACTAATTTAATGATTTCTTAAGCAAATTATTTCAAAATTATTCTGCCTGCTTTTCCTCCTTCTGAGTTTCTTCGAAAACTTGGATTTCCTTATTACAACAACAAAATTATACTCTTCTACTCTACTTCAATATATTAAACTTTTTAAAACAACTTTTAAATTATATTTAAATTATTATTTTTTTTTTTTTTGTTTTGAATAATTAACCCGTTCGCCACCGGAGTCTTCTAGAGGAAAACATCAATCATCGCCCCACATTTTTTTTGTCTTCACATGATTTCAATTAGAAGAGATCCCCCTGCCTTGTGTGTAACGCCCACATACATGCATGTACCTGAAACGTACCATATTTAGCGTAGCATAGGCGAGTTATAAAATCTAAAGATTTTTAGCAACAGATGGAGAAATCATTTAAAAAGTTTTTTTTTTTATTCAATATTAGTTGAGCAACGATGCATTTTATGAGCAAATATCAATCGGAATGGTTTCCTACATCTACCTACCTACTAGACCTACTCAAATCATGTCTTATCTTTGACTTTACATCTCCTTCGCTCCACCGGGCGATGACTCTCATCGCCTAGGGTAAGCTTGACAGAGAGAAACACTCGGATAAGCAAACATGATTAGATCGATTCAGAATTTGATAGTAATCGGCTACATAGGATGCCTGAAATTTACTTCTGGGTCTTGCAAACAGATGTTTCCGCATTTTTCGCTAGTGGGTATAATAAGCTTTAAAGTTGTGAAAAATAAAATTCGTATTTAACTAGCAAAGGCACTCAGCAACTCTTACGAGTTGCGATCGTAAGATATGGTTGCACCTTTGGAGGCATACTCCGTCCAAATTAGAAAAAAGGTAAGGTAGTTCTGTGCATACGTCATAAGCTAAACAAATTCAAATTAGGTTTTTAATAATTTTTTTTGCCAAATTTTTCGAACTTTAGCATGTGACCGGAAACCTACTGTGGAAAAATGGACAAACCAGAAAATTCCACCGATATTTTGCGAGTTATTGAGAACTCAGCAGAGCATCTGAAATTTGTCCTAAACCCAATAACTATCAACGAAGACGTGGAAGTCTATTATGCACCAAGACCTTTGCAGAGTTCTGCTTTAGAAGAAAACGCGTAAGAAAGTTATATTTGACGGGGGCGGAATCTCGCGTACCCACCACTACGCTTTTCGTATTCTACTCTCCAAGTTCTTTTAATTGATACCCATATCGCCGATATTATCAAAAAAAAGCTAATCGTGGTGTCCACCATATTCACTTTAAAAATAACCCATTTTTAGAGAGAAAATATATCTTCTTTTGAGGAGGAAACAAAATAGTTTTAAACATTCTGCCTTGTTTGCATTATGATAAATGAACTTAAGACCTCAAAGAAGTGAAAATAAGAAAATTTACTTACTCGCAACTTTGTGTGCACACGTCCCATTGGTTCCCTTTTGCGGACGCAAGGAGTAAAGTATCTCGTAAAACAAATACGGCTAATTTCAGCCTTATAACTTTTATAATTTCTGAGTAATGAGCAAAAACCCACAAATATTTGTTTAAAAAAACGGAGTTGCGTTCAGTTTACGCTCCACTGCCCGCTTCCGCTCCGACCAATTTGACCCATTTTCAATAGCAACCTGCGGGCAAAAACTTCCAATGTCTTTGCCAAATTTGAAATCGATGGCGTCATTTTTGCGATGAGAAGAGCACCAACAAAGAACACTACACGGACGGACAGACATGGCTTAATTAATTCAGAATTTCACGCTGATCAAAAATACATGTACTTTATAGGATCTCTGAAGCTTTCTTTTGGGTGTTACATATATACTCGTTAGATCCTTTTCTTACTCAACTCAGTAAATCATTTGTCCTTGATTTCCTGACTAACAAAGGAAGAAGCAGACTCTTTGGAGCTTTTATCAATTTTTAAAGACACTCTACAGAGACTAGGGCTATAGTTTCATATTTTTGGAAAAATATTAAAAATAAAGTAAAAAAAAAGATCTCTCACTTACCTCAAGTTATATGCATTTTTATTGTTGTCTTCTTAGTGGGATGTCACGTAAAATTTAAAAATTACCCGCGCGCAATATATTATTTTTATACAGGAATATATTTGTAACACTATTTATGAGCTTTTTTTTGACTATGACTTGATATTGAATTTTCATCACTTTTCACTATTTTTCTTCGTCTATTTTAATATTATTTCATGTTGATTACATTTGCCTGATAGTTTTGTCGTATTTTCCTACCTAAAGATAATTTTACTTATCAGGTCAGGGCCAACCAGGTAGAATACGTCACGCGGGGTATCTTAGCATTTTGCTTATCTCTCGTGGGATATATGAGGAGTGCATTTGATACCCTGGCATCAGTTAGTCATAAAGGTTGAAGTGAATTAAGTCTGGCGGATAAACCGCATCGGTTGCCGGTAAAAACTTATCTAACGCTTAAGGAAGCTTAAGGAAGCTTGCCAGATTTCAGCCTCAAACACAATCGTCAATCCAAACTCGTCTATTTGGAAAGTAAACCATATTTAGCCACTAGAGCGATTGCAAAGGAACTTGTGCCGTCCACCATTCAACTGCGTAGATACGCAGCAAACAACATGGATTACAAGGGATTCAATCGTTTTATTTATAATACGAGAGAGCATTTTCCCGCCAATGCTACATTTTATTAACTCAGCAACGGTAAAAGATGCTGTCCTCGATTTAACTGTGGTTCGATTCGATATCGATTTAGGGCCGCGTAAACGTAAACTCTTTTGATTGTTCAATTCGCGCATTCGATTTCGCGTAGTTTCACCAAGAAGAGCACAACGTGCACGTAGAAAGAAAAATCTCGGAAACTCAATCGCTTTACTTCGAAATTGCTTTAAAACCATCATTTCAGGGGTATCTCGAATCTATGCTGTACTGTAAAAGTTAAATCTTTTTTTTTTTTTTTAATAAACTGAACTTCTTCTCATCTTCTTGAAAGGAAATCTCGACAGCTAAGGAATAAGTGGAATGGAAAACTTTTCAACGAAGTGTAGAGTTTATTGATAAATTGGCGCAAGAAAAGAAATCTTCTTCCACAACTAATTCCTCTTCCTTTGCGAACTTTTTCATTAAGAATTCCATTCTTTTTTTTTTTCGTTGCCTTGTATCCGATTTTGTCCGATAGATATTAATTGTGGTCTTATTTTGTCAAAAAATTTCTTTGTACATTTTTTTTATATGAAATAAATGAATGCCTACCACTATGAACTATCTTTGCTTGTTTATTACGTAGTGATTTGCTTCAATTAAGATTTCGTAATATATTCGAGATTGTTTTGTTCTACTTTCCGATCAATGTTTGAACTTACTTATGTGTCGATTCAGTCTCGCGAATACATTTTTGGTTATTATCATTTACACGCTATAATCATTGAGCCTTTTTTTTATGATAATTTGTTGTTGCCCTACTTTATATACAAAAATTGTTGTATATAATAATTACATTATGGGTTAACTATTAATTTATTCAATATGTAACCAATTATCATGAAACTATAATAATGTTGAACATTGATTGCATGCATCTAGTTATCTAATATAGACTGGCTGTGTGTGTGTGTGTGTGTGTGTGTATTATATACGTGTATACAGTAAAGTCTCACTTTATGCGTTCTTTCACTTTCAAATGCATTAATTGAATTGCCAGCATGTTGGCGGAGTCAACTTTAGTCTTTTCGATAGGCTTGATACTGTTTTCGATTTTTAATATGCAGCCACGAATGTCAAGCAAAATAAATAACGCTTCAATCGAGGGTTAGAGCATGTTTTATAACCATTGAAGATACCTATTGTTTACGCATTACATTCGGAACCTCAAGTTTTTCAGTCCGTGTTAAGTGTGGTACGAAAAAAAACGTAATATGTTTGAACCTATTCTACACTTTCCAAGTTACAACCATTAACTTATATGCCTACGCTATCTATTTCAATGTTTGCACACGTTATGGATCGAGAAACAAAAATTGTGGTTATGTTGAGAAAACAATAACTTTACATTACGCATTTGCTTACAAATGTGCGTTGCGTTCGGGAAACCACTTCTTCATATAAGGTAAGAAAGCAGATAATGCTTGGCTTAAGTTTAGTATTTGTGTTACTACAGTTTGCTATTTGTAGTCGTTGCGAGGCGTCTTTCTCTGATGTCCCGTCTGCTCTGGTTATATAACCCTAAGAATACATTACTGAGATCAGAAGACTGTACATCAATGATCGCTTGAACTAAACATGAAAGCAGTTCTATGTTTCTGTGTCCCATTTGCTAATTATATTCTTCTCCGGGAGCACTATTGCGACCCGAAGACTAAGATATTCAAACTAAACGGCATTAGTGGTTCTCTTATATTATATTTGAGTTGTCAGTGCCATTATTGTGTCAAGTTTTGTTGCAGTTACTTTAACCCTTTGCACTCATATGTCGATAATGCTTCGAAATTGTATTTCTTGAAATTATTAATTAAGATAGTTTTAGGTTAAAAACAAAAAAAAGAATAATAATTTTCAGTAGAAAGAGACAATAGCTAAGCAAAAGCTACTTTTTTCTTTTTTCTTTACAATTGATCACAAGAGGAATTTTTTGAATTAATTCCTCTAGAAAAGTCTCGCAAAACCAACGCGCAGGGCTATGCAATTTGGTGAAAAGCATCAAGCAGACAAAAAGCTCGTATAAGTCCTTAGATAGTACTTCTTGTTAATACTTTGATGTGGCGAAAGATAGTTACACCACAAGAGTTGAAAATGGCTTCACTTCACTTCTCACTCTACTTTTCGCTCACGGTAGTATATTAAGACCAACTGTTAACAAAACACAGGAATTTACATCGTGAACGGATCTTGCATCGGTTTAAGTATCTCCCTCCTGAAAGCAGTCCGTCTGTCTTTCGCAATTACATTAGCTTGAACCAGTAGCAGTAGAAAAAAGGAGCACCAAAGCACGAAATTTCTCTTTCTTATTCTCTCTCATCGGGATATATTAAAAAATCGATTGAATTGATTATATGCGTATTACGTTCTACCTAGAATTCGTCTAGTTATCTACCTGCGAAAATGAATACTTCGTCTCCCAACGTTAGCTTAGCTCTAATCGATCTAATAGATAGAAAAAAAAAGAAAACTTAATTATCAAATTTCTCTCTTTTATTTTTACTTTACCCCGAATAAGTTAATAAATCGAATAAATTGGTTCATCTAGAATCGGGAAAAATCTTTACTTTGAATATATACATTATATGTTGTGCTGGGTGAAGTTTCCTATGCCAGCATGCTTAGGATGCTAAGTTTAAAGTCTAAATGTGACTTAAAGACACATCGTGGTAAAATTAGGGTTAAGGCAGCAAGTTCGTGCACATAGTCTGTGGGTTAAATTGTGCGCTCGCAAATCACATAATGCGTGCAATATTTTGAATTTTAAAATCTTCCCCAAATGTTTTTATTAAACAACAACAACGCTAGTCTTGTAGGAAAAACAATATGCTTAGCTCTTCCAGAAAAGTATTCGATAAAACTAAATAAATACCCAGCTACCAATGATATAACCAATAAAGCGACAATGGAATGTTGAAACTGCGGAAAGAACAGCAATAATAACATCGCTTACAGATATCGCATCTCAAGTAAAAAGGACAAGAACACTTGGTACTAAGTCCCAAAATTTGCAAACAAATACTCCCACAACAAATAGTCCCACAGGACTTGTGGGATTGTAAGACATTTCCTCAATGACTCTGCGTAAATAATTCACCAGTAAACTGTTAACATTACATATATGCTTTGAATCGTATAATTCTTTATATATAGTTACAAGTAACGATAATAAAGAATATAATAAGAATAATACCAATAATAATAATGATAAACAAGTACAAATGTAAGCAAGTTCAAGTCATTTTAATCTTAAACTCTGCATCATCAAAAGTTCGGTGTTAAAATTAATTTGATTCACCAACCGACATGTAAACACTTCACAAAATACTTCCGAAATTTTATCCGTTAGCATAAACAATCTATTTAATATATTAAATTTAATGTATATATATATTTTATATATATATATGTATATATATATATAAATATATAAATATATAAATTCTTATATAATTAAAAATCTATTTTCTTTGAATGGTATTTAGTTGAAAATTTTTTCCTGGTACTAATAATTGCCCTTACATTCATCATTTTTTATGGTCTGTCATCATAGTGCTATGGGGCAACAAAGCGCAAAAAAAAAAAAAATTTCATTTTCTTTCGTTCCTTCAAGAAAAATGATGACGAAGGCTTCTGTGAGTGAGACGACTAACGCGATATGTTTGGCTAGAATATCTGTGTACTGCGTTTTTTGATTGTGTTCTGGTTATGGGCTAAAACTATATAGTTAGTTAATGCATTTCGTAGCAGAGGATATTTTAACAAATAGAAGAGAAAACAAGTAAGAAAATTATATTGGGTCGTGACCGAATCTTTTATACCCATCACCGTTATTAATGCTCCGGAATATGGAGTGGGCGCGGATGATTTTTTCTATTTCCAAAATAAAAGCTTTTGCGCGTAGACGTGTGGGCGTTGTAGGCGTGTCCTTGGAAAAGTTCAAGTCACTTCCAATTTTTTTTTTCGCAAATTTTTAAGCGATATCATCATTTTCGCTAATGGGAGAGCATTTACAACAAATACTACACACTCACACAGGCAGACAGATGGTCAGAGGTACAGACGGACATATTTAAGTGCATTCCAAATTGGAAACGGGCCAAGAATTTGTATACTTTGTAGGATTTTTGAACCTTGTTTCCGCGCCTCATAAAGGTATTGAAAATAAATTAAATTTTCATATATTACAATATTGGATAGGCGTGGTCAATTTTTTCAATTTTTGTATAAGAGCTACAGCGTCGCCTATAGAAAATGCGTTCAAATTTTTGTACATTTATCTGCTACAGTTTATGAGGAATGAGCAAAAAATCAATTTTTAATTCCTTTTGAAAAGCAAAAGTGTTCTCGGTTTGCATAGTACTGTAGGCGTGTCATTCGATCGATTTGGCCCAGTTTCAATACCAACCTGCGTGCGAGAGCTTCCAGCATTTCTGCCAAACTTGAAGTCAACAGCTTTATTTATGTGGCCAGGAGAATGTTTACAAAAGATATTGGACGGACGGACAGAATTTGATGCCGTTCAAAAATATACTTATATTGTGGGGTGCCTACTGCTTTCTTCTGGACGTTGCAAACATGTTGACCCAATGAGTATACCCCTCGTCCTTCGGTGATGGGTATAAAAAAAAGGGCAATTAAGAGGCAACAAAAAGAAAGACGAAAAGAAAGAAAGAAAAAAAAATGCAAATAAACAACATTGGAGATAAACTGAAACATTGCGTAGGTCTGTCTTCCTTAGTACAACAACTGCAGCATTAATAAAACTTGTGAACAATTTATTTACGGCTACACTTGTGCGTTAATATTTTATAAGAAAAAAATGACAAAAGAAAGACTAGAAGTAAAACTGCGACTAGACAACTAACTAAAGTGTTGTCCGAGCTATGCGACAAACTGATTAAGGTTTCGGGCGAATTTCTTGATATTTTTATATAAAATATTTATAGTGATTATATGCGTGCAATACAACAACAACTACAACAACAATAACAATCACAGGCTAGCAAACAAGCAGCAACAGTAACGATATAATTTATTAGCTGTCGAAATAATGATGATATTAAACTATATAAGAATTTTTTAAAAAACCAAAAACAAAAAATATATATATATATATGTATATATATATTCTTTTAATGGGTTAAGAAATTTAAAACTTTACTTACTAGCATCCTATCTGACTCAACCTACAAACAAACATATCGTTATACTTTTCTTATTCTATATGCTGCTCTTGCTTTTATATAGAAACGTTTTATAAACTTTTTTTTCTTTTTTAGTTTGTTTTTTTGTAAAATCTACACCAAGCAAATGCTCCAAAAGTGAACTATTTTGCTTATAAAGACATACATAATGTTAAGCTTAAGTATTGGTTGGTCAAGTAAAAGAAAATGATGAAGAAGAAGAAGAAGAAACAGAAGGCCTTCTACGTATATGTAGGCAAATATAAGAAGAGGAAGAAGAAGAAAAGCGAACAGCTTATGTTTTTCAATGTAGACATTATTCTTTAAGAACCTAACTGACGTGAAAGAAAATTCTTTTCTCTTTTTTTTTTTCTTTTTGTTTTTTCACTTACTGTGCAGTTGTTTAACAAGTTGATGAAAAGAATTTCAATTTTTGGGGTAAATTTTTGTTTTGCTTTTGTTTTTATTTCTTTTTGTTTTCTTTTGTTACTTTTCGAGTATAGGGCGAGATCACACCCCCAAACACATGCACACTCAGACTTCTGGTGAACACGTTTGTAGCACTTTTGCTACATATATGTGAAAAGAAATTGTTTGGAAGATTGCTTACTTGCTTTTTATGCAATCTATTCAACAAGGGTTCACTTTTGTAGTTGTATTTTTTTTTTTTTTTTTTTTGACGATATTATGCCTTACATTTTTGGCAACAAATTAAAATTTCATTTTTTTTTTTGAGATGTTTTAGGTACAGATGTCTTGTTTATTTTGTTATCTTGAAGCATTTTTCTTCAAGTGTTTATTATATTAATTATTTAGAAACACGCGTATATATGTGCATATGTTTGTGTTGGTTTTTTTTTGTTTTCTAGATTTCCAGGCGAAACATGTAAGGACATATAAATCGATGTGAGTACATGTACTTGTTGGCAGATAATACCAATCAAGATAACGTCTTTAATGATGTTAACCAACACACTGTAAACTAACAGCAGCCTCTTTAACCGCCTATCAACAACAATTGTTTTCATAAAGAAAGTCAAGTGTTCTAAATACAATTTTTGTTAAAGCAATCCAATAAGAATCTTATATTCGCACACACACACACGCAGGCATACACAATCATCGTCTTATAAGCATTTGATTTGATTACAATTAAATGTGTTTTAAGGCTGAAAAGAACTGCGCCTTAAACGCGAGATATATTTTTGAAAACAAAAAAAAACGAAATGCCCGCCGCACGCAGGCTTTCAAAAACGCGTACGGGGTCTTAAAAAGGAAAGTTCGCCGCCGATCACAATCATTTTCGTGCCGTAATGTTATATAAATCAAGAACAACATAATGAATTTTGTTGTTTTTTCGTATTGTTTTGCGTGAACTAGAAATTCACCTTCGTCTGGACTAGTCTAGTTTCTATCTCAATTTGCAGGTCTGTCTACGCGAAACACGGCGGATGACGGAAGCACGAATGTGGGGACAACGATGATAAAACCGTCCCCAAAATTTTCAAGTGATATCGAATTCATACATGTTATGATATTTTCCATATATCATTGCGATTTTAAAGATTGCGACGCTTAACGGATGGACGGAAGGGCGGATCACCATTTTATTTTTGAACTAAGCAGTAATGACGGTTTTAATCTTCTTCTAATCGATTTGCTCATTACATACGTTCGCCCTTATCCTGCATCACTTGTGGTGTAGGGTATAAAAAACGCCTTATTAATTAAATTTCACAGACCAGATGTTTTTTCATTATATATCAAGTATCTTCAATGTTAATACATTATAAATCGAATAGAATGGACGGAGGGACATACATAAATCAACTTTAAGGCTTGTAACTATGTTAACCCACTTGATATTCATTGCCCTAATCGGTCAAATGCTGTGGTCATTATAATCCAAAAAAGTTTCTATAGATTATATTTGCTTACGGCTAATCAGGTCAAGATGCACACATACAAGACAAACGCAACTTTCCCTTTGTACTGTAAAGCTTGTATTAAAATTTTTCTTAAAAATATGACATTCAGACTCAGGAGATGAATGCTAACTTTCTACCTCCACTTCCAAAAAAGAGCAAAACGATAGGAAATCTTATTCTCATTAAGAACGTCTGCTTGACATATTTTGGTTGTGACAGCCTAAATGGCTTAGCTCGTATAAGTCGTAATGCGGTGGTGGATATTAAAACTTCTAAAATCAGGAAGTTAGATAAACAATTATTGATTTTTATTGTAACTGTACATGTGCAAAAAAGAGACAGACACAGACATAACGGACGGATGGACGTTTAACATGCAAAGCTCGTTAATAATGTCACATTTGTTAACATATTATGCGGTACGACTTTTATGACATCACTAAGATATATTTTTGATTATTACGAACAGAACGATAAAATTATTACTATTTAAAAAAAAAAATAAATAAATAATGTTTATATAAACATTATATAAATTACATCTGACAATAGGCAATTTTTTTTTTTGGTTTATTTTCGGAGAAAAATAAACCGCCTTTATAAGAAGAAGGCATAAATACTTCATTTACATGTTATAACAATAACAATAAAATATGTAATACTGTGAGTGCACGCAAATTTTTTTTCGACAATAGCAGCATATATCACTCAGCACGCACCAAACAGACCAAACAACCGACTAACAAACCGATTGAAAGGGAGAAAACAAAACAATCAAACAAAGGAAAAAAAAATTTACGCATTTCATACGCATCAGAAAAGAAAATATTTTTTCGTTTTTATAGCAACAACCGATAGCAAATACCATGTAAAGCTGGAACTGAAAGTGCATAAAAACCATAACAAAATGTGGTCGAAAATTTACAAACATGGTAAACAAATGAACCAAACAAAAAGCCGGCAATAAACAAATTTGGTCATGTATATGTGAGTACTGTTTATATGGATTTTGTGGAAAGTGGATAAACAGCGTGGAACATGTATATGCAGACATTATAGCTCAAATGGCAATGCTTTTTGCAAAAGAGACGACACGGAAAAGAGAACAATAAATATGCCCTCTCTTAATAGGAATATAAGTGCAGGTCTCTATTAAAAAAAAACAAAAACACATATATATATACCAGAAGCAAAAACATTTTGGCAGCAACATTTTCGCAACATAATAGTCGTAAGGGATCGAACAAAGCCATTGCTAACAGAATTAACTTTACAGCTTTTGAATGATTTTCACTTGATTAACATTTTTTTTATATTTGAACGTAGATGTTATAAAATGTAGAGCTATTTACCGGAAACCAATGCACATCCACTCATTAACTTCCCAGGAAAAGAAACTGAGAGAGGGATTTATAAAACTTTTATTGCTTTGCAAAAAGATCGTCAAAAGAAAATTAGAGAAGCACACATGCAGAAAAATTATATTCACCTTTGATGAAATTTATTGAAGGCATTAAAATTTTGCTTAGAATTTAATTTTAATTGCACGATTAATATTTACGCTATAGAACTTTTCAACATAAACAAAAAAAACCCAACCGAACGTCCCTGTAGTGCCAATGAAAATTGGTCTTTCTATGCAAATGAAAGAATTATAGAAAAAAACTATTAACTAAAATTAAATAAATTAAATCTATTAAATATTCAAAAACTAATTTCCAAAAATTAATAAAAAAAAATTTTAAGGACATATAAGGGATTAGAGATTACAAGTTCTCGTACTAATAGAAATGTTAAGCGCAAATTTTTATTTACATTAATAATGAATGCAGTTTACATACGCAAGCGAAAGCAAAAAAAAAAAAAAAACCATTCTCATCGCACCCAGTGTGAAAACCTGTATGCACCATACTGCCTATAGATAATTATTTTCCTCACCCTACCTTCCAGTAAACATGTTCCACTTAAAATAAAGTTTGTCTCTCACAATATGAATACTTCCGAAATTCAGGCTCGTACTATTTACTCTCTATTAGTTTCTTTTCCGTACATGCACAAATTAAGATGTCAAAATCTTCAATTTATGCTTGTGTAATTCAATTTATGAAAATTAAAATGAAAAAAATCATTTAATCCGTTTAAAAAGAGAGAGAGAGCAACAACAAGTGCTTGTTTCTAGATGCTAAGCTTGCGTTTCTAAGACAATACATTGAAGTAATGGTGGACTTGTAAAACTCATTACTAACGATGATACGCCATGACTTTATATATGTTTTGCCTAAGTCAATGTCTGTCTAAATTACTCTTAGCTGCAGTCCCAGCTACTGACACCCAACAAAAGCATTATGTGTATTATAAACATTATATATTGTACCTATTCAATTAATTTGCCAGTCACTTTCCAAAAATCTCCATTTTTTTTTTTTTTTTTGCAATGTGAATATTTGCAAAATGTCCGTTTGCCTAATTTACTTTAGAATACATTTTTTCCTTTCACTTACTTGCAAACTATAACAAATGGTTCACTTTATGCTTTGCAAATTCGCTTTAAAAGAAAGTATATTATTAGTAAACACTACAGGTATTTAGCGCCCCGATATACAAAATAATAAAATAATTTTTTAAAAATTATAGTATTTTCACACCGCGTTACGCGTAAAGAGCTGCTCACACCACAAGTAATCGCGAAAAGAACTAATGAGGAATTTCCTAACATTCTTATGTGAATATTTCGGCAATTTGAAGCCTTTTCAGAGAGTAAAACACCTTTTAACTCTCATTTCGGGGATATTTGAAAGAGATCAACAGGGTGAAAAAAGATTTTTTTTATGTATACGTACACTTTTGCTATGAATGCAAAGCATTCAAGGTGGCGTAAGTAAAATAGTACAAGTTCTTTTCTCTCCCCTGTAATAAGTGGAAACATGTATGCATTCTTTCTATTATTTTTGCTTTTTTTATTAATAGAAACATGCATGTGTGTTCCTGTCAAAAGAACATTTAAAACTTAATGGAATTCAATGCGAACGGAAAGAGAATGAAAAAAAATTTTGTTTCTTACTAATCTATATCTAAAATCTATAATTGCCAATATCCATAAAAAAAAACCTGGATTTCATTGTGTTCTCTTTTTTTTCTTCCGCTCGCCCTGAGAGTTTAACGAGATTTCAAAGGTTTTTTTCTCATTCCTTTTTACTTGATGAAATTCTAACAAGTGATGCACACATCAAATGCTAGAAAATTCTTTTTATTTGCAATCTGGCGGGGAGTAAGGTGTGAAGTGAGATTAATGATAAACTTATTATATTAAAAAAAAAAATAAAATTGATTGAAAAAATAATTCAAAATAATATAATTTATAATATGTATACATAACATATTTAAAAAGTGGTTAAATCGGTTATTTCGTAGTTATGAACTTTAAATGAATTGCGTTTATGAAATAAATAGAAAAATCGTAAGATGTAGACAATCGGGTACTTTTGCTCGGCGCACTTCGCTAAATATCAAGAAAACTGTGTTAGATGAAAAGAAGAGAGGAGTTTTTGCAGACTTTTTTTTAACTAATGAAAATATTAGGAACAAATTCATGATGAAATCCTGTCTCTCTTCCTCTTGCTATGAATACTAGGAAAATATAAAAATATTCTTATAAGTTTCAAAATGAATTCATCAGCTTTATGATGTTGGCTGAGCAGTTGGCAGATTAGAATCGCGTAACAAGATTAAAAACTTTATTCGTTTCCTTTTTTTTTTTGTGTGCGTTATTGGTTGAAACGATAATACGACAAAGGGAAATATTTGCCTAAAATAATATTGGAAGGCATTGCAAAATAATTATTTAATAAAATAAAGTTCTACGCGTCTCTTTTCAATTGTTCAGTAAGAAAATTACTTGGTTTTAGATATGTGATAATTAAGTGTAATTAAAAAATTAGAAAAATGATAGTGCAAAATTTATATAAGTTTTTTTATAAGTTTTATACTCCTTTTGACATGTAATGCCAAATTGAAGTAAAACTCTCTGGAAAAGAACCAAAAGTAACTCAATATGGAAATGTATGGTAAGTGATGTTTTGTTGATTTTTTAAAATATCGGATCGGATTGTATCGGAAAATGTTTAATATATGAAAGCGTAATTTTCACGGAGAACTAAGGAGTGATTAAGAAACAATTAAAAGTTTTTCCAAAAGGTTTTAATAGTGAATACCTTTTAAAAATATCTGCTCTTCATGTCTTACGTCTCCTAACAAAAACAAGAAACCTAGAAATTTCGTAATTTTTTTACTATAAAAAAGAGGATAAAACTTTAACTGGATGGAATAAATAATCACGTTTTAATTACCATTTTCCCCTTGCATTTGGACTATTTAGCCTCCATTAGCTGAACATTGAATATAATGCAAACCAGAGCGCATGACATTTTGATTAGCTTGAACGACAAAATTAATTTAGCCTAATTTTTTCCACGTCGTCCGTCTATCCGTTCGACTGCTAGACTCGTGATTATGATTGTGAAAATCTTCGCATGTGCTGTGTAAAGCAATTTTAAACTGGTCCTTTCCGTATTCGTTGCAGTAGGTTTTCTATCCATTCACAAATATCGGATCCTACCGCCACTATTTAGTAGTATTTAGTAAATAATTTTTATTACATATTATTAGAATTTGAGAATTTGTTGTAAACAGATTGGCATAAGCCGGCAAAGCAATGAACATTAAAATGATAAATTTTTACCCTCATCAAAAATTATCGAAGGTCTTGCCTTACACAGTTCGTGCATCCCAATCAAGGTGTTTTAAAATCAATTTAAATTACAAAATGTTAAGTTTATATTTTTTCATAATTTTTATAATTATCTATAATGAAAATATTTCCCCTAGTTCTGCAATTCGCATAATCAGTTTTATCAATTTAATGTATTCACCAATGTGGGATATAAATGGAGAAATGTGTTAGAGAGCGTAAAGTGTGTCATTTTCATCGATTACACTTTTTCCATAGTTTTTTTGATTTTTCTTTTGCATATATTTTATGCTTAATTAGAGAATACAAATAAGGCAAATTATTATTATTTCAAATTGTATATAAAATCATTAGAACAAGTGTTTGGCAATTTAGCAAATGAATGGTTTGGTATATTTTTTCATATTAAATTATCACAATATTAGTAGTGGGTTACACGCTTATGCTATAAAAGTTTGAAAATTAATACAAATTTATTACAACTCTTATCAGATTATCAGACTTATTGGCAATTTTTGCTCTGTTATGTTATGAAGTCAGTGTATCTTCCTCTGAACATTAATACTTACTAATTACTCCGAGTTGTAGAAGTGTTTTTAAGAACAACATCAAGTTGTATTTAGCATAATTAAAAACATATGCCCGCTTACTCTACAGCTTAAAAACGTTAATCATTCACATTAAGGAGACAAATGACACCAAATATTTTGGATTATTTTTGATATACGCGAATAAAACTTTCCACACACTTCCTATAGGACTGTAAAACTGACGCTTATTTCAGGCAAATCGAAAGGATTCCGAAAAAGTTTGTAAACCCCGGCGTTAAATTCTTGAGTAAAAATTAATGGATCCTTTTTTTATAAAAAAAATGATTTTCACGCCCATCACTGAATGACGTTTGTGATAAGCAAAAAAAAAAACATGGTGCAGAGGCTACATAACACGCATATCGGTCCGCATAAGATGCTAAATTGTTTCGTCCCTCCGTTCGTCCATTTCAGTGTCACATGTTAGTAAAATACTTTCAATTACAAAAATTTATATAGTAACTTGAAAACTGTCTAAATACTTTTAATCGACGGATAGAAGAAGCTTGGAATGGACTGGTTCCATGCATTATTTTTCTTTTCTTTTACAATAGACTTCAGAGACTAATACTCTTCAGAAGACCTATGTAGGATGCGTAGAATCTCGATTCGCATAGGATTACGAAGTGATTTAATCATGTCCGTTTACCGGCCCGTCCGTCCGTGCAATGGAATGTCCCATCTTGGTGGAATGACAAAATCTTACATAGAAAATTGTTAACTGACTAAATACCTTTAGTTGGGTGCCACAAATGAAACTTGAAAGTGGGCGTCAAAGGCGTGACATTCATTTTAAATTTGAATGAACTATTTACCGAAATTAAGTAGAACTTCAGAACAGAGTGGAATGTGATACGCCTACAAAGGCCCAACTGAACCAAATGTTTATGAATTAGAATTTGAATCTGAACTTTTTAAATATTAATTTCAAACACAAACACACACACACACACACACATACACACACTTAATTAATCAAATATTTTTTATTTCTTACCCATTGCTTTGATATCTTAGGTATCAAATTAACCGCTCCAAGGGGAACATAGATTTCTTATATATATTTTTTCTGATGTCTATCTGTACGGCACCAATAGCAAGGAAACTATTTCGAAACTACTTTAAAAGTCATACTCTCTGACCGAAAGGCACTAATTTAGTAAGTGTTTGCTGATATTCGCAAAAAATGTTGTACAAATTAAACAAACCAAATGCCAAAAGGGGTTTGAAAGAAATGCAAAAACAAGAAAAAAAAGCAATTGTAACAAGCATCATCACTTTATTGGTAAGTGCGCAAAAGTAAAAAAAAAAAGTGCAAATTTTGTGTGTTGAAAGAAAGGCACCAAAGTCAGAGCACGAGTTAATATTAAAACCAGACATCGGGAAACAAAAAGTAATCAACGTTTATTGCTGCGTCTGTGGTCGCTGATAGTAACTAACAAGAAATGTAATTTTTTTCGTTTTTTTTTGTTATTTATTTTTTGTCTGTATTTTCTTATTTATTTTTCTAGAAGCACATATATTTACACACCGACAGAATAGTAAAAACAAATATTCAGGTATACAACAAGTAAGTTGCATGTAAATACTACCGCGAGGCTTGAAAGGGGAAAGAAATGCGTTACGTGCTTTGATGTTAGTTTCAGTTTAAACGACGTCTTCATATGCATAACAAAAGTTTCTTTCTTTTCTTTTCTTTTTGTTTTTTTTTTTTTAATTTTTACATTTTACTTAAACCATGTACTCAGAGAAAGTGCGTAGAGAATTGTTATTATCTACAAAATATGCGCATATATTAGATACTTTTTGCGTTCATTTACTTTCCGAAGGAGTTAACTTGAGTTGTACGCTAGCGTTAGTTTAGCAACACTTTGTTTTAAGTACGCTTTACAAAGATAATCTGTGTCTACTTAATTAGTTTTAAGTTGTAAATGCATGTAACACATCACTCAATAAGTCCATAGGATGACTATTAGCTAATTCGTATGAGTTTTAGATAATGCTGTTGTGTTAGTGACCCTTCCTTCACATGAGTCATGATGGCGATATCTACATGTGCTCCTACGAGGTAACTCAGTGAGTCAGTGATGTATTGCAGCAATTGTGAGCATTTGCGGATTCGGTTTTCAATCGATTAGCTTTTTTTACTACACAGTTTTCAAATTCTACGATCCTTAACTAAAAAACCGAATGAAAAAAAAAAGGACTGAAATTGAGAAAAATGAACGACGAAGACAGAACGTAGACAGGTCAGGATGAATCGCCGAGTCACTACCGCCACTCTGCAGGCCACAATATTACTACTATAACTTGTGTTCTTGACTGCGGGTGGAACGCTAGCCGCATAGAAACTTATTTTGTCACCAAGTTTTTAGATACCGGTCTGACCAATTATTCAGTTCGTAAGCAACCTTGTCCTGTGAATTAAAATTTCCTTTTTTGTTTTTGATATAGAAGGCATGGCACTAGCCTTTTCGTCGCGCTTAACTTGTCCTAATTAAAAATTTGCCAAATTTCGTCTTTCTATGGAGTTTATTTCGTTAGGTTTTCTTCGCTGCTTAATCATCGTTCGTAAGCAGTAAGCTACGTAAGGCATATGCAAGTCGATCGCAGCAAATTAGAGAAAATAATGAAAAATTGTAAAGAGTAGACTTAGACTAAGGTACAATTTGATAAAATGAAAAGAAAAATTCCATTCCAAAGTAATACAAGTTTTACGATATTTGATTGATTGATTACCGGCACGAAGCAGATCAATTCAATCGTATATCGTATCGGGCAATTTTTATATTTCAAAAGTGTTAGGTGTTAGGTGAAATTGGTTACTTTATAAAATATTCCCGATGCGCTACCGATAACAATTAAAATACTATAGATTGTGTTGATGCACTTTTCGTTTATTAATTATATAAAATTTAAATTTAATAAAAAAAAAATATGTACAAAAGTTATCAACACACTATATACTAAATACTTTGATGCTAATTGTTTGCGTTAAAATTATAAATGCTTTCTGTATTCAGTTTGATTAGATATGCACGAACTTGCGCGTATATGGTGTGTGTGTGTGTGTAAAGAAATTAAATGGTTTTATTTTGAATCCATCAATTAAAAATAACTTGCCTTATTTATTAGGGGGTTGCAAACATTTTGGCCATTTTGGCCATTTTTTCACTTGAAAAAGAAATTTATGGAGAAAAAAAATCATTTTTTATAAATTTTTCCCACCTTTCTAGCAAAATGTCGATATCGTGTCGATCTGAACAAGTGGTAATCACCATGTCTGGTGAGTACGCTGGGTATAGAAGGACTTCCCATTCGAGCTGCAACAGTGTATCCAGGGCAACTCTTGTAACAAGTGACCAAGAAATGGAATTTTCAATCAATTCCTATTGCCATTTGTCATCCATTGAGCCCGAAACCGACAATTGCGATATGATGGAGCAGCATCATCATAAGCCTCTGAACGTGTTTGGTGGGTTTCGGCAGTAGATTTCTTCAAATAAACGCTAACAGTAATCCATTTGGAAGAAGAAAAATTTTGGAGCGCTCCACGATTAGCGTCGTTGTGCGCTGACTAAATCAATATTAAATGGAAAAATGTTATATTATACGAGAGAGAAAGATGAAAATCGTCGAATTGAATCGTTATGTACTCTGGTATTTTCCATTTGTTTATCATTTTTATCTATCGGGATCCCTGGCCAACATTTTTGCAACCCCCATATAAAACTATTTTGTAATATTCAAAAAATTTCCTGCAACGAAAGCATTTAGGATAACGTGTTTAAACGACAGCTTATCTAAGGTACTAACGAATAGCTACGGGCGCTTACGCATATATGAGGTCAATTGTTAAGCATTCCAAATGGCTATGCAAGCAACAACATGGAATAAACAATTTATCGCTCGTCAAATAAAACGTCGAATCATCGATAATGTTTATAACTAGTTGAAGTTGAATTATTAGATAACTAAATTTTTCCAAAGTCCAGTTGGCACAACATCAAGATATCAAAGCTGATAAATTTTCCTCGCCCAACTATGAAATATGTACTTGAGCGTACAACAAATGCATACATATACAAATATGTGCATTTTAATCCTCATCCCACTTATATATATAAAACATTTCACACATACACTTAATTATATTTTCATTAATAGTTTTATGCAAACGCAGACTGCCGGACGAACAACAAGGTAGACAAGTAAAATAAAAAGTTGAAAATTATCCAGACATGAAAATGATTGCAGTTGCTGCGCTCGTTGCTGTTGTTGTTGTTGTTGTTGTTTTCATTGCGTCTGTAGTCCATTTAAAACCGAAAATTGACCGCAAACACCTGTTTTATGCTGCAGTAGAATTAAAACGCACGCATGCATATTTATTTATGTATAGATGTATTCTAAATGATTTACGGAGTAATCTTTGTTAAATTAAAACACTCTTTAATAAAGTACATACACACACACGGACGCGTGCAAACGTTTCTGTTCAACACTTAACGCTGAGCGTAACATGAAACAACAACAAAAAAAAAAAACCAGAGGAGTAGACAGAGAATAATGTCGCTGTCGTCGGCTCGACACTCTCACCGTGTTTATTGTTCGACTATATTGGTGGTCTAATTAAAATTTGTTTATAAAGCTTTTCCACAATATATATATATATATATATATATATATATATATATATATATATATATATATTTATGTGTAAAATTAATGCTCTTGATACGACTGAAGGCAGTGGATGGCGTGTTTATAGTTAAAGCCGCCACATGTCAATTTTAATGACTGTAAAATTTTAATTGATACCTTCAGTCTACACATACAAAACATTCGTATCTACGTATCTACATGTGTGTGTGTGTGTGTGCGTATGCATATGAACGTATATAAACATCAAATCAATAAGTATTTATGTATGTAAATAATAAAGAGCTACATATATGCATATGCTAACTGATGTCTGCTTGTAATGAACAACATGCATGTATGTTACTGTCTGTGTGTGTAGGTATTTTTCTATTGTAAATGTTCAATTTGTTGCATTTGTTGTTTTCATTAAAAATTTAAAATATGTGTTACAAACAAATTGAACAACATCCACTTATCAATTATGGATAAATTTAATTGAAAATTTTTCTACATAACAATCATAATGATAATGATAATGACGATGATGATGATGATGATGATGATAATAATAATAACAGTAATGCATGTAGAGAAGAGGAATGAATGCATAGGTAATTATATTCAAGAGAAAAGATTTTTTACTTTTTTTTTTTTTATTTTCCAATAATTATCCGAAATTGTTATTCAATTAAAGAGTTTGCATATTAAATGCATTTATTTTTTTATTTTTTTAATTTTAATTTATCTGTTTATCTACTTTCCTTTAATTATTGTTCAAAATAACAGATATTATAGCTTTATGCATAAGCCCGTGTCGAAAATCGAAAATCGATCCGATAGGCAAAATATTTTTCGATTTCATTCGTCTGCTAATACGAAGCGTAATTACTTCGAGATAGAGACGAACTCACTTTGCAAGTGAGCAAATATTTTCACTTACGTCATTTTCTCTATACGCAATCCATATCTTTTCATAAGATGACGTCACACATTTTTAAATTAAAAAAAAAAAAAAATTTTTTTAAATTCGGTATGAGTTTCAGTATAGAATTTAAAAATTTGGAAACATGTCTACCAGCATTTCGCTATAGGATGATGTATAAAGAAATAGATTTGAAAGGTCACGAACCAATAGATGCACTGCATCCAATACCAATTATCTAAGACAAGAAAATATGTACAGAAGACTAACTAGATAAATATTAATAAAGGAGTTTATTTAACAGATGCCGTCTTTCTCTTTCACTCTCTCCCTTTTTCTTTTTTTTCTCTCTCTCGCTCTCCCTCTTCTCTTCTTATTCTGTTGAGATATAGAGTTAATACGACCTTCGAATTTTATTCATAGAAAGGATTTAGGGTCCAGTTCTTGTTTATTAGCACTTAAGGACTGGTTAAGATAAAAGAGTCTATAGGTTTACCTATAGGTTTAACAACAGAAATTTGGCAATCGTTAAGCTATTTCGTTCTGAAAGGTACTAGATGTCTGTATTATAATAACAACTATCCCTGGGCAAAATTACGTTAGAATTTCCCTTTTCAAATATGCATTTTCGACATATAAGCTACCTGTAGGTTTTACCTAAATTTAGTTACCTTCATCTACGCAAAATTACGTCGGCATAACATTTTTCAAGTATGTGTTTGCGATATATAATCTACCTTTTCAGATATCCGTTTGCGATATGTAATCTACCTGCAGGTTTTGCCTAAATTTAGGTACCTGTACCTACACAAAATTACGTTGGCGTAGTCTTTTTCAGATATCCGTTTGCGATATGTAATCTACCTGCAGGTTTTGCCTAAATTTAGGTACCTGTACTTACGCAAAATGACGTGGGCATACCCTTTTCCAAATATGCATTATCGATTTATAACCTACCTGTAGGTTTTGCCTTAATTTAGTTACCTATATCTACGGAGAAGTATGTCGTGATATCATTTTTCAAGTATGTGTTTGCGATATATAACCTACCTGTACGTTTTACCTAAATTTAATTACCTTTACCTACACAAAATTACGTTGGCGTATCCTTTTTCAGATGTCTGCTTGCGATATATAAGCTACCTGTAGGTTTTACCTAAATTAGGTTCACTGTACGTACACCTCCCTTTACCTAATGACTATATTGTTACAAGTCCCGCAAAAAATAGGAAAAGTCTTTGTGAATTGTATATGTTAATGCTAATAAAATGAATTTAGCCATGTTTTCTTGTAACAGTTAGCCTGTCCGTCTTTAAGGCAAACGCTGGGCTTAATTATTAAAGGAAGTTATTTTAAATATATTCGCTTGGGGCGATAAGTGACTCGTACAAGCCGAATCTGTACAAAACGCAAGGAGTTGTCATATTATGGGAGGGCTGGACTGTACACTGAACGCCTAGATAACGACTAACTAGGGTAGACTACAGCATTGTAACTCTCCTAGCTACACGTCTGTGAGTTAATTATTTCCACATTTACTTTTAACACATCACTGAACGTATTATTGACGCATACCCTTTGCACTATTAATTTACAATTTGTATGTGTCGTTGTGGAAATCATTAATTATAGTAACAACTTTAGCTTAATTACTGACGGTCTTGGATATCTCCTTACGGACTCTGACATGAACGCATATCTAAAGGACAAAAGAGAAATCTATTGTGAACATCACCGCCGTTGCCAGCCAGTTTTTCATTGTAATTCAAGGTCAGCTGTGTGATCTACGAATGAGATATAACATAGCTGCCACGCCTGTCGCATAGACGCATTTAAAAAGTATTTAACCTAGACTTTCTACTCTACACTGCGACGAGTAGTTTGGATTCCTCCTTAAGAATGAATGTAATTGTGGTTTAACATTTGCTCCATGTTCTCTAAGAATTCCCTGAAGCTGTATACAAAAACATCAAAGAAACTGCAGGTATTACCTAGAAAACAGGTATTAATTAATATGCAATGGATTGTGTACGCACTTAAATAAACTGAAATTTTCTTATAAAATTTTCTTAATTTAAATTTATTTTACAATTTCAAATCGGCCGCAGGACGCTCGAAGGTGCATAAAATCATTTAATTACATTCATACAAACATATTAGAGAAATTCATTGTTAATACGAAACAGAAGCTTTCATGCAGGTTTGAAAGGAGAAGACAATACTTGTAACTATACCAAGCTTGATGGATGAACTATTTCCTCTTCCTCTTTTTTTTGTTTTTTTTTTTTTTGCTTACCTATTTCAGTTCTATTTGAATGAGAAACTTGGGAGACTAATTATTGAACTGAGGATAAATCAATCTTTATGTTAATAAAGAGCTTCAAGGTGCATCGCTGTCCAGATTTGCTTATCTTTGCCTTATATTCACTCCAATTACTATTGGAATGAGTTTAATGTTCGTTTAAATCCGAAACTCTTGCTTTACTACGATTTTTTATTTCTTTCTTTTATTACCACAGAGTCTTTATGTAAAACTTAGTTAGGAAAAGATTCGAAGACAGCAACAAAAAAAAAAAGAAAAAAAACGCTATGTATGTGTGTGTTTCACAACTGTTATGGGAACTCAAAGGATTCATTGTGCATTGACAAACACTCCCAAACAAGAAGACTGACTGTACACGTTGTATTCACATTATGACACATGAAATCATCAAATTGCTCTATCCGTCTGTCTTTCAGTCGATGTTTCTTTTATAACTAACTAAACATATGTAGGTAGACTAGATATATGTCGTACCTGCAAGAATGTTTTGTATGCGTTGAAATCGTTTTTTCTTCTTCTTTTTTTATCCCCTACAATCATATCGGGATGTACTAAGTTTATTATTCCACATATTGCTTATCAGCATTAGATTCGAAGAATAAATCATTTATTTTGCTTTATTATTATTCCATAGTAACACTATTACGATAGTAAACATATTTGTTTTATTAATTCAAGAGTACAGCTATGGGGATATTTTTCCTTAAGCGGAATCAAAGATTTCTTGTTATTTTTTATTTATAAACGCAGTCCAACCTCTAGCTCTATATACATATGTATATACATATGTATTTGTGTGTGTTTTTATGGGTGAAACTTGCCAGATATTTATATTTGCATAAAACAGATCGATCAATAAATCCCGAGACTGGCTCATAAGTCACTAAGCAAAAAATGTGTTTTATGTTTAAAACTACAGATCCTCAAACGCAACCTGCCAAAAATTTAACGTCAATTTGATCGTTAGGCTACGAATTAGGGATTAGGTTTTAGAGGTACCACGTTTGTCACATCCCATAACAATGAGGGAATCCAAAGTAAGGGTGTGATTTAAACATTGCTTTAGGTGGTATGGTAGCTCTTCTCCGACGAAAAGGAAAGTTTTTCTGAAAGAAATGGACCCTAAGAAGAGGTACTTATATGAGTAAATAATATTAGGAAAAACCCGAAAAATGTTCTCGATACGTATTTTGCAAGTTAAGTTACAAGAGGTAACTGATGTCGTGAATATGTCAAATTTGTTATTTTGTTCTGAATTTAGGGCATGAGAAATCTATTTTCCAAATATGCACCAAATTTACTCACAATAGAAATAGAACGCCGACGTATTACTGAGAAGGAACGTTCCTTGTAGTTGTTTTACCATAAAAAGGAATTCTTTTTTATGCGGTACGGCACAACTGGCACTGCTGAATGGAAAGGACTGTGATGAAGGGCGTGAAAAGCGATAAAGACCGCACCGTCGGCTGGCAAGATTTGGTTCTTTGTATTTTTGCATCCAAACGCTACTCTTTTCATTGGTTAGGTTGGAAAGTTAGAAGAAAGAAGAAGAAAAGTGGTCCTAAATGGTGGGAAAATGTACGCTTTCACTAAAACATTTTTCGTTCGTGTCAACCAAAAATTGCCGACCAAAAATTCGTGATTGGATGTTTAAGATTCTAAACCGCGTTCATCGCATTCCCCAAATTTGGTCCCCCGCCCTTGTTATCTATATAAAGATAAAAAAAAAATGGGCCCAGAGAAAAAGAATGGATTCAAAAGATGAACGGGCATATTTTGATGGCCTTGACAAAATTCTTTTATAAAAAGAAGTAGCGGTATACTTTTTCACTTGATTCTGGAATTTATTGAGTGGCAAATTAATTTTTTTTTTTTAATACATTTTTTTCTTCGATAAAGAAACCTATGAGCCATAAAGAACATTTGGCCCCTGCCCCCGAAGTGTGCAAAAACAAAAATTAATTATTATAAAATTTAATTTAATAAAAAATTAATAGATTAATTTAAAAATTCGTTGCTTATATAGGCTGCCACGCCCATTTTTAATCAAAAAAAAAGAAACAAACTTGATTATTATACTTTCCCTCAATTGTAAGACATAAATATTTGTTATCAACGTATGACTTTAGGACAAACTCATCCTTCGTATCCCGGTAAAAGTGGAGAAAAAGCAAACATATTCTGTTTTAAAATCGTCCATTTGAGCTGAAATAGAAAGAAGCGCTTATATCGAGTTTAAAAATTGAAAATTTGAAAATATTGTAAACAATTTACTAACTGAGGCAAATAATGATATATTGTTTGATAGCGCCTACTGACTAGAAGGCATGCCCATAATTAATTAAAAAAAAAAAAAAATAGCGCTTAATGACGTGACGGGTATTCACAATTCGTTGTGGAGAAAGTAAATGTTGGTAACACCTTTTTTTTTTTTCTTTTTTTGCTTTTATTTTATTAATGTTGTACACTTATTTTTATTCATATGCAAAAGTAATAAAGTGTAGCAATTTTCCTCTTCAAAAACTGCTTTATATGCAGCTCACACCTCGCCACTCTATCATTTGTTCGCTTCTCTCAATCGCTTGTCTACGTCAAACCGGATATTTTTTGGTGTCTCAACTGCGTACACATACATGTTTAATTCTTTTTGTTAAAGTGTGTGTGTGTATGATGGTTTGGAGGTTTCTTTTTTCGTTTTTTTTTTTTTTCTATTTGTTTGTTTTTATATTAGTTTCGCAATTAGTTAGAATTCTCTCTCTCTATACATAGGTGTATAGGTGTATAGGTGTGCATTAACTGCCCTCTTTCATACATATGTAAGCCTTTATAAAGCCATAGTTATGCGGTAATTTTAATGACCGCAAACAAGTAATTCTATGCAAAAATCCCTAAATTCCACGTAGACAGATATGCAAACATAACTTCACGTATGTATGTAAAATATATGCTTACCGAAATATAAATACACAAATGAATGGATGAATGAATGAATGAATGAATGAATGACTGAACGAACGAATAACATTTACATAGTTTTGCAAGCACATCAACAAATGGACCCAAGGAATTACAAATATTATGCTGTATGTTTACAAGGGATAGAAAATTGTTTGTGTTTTTTTTTTTTTTGCCGAAAAACCCATAATCCATACATGTGCGTGTGTTTGAAAATGTGTGCATAGTGTACACACACACATAGATATTTATACATATGCATATATGTATATATGTATATGCATATATTACTCTGAATTTATACAAGTTATATGACCGAAAAGGTCCGGCCTTTATGCATATTAAACGCTAAAATTGTATTTTAATTAAAGGATGCGGTTCTCTCTTAGTGATGTTACAATAATAATTTGATGCTAGTTTTGGCCCGAGAATCAGATTAAAATTCATATTTACACATAATTCGCGCTCCCCTCGCCACGCACACAACCCCCCCTGAAATTATGTAATCAACGGGAATTTCTAAAATTACTTACACAAACTTTGGCCGAATATTGCAAAAACAAAAAAAAAAAAAAAAATAAGAAGAAACTTCATATAAGTTTTTTTTTTCCAAGGCATATATATATATATATGTATGTGTAGTTGTTTTTGTTCCTGGGCGTTTTTTTTTTTCTTCCTTCAAATTTAATTAAAATTATTTATATGATAGCATAACGGAGTTCATTGGTCTTATAGAAAACGCATACAATGCATGTGTGTGTGTGTGTGTGTGTGTGTGTGCGTTTGTGTGTATTTTTCTCTTTTTGTTTTTTCTGTCTCTTCGCTTTGTTGTTTTCTTTCGCGTGTGTGTGTGTGTGTTTGTGTGTGTTTATGTGTGTTGTGTGTTTTTTTATTTTATATACAAAAGCATACAAAAGAAAATGTGTCACACTCTACCATTTTAAATTTATGCTGGTTATATTAAGGCACTTCATTCATATCTTTATACATGCATATGTACGTACGTACGTACGTACTTGCATGCATGAGCGTATGTTTATGTGTGTACATGTTTATATGCTTGTACGCATGAATATGCGCTCGTTTCCTGGCTTACTACCATTCACAATATAAACAAAGTATTTTACAGAGCATATATGCGTCTGCGAGTAAATACTCCTCCATCACCATCATCCTTGCTGCTCCTAGTTTTTATAACGTTTGATTTAGTTGAGTGCATCGTAGTATTCCCTCGATTTAAGTGCAAAAGTGTTAAAACTATATATATATGTTTTCATATTTATTATTATATATATATATATATATATATATGTATGTATATATGAAGTAAGAAAATTCAAGTCAGCTGAAGTAATATCTTTTCCCAGATTGCATTAAAGGAAACTTATTACGCCAGCAACAAAGAATTACTTTAGCAATTTTAAATTTTTGCTAAAAAAAACTACAATTCATTTCCCCAAGACGATTTAACCTTCACCATCAAGCTAAGAGAGAAGTTAAAGTTAAGTTCCGTGAAATGATGTCAATTTTTAATCTTTTTAAAAAGTTACCTAAACTTGTGTAGAATAGAGTTTTACTATTACCCAGCAATTTAGCGCAATCTGGGCAAATATTTATTAAAACTAAAGCAGTCGAAGAAAGAATGCTTACCGATGCTTCTTTAAGGATGAAATTTTTCCCATAAAACGGCAATAAGAGTACTGGCGCATAGGGTTTTTATGATTAATCTTAAGACGATCGGAAATCCATTATAGTATTTCATACCCACTACCAAGCTTTCGTTTAGTAGAAGAATATGTTTAGAAATTAGATTTTAATTTTTGTTCTCAAATTCTCAGTTTACTTAACCCTAACCTGACCACGATGACCACCTTTGGTCTTCCTTTCAGCTTGAATTTTTTTTGATTACTTCATGTTACACTCTCCTGAATGTTTGCGACATTCAAAAGCAAGCTTCAGAGACCCTATAAAGTGTACATATTCTTGATGAGAATAAAACTCTCAATTGAGTAAGTCGTCTGTTTGTCCGCCTGTGCGGTGACACTCTCCTGGTCACAAAAATGAAAATATCGGCTTCACATTTGGTAGAAAAAATGGAAGTTTCTGCACGCAGTATGGAACTGAAAACGGAACAAATTGGCCGGTGCATACGGTCGCAGTAAAGCGTAACTTCTGTTACGCGAAGTTAAACGCGACAAAGACATTTACCGCCTAACCTCGTACTATGTCGGGCTATCATTGATTTTGGAAGCTTAGTCTGTCTAGAATGGGAAACTTGGGTTATTTTTCTAAGTACCACCTGAATCTATATCAAAATATCTATGAAACGATGTATAAATATGCAAAATGTTTTTTTCGGAGTTATGACACTCGACCATCAGAAAATAGTGTATTTAAACAGTTCGTCACGTCACGAATATGGAAAAAAATACCACCGATTTTGGCATATATCACAGCAAATATCTTTCAAAAAAATAAAAAAAAAAGAAGTTTTTAGGATTATTTGAGGAAAAAGTGAGTCGGAATGGGAGAGTCGGAGATGATCAAAAACAAAGGCTGGAAGAGAATAACAGACAAAGAGACTGAGATGTAAAATGACAAATGTGCTAACTGGCACGAGTACCAGTCAGTCTATCCGTCTGTCCATATAAGTAATATCTGTGGTGAACGTTGCCTCGCCCACAAAAATTAAAACATTAACTATTCTTACACGCACTTCGGTATTGAAAATAAGTCAATTCGACACGCCCATTGAATTTAGGTTTTTTCTTTTTCTCTTAGCTTTCTTTCTTTCGAGATAAGGTTTTATCGCAGACGAGTACTATTTTTTTACCAGGGGTATTTCTTTTTAAATTTTGAAAATTTCATCACATGATCAAATCGATGAACGTGGGGACAGATTTTTTCTTAGCTTTACTAAGCTAGCCACCTATTTTTTCTCCACTTGCTAATTAAGTCGGATAAAACGTTTACACCTAACAAGTATTTCAATTTACTTTAAAATGTAAAACGAAAAAACATTTGACGTTGGGAAAGGAAAAGAGATAGAGAGAGGATTGGACTTACCGTCTGAGAGCACTCATATTATAGCTACAACCAAACATGATTAAAGAGCACTAAGATTTGAACCTGCGAACATTGACTTGCCAGTCGCGACTTTTATCCGCTGGGCTCTGCAGCAGTCAGAATCGTTGCCTGTAGAAAAACTGAGTGGGTATTAATCCATTAGCTCTTGGTACTCATGGAATCTGAGTAGGCTTTTAATTAGACTTTGATCTTGTGGAATCTACTATTATAAGCCGTATCGAGATTAAATCATAGACTCGTGCTTTTAGTGGACGGAAGTGGTAACCGAATTCTTAAACGCTACGGCTGATGATGGATAGAAAAATGGACAAGAGGGCAGAAAGAAAAAGATAATAGGAAATGAGTTACTAGTACCTTGAACATTAAGAATATTTTATGAAGAAGAATATCTTATTTTCGGACGGAATTAGGAAGAGGACCTTTAGAACACTAAGATGCGGAATTTTTTTTGTAAATAGTTGCTTTCTTCCATCAGACCGACGGACAGACAATTATACTGCTAAACGAAAAAAATTGTGATGCATGCGATTTATAATTTTGCGAGCACGTCAGAAAGGTATACATTGAACGAGACAACAACAGCTCATCTCGAAAGTTACCCAAGTACCAAAATTTGCATATCCTTCACACATACTTACATTGTTACTAAAATTTCGAATAAATGACACAATTGCTTACTTACGCTTATTCGATAGTTAAACCGAAGAGTTGCAAATTATTGCCCGAAAGATTAAAGATTTCTTTAAATGATCAAAATCAATGCAAACTTTGAAAATCATTTTCAGCAAATATTCGCAACAGGGAGGAACTACATGCAAGTCTAGTATTTTCTTCATTTGTTGTTGTTGTGCTTATTGTTTTGATTGAATAAACAAGAAGAAAATTCCTTTGTGTTGTCGTTACTTTGTCAACCACTCCGAAGCTGTGCAGTGTAGCCCTGTAAAAACCACAACAACACTTCAAATTAAAAACAAATCAATTGCACTTGACGAAAACAAAAGCACACCAATGCATATACATATACATGCACAATAGTCATCGCTGTTAACAAAAAATATATTTAACAACAAGCGAATGTACAATACATTAAAACAATTGCAACAAGGACAACAACAAAAAAAATATTTAATAAAAGCATTAAAAATGAAAGAAAATAGAAAAAAAAAAACAAACCCCAAAAACACTTGTGCTGTGAAGGAAAAATAAATTGTTTTCCATTTGAAGTGACATTAAAGCTTTCTATTATATTATTGTGTGCGGTAGACATGGCAATTTTTTTATTCGCAATTTATTTGGTCTTTCTTTTTGTTTTTTTTTTTTCTTGTTTAGCAATATTTTTTGACAATTTACTTTTACAATTTCCTTTTCTTTCTTTTTTTTGTTTATTTTTTTTTATTTTTTTTTTTTTTATATTTTTTATTAGTGCTGTTACCGCAACATGTTACTGTTGAAATTTGATTCTTATATACTACGACACGGCAAGTCATCAATCACACACTGTTTTTGATATACAGTTAATAAAATATATTTGCGTTCACCATATTATTAATCAAATTATTTTCTAAACAACTGGATTTTTTATTTAATTTACTTTAAAGGAGTTAACTATTAGATCCTCAATAGCATAGGCAAGGTTGTGTTCGGACGATATTTAAATTTCCAATTAAATTCTAATGACTGTGCTTACCTTTCTTAAAATTTTATTATCAGTAAGTTAAGCTTTGAAAGTCAGGTTGGAGTTACGTAGGATTTCGAAGAATACCAAGTCGATGTTCGCGTCTTCAAATCTCATTGATGTTTAATCGTCCTTGGTCGTACCTCTGCCCGTGTAGGAATGATACACACTTGGGGATTGGTAATCCATTAGAGAGGATCGGATTCAGTAGACAGTAACGGAACTCCATGTCTCTTGCCCCACTTCTTTCTGACCATCACAATGTTACACATATAGGGGGCATACCCTGATGAGTGACTCTCTGCATAAAGAAAAACAAGACGGACAAATTAATATTCAAAGTAATTTATTTATATTTTTAGCAGACCCTGATCAGCGGGCTTTTAGAGGATATGAGCCATGGACCATGTAACATTTCCCCTTATGCTTTTTTCCTCTTAATTCAGAATTTTTTCGTTGGGAAATACTAAATGCTTTAAAACACTTCAGGTGGTTTAAGAAGACAGTCTTCTTTTCGTAAGTCTTTGAGAAGATGGGATAGATAATATTCGCGGATTAGACGGGCTGGAGACTCCAGCACATTAAGAACCAGGGATTTAAAAATGCTTTCGGCAACAAACTCTTATGCTTCGAACATTTCCCCTGTTTATTTAGATATTGCAACGGTCCTTGCCTCGCCAACTGACGTTTCTATCTTATGCGGTTCACGCACGCAGGGGCTCTAATTATATGTCTTTTAATTTCTTGCTTTACTTTACAGCCTTTCACTTTATGAAGCCCATCAATGGATCGAAGAGAAAAAATCTGGTTCCACGCAGCAAAACGGGTGTGTGCGCTGGAGGTGAGAGTCTTTCAAAGGTACTATCCCATCGTACTGATAGCGAGCACGATTATGCACGATTTCATACCGCATAAATTTACTCACATATATAAACACTTTTCTTAGAAAGGGCTCACACGCAAGACCACTGTAGGGCATTACTTTGCTCTGGATGGAGTATGTCTGGTTTTGGTGGTGCCTTGGTGAGAAAGGAAGCTTGTTTTCTTGCTCAATCAAATTATTCGCTCATAATTTCCTACGTCTGTTCATCCGTCCATTCGTCCAGGTAATTAATTATATGTCCTGTCCGTTTGTATATCCATCTATCCGTTACGAAAGTAGGTTATAGACAACTATACCTCTGAGCAATCAATTATTCGTCCATTTTCACCCATTCGCCCATTCACCTATCTATCCATTAGCCACGAAAATCTGCGGTATTTAGAGAAGTGAAAAAGATTTTACTTGGCTTAACAGTAGGTTAATGCCAACAATTTGATATTTGACATTTTGCTTTTCATATGTAAAATTTTTAAGAGCACTTCAACATAGTGGACATGCCCACACGGTACAATGCGATGTAAGGGATATCGTTATTCCATTTATAATGCTATGGTCGGTGTAAGTAAACATACTCGATTACCTGTACTTAGATGTATGTATGTATTTGATTAACAATGCTTTACGTGGGCTTGTAGCTGTGCACATAAGCATATCAACCATTATATCTCCACAGACAATTTACTCGTTGGGTATTAAAAAAAAGAAGAAAAAAAAAATTTCCTATAATGTATACAACATACACATGTACAAACTTATGCTCTCGTAAGGTTATATATATACCCAGGGATGAGTATTTTGTTTTTATTTGTTGTTATTATTGTTGTTGTTGCTTTTCATATAACAAATGACAAATGAACTTGAATAGGTTGCAGCTATCAGTAAGAGATTGATGTTGATAATAAATTGAATCTCTTATGTGTTAGCATTGGAAAATTAGACAAATTTTGTTGACAAATGATTTAGCAGAGAAAATTGAATACAAGCTGTTGTTGTATTGAATATACATACAGAGGAAAACAAATTAATTTAATTTGAAACGAACGTACAGCCAGCCGGCGAAAATATTTATAGAGATATTATTATGTTTACACTCTACGTCTACTTGTTGACGAATACTGGCTTTGTTTCATCTGACTTGTGAACCCTACAAACAGACTTTAGGGAATACGTATATACGTATGTTTTATATTTAGAAGATCAAAATTTTTTTGGTACACATTGATACTTGAGACTGACGACCATAAGGACAATGTTAAAATATATTTTATATAGATCTCCTAGTGTACGTACATATGTATTACTTATATATATTCTAAATTTAGATCGAAAAGAAAGAAAAAATTTTAAATTGCACGCGAAACATATATACGTAAAACATCATTCAATAAGTGGGATCAATAAATCAACTGTGGCTTGTATACTTGTAATGGTCGAAATTTCATAAAATTTTCAGACATTTCGTTTGAAGATTGGTTTTCTATAAAGGATTCGTTAATAGCCATATATATCTCGATGTGATCTAAAGGATTCATTAATAGCCATCTCTATCTCTATGTGATCCTATGAACTTATTGAATGAACCATTATTTGTATTTTTCGATTATATTTATAAATTTCGATTCTATTTTAGTGCGAGTGTCGCTAATTCGCAAGCCGTTTCAGCCTTTGAATTGTATTCGGCCAATTAGTGAAAAAGAAAGCCCTAGTCCATCAAGTAATTTTTTGCAGCGTTACCACAGAGATTCTTTGAAATTATTTGGCAAGTTAGAGAACATTAAGAAAAACCTTTTATGATGACTACGATGTCTTTTTAAGCGGTACAGAAGCACTAAAATACGAAATTTGGCATTCATTGCACTTCTGTTCTCTGACGGGCAGGGTTGCTTGAAAAGGAATCCGTTATATGTAGTCTACTATTTAGTATATATTATAGAACATCCACTATCTACTGTGTTTAAGCTGAAGCAACAAATCTAGCATATCTTCGCTAGTCTTCAACGGATGGTTATAAGCAGAATCCTTAACTCGCCGTCAAAAGGCAACAGAGCTTTCTGTGAGATTTTCTATGACTAGCCTAGACAGGCTTACAGTTCCCGCAGACATCTCTAGAAGACAAAAAAAAAAGAAAGTCTTCCTTTATCACCGAAAGACCCACACAAGGGCTAAAATGTTGCCCACAACATTGTTTCGCGCGTGCCAGTTTCAATCGAAGCATGTCAATGGTATTTAATTAATTATCAGTACACAATAGCACTCATTTTTCTCACTATTCTCTCTCCTTTTGTGTCTTTCTCTTTAACTCGCGTCAAATTGAATTAAAAAAAAATGCATTAAAATTTTATATGGAAAAATTTGTAATTTTCAATAAAAAGAATTGCATGCATGCGATCTCAAGGGGGACACATAAAAATGGAATTGATGACATAAAAGTAAAGCAATTGTTCCAAAGGGAGCTAAGCTTTTAAAGCATTAAATGGAAAACTCATTTCTGTAAAACATTTTCTCATTGAAAGCAACATAGCAACATCTCAATGAGCCTTTTCACTTACATTCATGCATTGTTTTAATCAGCAAAATAGCTTGAGAGAGTTTGACAGCCAAGATGAGTATAGGATTATGAAGGAGAGTGGAAGCAAATTGAAATTGATTTTCTTTTGAACAAGAATTGTATGCCATTTGTAAGCTGCATATATAGAGCATATAAAGAGCGACTCAGAGATGCATGCATTCCAATCCTGATATGTGTTTATTATATGTGTGTATGTGTAACGTTATTTTATACTCATTATAATGGTGGTGTGAAATATGGCAAACGCTTGAAAGCGCCTAACGATGATGGCATAAAAGTGTTGTGGACGCGCACTACCAACTAACGGCCTCACTCTCTCTCTCTCTCTCTCTCTCTCTCTCTCTCTCTCTCTCTCGCTCTCGCTCTCGCTCTCTCTGGGATCAAAGCCGTCCCGGACCGCTTTCATATAAGGTCGAGGAGTTCGAGGAGCTGCATGCCTACTTTACCTGCTCGAAAGTTAAAACTGTATGGCCAGGGAAAAATTGAGTTAGGAAGAAATTAACTCCTCCACGTCCCCCCCACCCCTCTCCCCCATTATTCTACATTTAGGATGAAGATGTAGGTCCACCTTCCTTTCGAGGCGTTTTTCCATCGCTGCTGCCAGTCGGTCCACGTGCTCTGCCGGACAGCAGTCTTCAATCTGCAGACGTTGCTGTATTTTCCTTCGCCAGTAAATCTTTCCTTTTTACCACTGTGGATAGATAACTGCTCCTTCAATAGAAGCTTGATGGGCAATGTTCCTGGGAACATTCCTGGGAACATCCTGGGGGTTGCCGTTGAAACTGGGCGGTAGGCCGATACCATTTTCAACCTGCACGGCCTTTAAACTGCTTTCAGCTTGCGCAGCAGATGTGTACTTTGTTATACTTTCTCTGCCCAAATCGGTGCGGCACACATCCTTCGCCCGTAGGCTACGCTGCATATAAGTTTTCGCCTCGCCTGTTTTTGCTCGTTCGCGTTTGGTATCATTTTGCACAGAATGGTTCCGGTCCACAGTGCTTCACCCAAAGCCTTCTTCAGGTGTTCAGTACCCATCCACCTCTGTTTTTGCCGCTTGAAACATCTTCTTATCCGTTACCAGCATGGCTTCAGTTTTTCCCACGGCAAGTTTCAGTTTCGACTTATATCGGCACGTACTTATTCGGCTTAAGATATCGTTACTCTCCCTCTCTCTAGTCCGTATTAGCGGAATCGACGCTGGCTGCACAATCAAGGCAATGTCATTCGCATAACCTATCAATTTCGTTCCTCTTGGGAACTCCGCATACCATGGAACGCCTTGAACCCAGTCATACCACGTGTTTTTGTGGTGAATTATGTTGTTTTTGTTTATGGTTTGAATTCATTTACATAATATCCGAACCTAGAGTATAATGCACATACCATACATTTTTTGGTAGTGCAACATAAAGCCATCAAAAAGTTTAGGCTCACTGTTTATTATTAGAATCAAATTAGCGAGAATCGGTCCAGTCTTGCCATCACTTCATATTTTGGAAAACTAATTTTGTTTTTAACACTTGAATGCATGTTTAATAACCTCTTTTAATCTACATCTGTCCGTCTGTCTATAAGCTGTTTCACGTCTATAAGAAAATGTTTTACCTTAAATTTAGATGATCCTTTTTCAGCCTTCTGTCAGTGTAGTCCAAATTGCCTGTAAATCAATTCATGAACTTGGAAATTAATCCTGCTCTTGAAGCATTTTTTTTTTCTGTTTAAAGCTACTTAACATGAGACATAGCTTATTTAATAGTCAAAATTTACATATAGAAACTTACCTGTTAATGAGTGGTCATCTGCATGGGGAACCGCGTAATAATAACGTCATCATTTATGTACGTATGCGACTTGCCCTTGTGCCATATAGTGGCTATTTTGTTATTTTGTGGGCGTTTGTTCACACATACACACACACACACTCTCACTCTCTCTGTGTCCGTCTCTTCAAATGTCTAAAAACAAAGAAATGATAAGCAATTAACATATAGAAGAAAAAAGTTCTTTAATAATATCTTTCGATTACCTTTTTATTTACAATTCTTTTTTTTAATTAAAGCTTTTCCCTGTGTGGCATATAATTTACAAGAAATTAATTGCAACTTGTGTATGTTATATGCGCGGCTAGTTTATTAAAATATTTTTCATTTATATTTCAAAACATGGTTCAAGCCAAACTATTTATAGAAAGCCACCCATAGAGCGAGAGAGAGAGAGGTCACGCTATCTAGTCATAAATCACATTTAGTGAATAGGGTTTCTTTTTTTTTATTTTATTTAAATGCATGCGCTCTCCCATTGTAATTTAAGCCACACCATTGTATGCCGCATTCGTTGATTTCTTGCAAATAAAACCAAAAAAGAAAAAAAATTAATGATTTGACTTGTTTTTTGCTAATGGTAGTTTTTAATTAATCTTCCCAGCACTTGCAATAAAAAAGAAACAAACGACACTAGCAAAAAATGTCATGCTCATCGTCATCATCATCGTTATTATAAAAATATTGAAGCTAGAAAAATGAAAACAACACAGACAACCTAAAAAATTGCTTGTAATACATTTTAGTATCATTGAACCATAGTAAAATCAATCTATCATTTAATTTAAATAGTTGACAATTGACATGCCTTGCATTGACAGGGAAGTCATCATATCGTAGACTGACATAAGGTGGCTAAAATTGGGTGATTCCTAGTAATAAGTAATTAGGTGAAACCATAGCAAGCAATCAGCTATCGGAACCTTAGCAGAAATTTTTCCAAAATGTTCGCCTTAAATGTGTATATGTGTGAAGAATCTACTACTCATTCCTCCCGTCCAAGCTGATTTCAGGATCAACTTTGATGGGGCTTGTAACGTGGTGTTTTTCTGCAGCTTAATGTGCGTGATCAGCTCAGACGCGCCACCGTTCACGTTATCAGAAAATTTATTACGAAGCGTATCGCCCGTGTTTCTGCTGCCCGCCTCGCCAATTAAAACTCCTGCACTATTAGCTTTCTCTCGATTTTTATTAACGTAGAGATAACGAAAGGTTATAAACGATTTGCTTGTCCTCGATAAGTCACCGTACGCGTTAGCCTTTCGCTTTGTGGTGCGATCGCTCTCTCTCCTAGTCTCTCTCTCACTTTCTTTCCTTCTCTTTCTCTCTCTCTCTCTCTCTCTCTCTATCTCAAAGTGACCTTCGTTCTGCCCCAAATAAGTGCGGCTGACGACGAGTGCAGGGGAAGATTCCAAGCGGACGTCACCGTCGGAACAGAGTTTCCTAGCTAAGGGCAGCCGGCGGTGAGCGTAGGGGAGCAGTCCATCGGGCGTTATCGTGGGAGCGGGAAAAAAGAAAATCCCTAATCTCGCCCATTTGCCAAGCTCAAGAGCAAAGGTAGACGATTCCGACTTATGGCTCGCTAGGACTTTACCGCTGTAAGGCCGATTATCGTCTCTCCTGTAGCTGGTTTTGTGGCCGTGTGGTTTGTAGTATGCCACCCAGAGTTGCTGGCTGGCACATAATTTAGTAATAAGACGGGAACATATATTAGTGGGTACTATTTTACCCAGAGTGAGTAGAAATATTTGTGCACTCTTATTACATAGGAGTGAACATGTTTCCCGAACATTAATGATAATGTTTTGCTTTGGTCAATCCATGTGCCAGTACTCGTGAGATGTTTGGTTTCTTATTGTATTCGTCAACTGTCGCTACAGAAAGATACCATTTTGTCCCTATACATAAAGTAAACGGCTAACTGGGTATTAGAAACAAGTGTTTGTTATTGCAACTGCAAGCGATCCTCATCTAAACCGTGAAGATAAGGAAATGATAAATAGATTGAGTACATGGTTTAAGCATGTGTATGTCATGCACACTTATGGTGGAGAAATGAGTTTAACAAGCGGTATCATACGATCGCACGTATCTACCATCCCCTATAAATTTTTGATTATATAGCTTTGCAACAACAATTCTTGATCTTTATGATCCCACCTTTGTATACTTTCTTTAGATTGCGCACCGGCGTAGCAAGAAATCATGCAGATGATATAGATGTGACGTCGCCTTAGAAGTGTAATATGTTCAGACAAAAATTGATGCTCACTCATGCCGCTGGAAATGCTTTTCTACAACGCGCTTGCTAGAGGTCGCAAATATTCTAGTTTTTCTTATAGCACCCATCACGGATATACTTTTTGCCGTCAGATGTTTTATTAACGGTATTGATGTGAATAGATTATCCAAAAATAGTTTATGGGTTTCAATCTCTAACCCTTCACATAGTCGCAACGCAGTCACATTCTTTGTTAATAGTTGTGGAAAGAGGGAGAGACATCTTGCGACATCTTACATTTCGATGCAGATCCATTTTGAAAGGCTCTACCACAAGCTTGGTTTGGATTTGTCATACTGTTTACGTCGATGCTTGCCTTTGAAAGCTAACGTCACTTCATCCATTGCTTGAAATTCTGTCGGTACTGAGGTTTTCGAAAAGGTTTCGAACGTCCTTTTGTAAAAGTATCTTCACAAACGTTAGATATTTCATTGTTGTTTTTATAGTGAAGGTATTCCTTTAAAGGCATTGTTTCAGCAATAATAGGACATCAAAGTGGCCCATCTTATGCACATTTCTTTATAATTTTAAACAACATTTACGTTGTTTGCCTTTTATATGTCATGGAATTTAATTAAGAAAAAGAAAAATGTGTGGTTTCTGTTAAAAGGATTTCAAATTTAGAGAAGAAGTGCGACAGCTGCACCACAGGCATTAAGAGCGTTACGCAAAATGGGGTCAAGGATAAATAAATAAATTTTAGGCAAAGTTGTAAATAGCTTTAGCTGACCAACAAGACCTTAACAATTGAAGGATGAAAATTAATTAGTTTTTACTGTTATTCCCCGATATACCCATCATAAGGATGTTAAAAAGTTTACGCAACTAGCTTGAGATTTAAAATCAAAACAACACTAACCGTCTATCTATAACTTATTTTTCGAATTGTTTTATTAAATGAAAAAAATATACTACTAAACGTACTCAATGATAACTAATTTATGGGCTTTACGTTGAAGCTTCATTTAAAAACATCATAGTACAAGGATATTATAAACACTAAGCACTTACTTACATTCAAATTTCAAGCTTTCAATTTAACAATAAATGACAAAAAGAAGCTTAAACGGATAAATTGTAAATATTTTCATACTTTCACGTACGCGTTACTTTATATAAATGCAGAAATGTGGAACACATGTTACAAATTCATTATTGATATGTTAATGATGATCACTTTTGATCGCTGAGTAAAAACAAAAGCATTCATCGCAATCGCATAAAAATAGCAACAATGAATAGATAAAATCATATCCACTTCATATATAATACATAGATATATTAGGGGGACTCATAACTAATCAATTATTTTGCATTCATAGACAAAATGTTTTTCTGAAATCACATTTTTATTTTTTAATCGTTTATGTAATCACCGTCGTTTGCGATGACTTGTTGTCATCGTTCCTGCAGAAGTTCAACCCCACTTTTGAAAAAGTGGGGTGGGCGTGACTTAAAATATAACTCAAGGTGCGTTTGGACATCGGATAAGAAATTAAAATTTTTAGCGTAACGAATCGTAACGAATGCTCCAGTGACCTGAACAGATGGTAGTCCGACGGTGCTGGAGAGTGTGGAGGCTGCGGTAGAAGTTCCCAGCCTAACTGCTTCATTTTCTCTTGAATAATCTTCGCTGCATGAGGACGGGCATTATCTTGTTGAAGTATCACACTTTTTCTCTTCACTAAAGCTGGTCTTTTTTCTATGAGTGCGGACTGTAACTGTTGTAATTGTTGACAATACCGGTCAGCAGTAACTGTCTCGCCAGGTTTCAATAATTCGTAATGCACTATACTGGAACAATCCCACCAAATACACAATAACACCTTCCTCAGGGATAGGGTTGGTTTAGGGGTTGAAAGAGGTCTCTCGTTTGCAGACAAGCATTGTTTCGATCGTTTTATGTTATCATAAAGGATCCATTTTTCATCTTCAATTACGATCCTAGACAAAAATGGATCTCTGCTTAGTCTGGTGAGCATGGAATTACAAATTCTTTGCCGAAGATCTTTATTGGCCTCAGACAACAGGTGTGGAATCCATTTACCTTGTCCATGTACCTTGGCAATTTCTTTTAAATGCCTTTGTACCAGGTGGACCAAGTAGACCCAAGGCTTCTTGATAGTTCCTGTATAGTTAACCTTGGATCGGACTCCACTAGAGATTTTAAGGCGTCGTTATAATTGAAATAAAATAATTGATTAGTTATGGGTAACCCTAATATATATATATATGCACAGGCCCATAGATATTATTCTTTAAATGTGCCAACATTCCCATCAAAATTGTACTGTGTGTACGTGTGTGTGTACGTGTGTAAGCAAATGTATTCATATGAGATTGTATTGCACATCATATGCATAAACGCACGCACACACTTATGCACATTTATTCAATATTTTTGTCGGGCAACTATCATATGACAACGATGATTATGATGAAAATTTGTACAACATATGTTCACAACGATGTGTGAATGTAAAGTCTACATTTTTATGTACAATGTAAATGCGTGTGTGTGTGTGTGTGTGTGTGTGTTTATGAACAAAACAGAACACTTTAGTGGTACAAAAAAAAACCAAAACAAAAATCATTTCAAATTCATAACAATAATCTGCGTATTCCATTTATAAACATATTTGAATGTCTGCATATATCGCAGGTGCTTGCATGTATTTTGACCGGCGACATATATTGGTGGAAACGGTGTTATTAGCTTTACTCTATATAAACTGACAATTTTCCATTTAGTTTGGTTGAGTAGTTCAGTGTCGTGCTGTTTGATTTGAAGAAATGTCCTGTCGACGCTCATCAAGAAGCGTATGGTGGTGATGCCATATCGCAATTGTTGCTTTTGGTTTCAGCGTCAAGGACAAAGTACAACCTGGAGGAGGAGCAATTCATTCTCGAAGAGCAATTCATTCTCGAAGAGAATGAATTGAAAGACTTATGAAGATGAAAATCAAAAGTCAAACTTTCAAAGAACTTTCGAACGGAGCTGCAGTTGATGAATCAGCTGTTTTGCTTGCTTGGGATGGGAAAGGTCCAAAAAGGAGGATTGAGTCGCGTTGACTGAAACGGCTTGCCAGAAAAAAAAGAAGAGTTTTTTGCGGAATATTATGACTGGCGAGGATCCACAATGGCAATCGCAAGCGCAAGAAGTCATGTGTTAGACCAAGGGAGCCACTCACATCGACACCGAAGCGGAATATTCATAGCAATCAAAATTTTGTTGTGCATATGGTGGTCAGGAGCTGCTAAAACGGAAAAAACTGTTACTGCATATGTGTACGGACATCAGATGAACAAATCAAACGATGAAAAGACGAGCAATAGCGGTTAAGAGACACCAAGAACGTATGGGGAGTTTTGCAGCGTACTCACCAGATACAGCGCCTTCTGATTACCACTTGTTCAGATCGAGGCATTAGGCTTGGCTGCCAAACCAATACCAAGGTATAGCCAGCCATGTTGCTGGAAACATGGGAAAATGAATATTTTTCTTATTATATAAATGTTTGTAGCAAGTGTTCTCAATAAATCCTTTTTTTTTTTAAGAGAGAAAATGATCAAAATACATGCAAGTACGTAAATACTGAGCTACTGAGTAACATAAGCTTCCTATGAAAAATTGTATTTTCGAAGCGAAGAAATTATTCATTCATTTCATTCTATATTTATGGCATATATAAAGCAATAAAATGATTTAAGGAATGAAATTTTAATAAACTCATACTATGAGAAAAGTGATGACATGGCCTGATAAAGGTAAAATTGTTACAAATCAACTGAGACCATGGAAGAACAACAACATCACATGAGATGGCTACACGAATATCTAGTCTATGATGTTTCCCTTACTCAAAAATGTTCATATTCACTATTCGAGTAAATAGCGAACGAGAAATTATATTCAATTCCCTCTACATGTTAGCGTTAAAATGAAATAATTATAAAAAATTGATGTCAATAAAATCTTTACTTATTTATTTTTATAATCTTTTATCAGCGATCAATACCTTGACTACTGAAATTAAATTATAATTATTAAGAAGTAAGCAAACCAAGTTCAGAGCCTACACGACAACTTTAGAAGCTAGAACAAGAGTTAAGGATAGGAAGCAACGAGAAAAATGTAACTTATTGTCTATGACAGCTATTGGCCGAACCCTCGAACGACATGTTCAACTCAGCTATGTGTTGAACTGGTTGAGTAATAGCCACGCCTACAAATAAAATAATACCTTAAAATTTTTGTGCTGACCAAGGAAAGTGTAAATTTATATGAACTTTTTTATTGATTCGATTGTAACCGTTGGAACTTGAAGTTTCCATGAGGTGTATACGGCCAGGGACATATAAATAGCAGGCAGTTCATCCTGAATGCAAACATACTGTGAAAATAAAAGAAACTTGTTTTTAAAAGTTTTCAAAAAATGCTTAGACAGATAAATAACACAAGCTTCACTGCCTTGAAGAAAATTTGAGATATACTTTATAAAATTATAGTTGAAAAATAAATTTTTTTTTTTGCTTATAACACATTCAATATCATGTTGTTTTACGAGTCGTGCGCTACCGATTATGGCCATCTACGATTTGTGCTTCAACACGTAGAGCACATTCCAACACTTTATCCTTAATTTGAAGCATTTTTTCGCCAATTTTTTTCAACGGAATTAAAGATAAGGTTTTGTGCTCTCCTAGTATTTTTTTGAAGAAAGAGTCATTCCTATGCTCATCATCAAGTCATGAGAAACCGTGCACCCCAAAATATATTTAGGAGTAATAAGCAAAATAATCATTTTTTCCCCCCTTTTTATCACTTTATGTTATGTACTGACGCGTGTCCTTTGGCCGATTTGAACCATATTCAAGTGCCAAATTAAATACCGATATTTTAATGTATACCACAGCCATTACATAAACAGACCGACAGACCGACATAAACGACCGACGGACGGACAGAGAGACATGGATATATGCGGACTTTAATGCTAATCATGAATATATATTATACACGGTCCCTAAACTTCCCTGTGAATGTTGCAAACGTTTTGACAAATGGAAGAAAACGCTATCATCCGGAGGTGAGTATGAAAATGAAAGTTAACTTCAAGCCGCAACTTGAAAGCAATGCAAAAAGCCAATTGGATTACCGAGTTCGATAGACAATTTTGTATTTCCCTATCTCGATATGGTTGACGTAACAATAATTTAAATTTAATTAAATTAAATTTTTGTATATAATTTTAATTTTTGCGGAAAACAAGTCTTGTATCAAATTTGTAAATTTTCTTTAAAAATCGACATAGGAAATGCTTGTGTATATGTATGCTTTCAATTATTTCTTTTACTTCCTGTGTTCATTTTCATAATTCACTCTCAGAGACTTTCTAAAAACTTTTCCGCGCCATATACATTCATATCCCTATTGAAATACGTTTACCTATATTACATATTACATATTTTACATATATATATATATATATGTATATATATATGATAGAATGTTACACGAAAAAAGGTTCATTTCATCAAATTTTTTCATACAGAATCATATTTTATTCATTTTTAGCATTTTCCCAGAAGAATGCAATCCATAAATCTAGTAAATAAAATTTTAAAAAAAATATTCTCTCCCCTTCTTTCGTCCCTTTTTTGTCACTCTGCATTGCTCCCCTATCGTGCTATTCGAAAAGTTTAGATATATGCATAGAAATGATGCTCAGCGCTGCCTTGGTTAGCACACTTATGCATTATGTAGTTACGTCAGCTGCTCTTCTTCTTGGTTATGGTTGATATATTGCTTGTAAAGAAAGACATGCTTTCGTCATAAAAGTCTGACTGTGTTTGTGCCTGCTTGTGTGTTGTGTGAAATTTTTAACACGTGTCTTGCTGGTGTCTGTCCGTGTGTATAACACTTGGTTTGTCATGTTACTCGGTCTTCATATTAGTATCGTACATTTGTTTATTGTTGTCATGTGTTACGCAGTCTATAGCAAATAAATGAATATCACTTGTTACTTAGCAACTCACACACATATGTATATGATGTGTTGCATTTCTTGCAAGCAACCATAGGGCGCACTGAATTTTTCTTTCAATTCTCATCATGTGAAAACCGAAACAATTCATTTCCCTTACATCGCCTGTGCATAAGGAAAGTGTGTAAAGTGTTTTGCACTCGCCCAGAAACACACATTCGCATACACATTCATTCTCATACGGTTAAGAATAAAGCAAATTAAAGACTTGGCCGGTAGTTCAACTTCAAGTAACGATAATGTTACAGGATGATAGGAATCGATTCCTTCATATTATATATCAAAATCTTTCAGGCTATGATACTTGTCGAAGAATCTAGTAGTTTCCACTTGTTTGTGGTCCTCATAACAAACTACACTTGATCGCGGTAGCAGCATTTGCTTTTAACGAGTCTGCCCTGTATACGATTGAATCGGAGTAAAAACTCTATTTGATCCAAATTTTATATCAAAATACTCTAACTAATCAATTTTCATCGTAAAATATCAAAAATTAGATATTTTTGCGGTACTTGGGCTTATTTTTCATTATGACTTTTCTTATGAGGTGGAACGCAGAAAATAGACGGAAGTTGTCCAAATTCGATAAGATTATTGTATTACGTCAAATTATTATTATGGTCGAATTTTGAACTTAAATATACATGGGCAGACATCAGACGTACAGACATCTAGTCAGATAGGTAGACAGACAGGCGGAGAGACAATCAGAATCCCTTACTCAATCCACCAACATAATAAAAGATGGTTCTATCTCAAGCCCTTCTGGGTGTTACATACGTCCGCACAAACTTAATATACCCTATTTCATAAGCACAGCACAGCACAGTATCACTCGTAATATTTTACTTTTCCTGGAAATTAGTCGATTTTTTACAAACAAAATTCTTAAGAAACGGAAACACATTTATGGCGCTTTACCTGCGTCATGCAGCTGGCGATTGACAAAAAGATTAACAATAATTAGCAGACTTGTAGCGGAAAAGCGGATTAATAGATTAAAAATGTCGCCATGAATTCAAGTAAGGGCATCCTGCCAGGGAAAGAGTATAAAAGTCAAATATTTGCGGAAGGCAAAGTGAAGAGAATCGAATCGTAATATGAAAGCTAATTAAAGGCTTGTAAAGTTATTATTAATTTCTGTAAATAATTTGTAATAGATTTTCCAAGGATTGTAAATAAAACCTATAGTATCCTAAAAATCATAATTCATTGGTACGAACAACGTTTTATCATACCCTATATCGCTTGTGATACAAGAGTATATCAAGTTTGTGGGGAAATACGTAAGCAACACTCAGCACGACTTAAGATAGAATAATATTTTTTATACCGATCGATTCAGAAGCATTTTCTTAAAGTAAACAGATCGTCCGTCCATCTGATTCTTTGAATTAAGCTCTTTTTCGACCACTTCCTATATAACACCTTAATTGATGTATGTATAATTGCAGAGAGTGTATTCAATGGTGGGCCATAAATTTAATGATTCTTAAGATCTATAAAAATATATTAAATCATAAATATCAGAATTTTTATTTTTATTAATTTAATTTTTTTTCTTCAGGCATTTTATTGCGCATTTAAACTGTAAATTTATGTTAGTCTATAATCCCCCTTATAGTTGAGACTGTTAATCTCACTCATATATATGCATGTCATGCTATTTGTTACCCATCATTCAGATTTTCCTCATGTCGTTGCAGCTTCTCATCTTCGTCTTTGTTCGTTACTCTATTTACTATCACTTGTGGCATAACGTATATCAAGTTAGCGCGGACGTATATAACACGCTCCGATTCGAGATCACTTTCCGAATCGATCTAAGTTTGTCTGTCCGTCTGTCCGGTATTCTAACGTTCTTTGATCCAAGCGCAAACGCTATTGGGAATGGCTTGGACCGGTCCACTTTTTCGACCGCTTCTTATCTAGCGCCCTATTCCGAAAAGCCGTTACGAAAACTGAATAAAAGGGAGAATATTTCATGGTGAAAATTGGCTGATAATAACAAATTGAATTTAAAGAATTAGAGAAGTTTTCCATATCGAATTTGGGTCACATAAATCTACATTTCTAAGAACATAACATATATAGGCGCGAACATGAAAAGCAAGCTCTTATATGAAGCGAGCTATATATGCTTTTGCATTAAAATAATGCATTTTACCAAAAGGAGTGAATAAGTTTACTAGGCAAAGCGATGTAGGGTATGTAAGGGTCCGTATTGCCCGACTACAATGTTCTTACTTGTTTTTATTATGATTGTCTTACATCTTGTCAATCATAACTGGTTTTTCGCTTTTGCAAGTTTTATTCTTGAGCATATTTTTCCTTTCTTTCTTTTTATATTCATTGGCGACGGTGTACTAAGCTTTTTCAAGCAGTTAAAAAAAACGTAACTTGTGTATGCTATATCCACTTTTTATAAACTTTTTTTTTGAAAGGTGATATCATCATATGCTGGTTTCAGCTACCGCAAGTTCGTCTGCATGTTTTCTCTGTCAGGCCCGAATTTTATCTTTTAGATTATATGGCTGTTTCTTTTTTTTTTTCTAGGTGATACCATGGCGTGGTAGTAAGTGCCAAAGCGATTTTGGTCCACGGCCCCAAAACTTTCATTATTATTGAATTGTTGTTCAACAATGGAAACGCGTTGCTCCCTGGCATTAACCCTAAGTTCTCATTACATGATGTTATAATGCGATAATCGGAAGTAAAAAGAGTTTTTTTAACTGCTCCACGCCTGTCGACATTTTTGTTTTGGGGAGTTTAAAGCACTCATGGCAAGCTTATGTGAACGGCGTAGGGATACGAAGCTAATGATCAAGCCAAACTCTTTTTTGGCATATCGACCTACCTAATATTGTTCTAAAGATTAAGAAAAAAAAACCAATTCATGTTCACAATACTTCTTTAGTGCGAAATTTTGCAAAACACTTCACTTTTCACAACTTTAAAGAGGACGCATCTATTTCACTCTCCAGCTGAAAGACGTACTAAAGCAGTATAAAGGTCCATAACTTTTTACAGCAAGAACTCGCTCAAATGAGATTTCGGGAGTTAATTTTGAACAATGCTGCCACACTGCTAAAAACGTTAATTTTGTGGAAGCTACCTTTTACCATTTCTATGGCATAGAACTGAAAAATCTACCTCGCACCTAATTTTCTGTCCATATGTGTATAGGACTGACTGACTTAATAGCTCCTCTGACAGATAGCTTGTCGATGGCAAGTGTCTTCGTTACATATTTTCAGCTTTCTTAATTTGTAAAAAGCAAATATGTTGGCCAAATGTCAGGTAGTCTCCGTTTCAAGATTCATTGATACAATGAGATCGTCTTGAGCAACTATTTCCCCTGCAAATGCAAAGCCACCACTACAGTATTTCTTGATAATTGCGAGCTGTTGTAATAAATAAATTATGGCAAAGTGTTTTCGTTGATTACCAGGCTTTTAGAAAATGCAAATCATAATTTCGGACAAGCGGACAAGTTTAACGCAGTAACATGATAACGTTATATGATAAACAGAAATGCTACAAATTTAAACTTTTTTAAATTGAATTGAAAACTTTTATCATCACGCTATTAATGTAATAGGTAACGGATTATAATGTTTTTTCCACATAGTCGATAAAAGTATATAAAAGAAATAACATATTATTTGTCTTATATTTGCGAACAAAAAGACATCAAGCGCTTTTTCAAAGAAAGACAGAGAGACAATATTCCGCGACGACATTGCTTTTATTCCGCAATTATTAAACATCTCTAAGACTTAATATTGTAGCTAATAATATCCTCTATTTTAATCATATATGTATTCAGTTCAGTTAATATTATTTACAAAGCAATTGAACATTTTTTTTTTATAATAATTTCACCAACCATTAGTAGGCTTAATTCTTCTAATTAAAGCAAGATTATAGTTTAGCTACGTGCAAGCAAGCACTTTTATCTCACATATGTGTATGACATTTTTATTAAAGTTTTTCCATTAGGAGTCTACTACGTACCTGTTTGGTTCGCATCGCACCTCATTTGCACATATATGTGCACAAACAGAAAATATATGTCAATCGGTTATCGATGGCAATTACCATATGCTTTAGCATCAGTCAATTGAAGAGAACTCACTACTACTCACATATTCAATCCAAGCAAATACAAGCTAACTTAAGTACATAGAAACATTCCTATAAAGATACTTATTTTCATTTTACTTGTTGGTTTTGTTATTCCCTTCCCTTTTTTTATTTTTCTTTTTTTTTATTTCATCTCTTTACGAGACTACAATTTTCCTCGTTCCGTTAGTTCGTTACACTGTCGTATATGTCTCTCTCTCTCTCTGTTAAAGGAGATCTTCATTTCAATATGTATTTTGTATCTTAGTACAAAGTTAAATATTTATAAACATTTCTATATGTATACCTATATATACATATGTATATATGTACATACAAGCACGTATAATTACGGGAACGTATCGAGTAGCACGTTGCCCCATATACATACATAAACAAATGTAAATAATTAGTTATCAGTGTAATGGCCCATTTCATTGGTATTAAATTTATTAGAGCTGCTCAATGCAATGTATGTAAGAGCATAATAAATGTTGTCGAGGACAAGTTTTACTTTTCCCCATTTATATGCCATAAATTGTGCAAAATTAAATTAGCAAAAACTTTTACTTATAATCCGCTTAAAATAGATGCAATGCGAAAACTTTTCCATACATGAGAACGCTTTTCTATTTAAATACATGAAAACTTTTACTCTCCAGCTTATTTAAGTTGTCATCGCAGAAAGGGATGGCCATCATTTTCAATTTCGATAAAATTTTTCAGCTTAATTGCAAAATCCAACATAACGGTACAAGAGTTTATCAAGCATATCGTTTGTGCAGTGACAGTTAAGTGGTAAGGAGATAGGAAAAATAGGCAAATATATGGGCATTATGAGCGATCTTTCGGGTAGAAAGTAGGACACAGCACTCTACACACGCACAGTACTACTTCGTCACTTTCTTATATAATCTGGTTTCGAAATTAAAGTTGCAAACAGAGGTACAATAAATCGTGTCCTTCCGCGGTCCGTTTTTATTAGACTGGTCAATTAGTTGCCAGTAAAGATAGGCAAGAGCAGCTGGGCCTCTCAGGCTACCTAGGTTATTCGTCCTTCCATTCGTCCATGTGTAACTGTGAAGTTTGCATATTAAATCGTCCCATTTTATACAAAAATCTGCAAAGAAAAAAACTTCATTTGTATTATTACCAAGTGCGCCAGCAATTACACGGACAGAACGTTTCTAATTTTTTTTTTTTTCTACATTTTCTTCGAAGAATTACACAATATGCGACTGAGCCTTGTCATGCTGATAAATCAGTTTTTTCGCATACTGAGACGGGTTTGTCTTTCTTGCTATTTATTGTTGCTGGTGCTGTCTCTCAATAATGCTGTTGCTTGATAATCTCAAAAGATATTACGGCTTTCTGATGCTTTCGATTACAAAGCATAAACTTAGGCGTTCAAGGTCACCTTTCAACGATGAGCGTAAGCGTAAATTTCTAATGACCCACCCATTTCACTTCTCGCACCGATATACCGATTTTTCATTAATCAAGCGAGGGACAGGGAACATAGCTCTTAGCTCAAAAAGCTCTTAGCTAAAAGAAAAAGGTGTTACTGCTATTGTTTGCACATAGAAGAAAGTTTCATAAACTATAGAGAATTTGTTATTGTGGTCCTATAGTTTCCTTTTCTCTTTTGCATATTCTTTACCTTAAGCGATCAATTAGTTACTGTTTTGAAATACTATACACAATATTTCAACACATTTCTCTTTTAAATTTTGTCCCCAGATGTATTCTACCTGTCCATGACAAGGGCATGCCTGCGAACCACATTTTGTATTCAAACACTAAAGATTTTGGGGCAAAAAAGGCTTAACTTTGATTTTGAACCATGACAAACTTCAAGTTTTCCCCATCTATTAGTGAGATGATAGCAGAATGACCATAAGTTACGATAAAGGGGTTTTTGTTCTTCCCACTAGCGCAACAAACTGACTATTACTTTAACTTTAATGAAAATGCATTTGTGTTGAGCAAAGTCGAAGAATAAAACGATTAATTTTTCACTTTAATTAAAATTAATTTCAATTAAAACGGAAACACACAGAAAAAAAACCCAAAACACACACAGACAACCAAATAACTCTTACAAAACCATAAATACTAAGCCATTGTACGAAATGAAGACAAATGAAAATTGAAAAGTGAGAAAAAAAAGTAACTCAAGAACGCCAACAAATACATTCACACATTGCGCAGCGATATCAAATTGCAAATAGAAATTTTCGCATTTCATACTTTACACGAAGGAAGCAAATCTTCCAATATATGCAATTTTTTCTTCGTTCGAAAAATCGAAAAAAAACGAGAAAAAGGAAAAAAGAAACATAGAACTAACACAACATAAAAGTATCTGCAAATAACCGCAATGACTCTTTAGTGTATGGATGTCTGTTGTGTGTGTGTGCGTGTGTGTGTGTGTGTGTGTGTGTGTGTGTGTGTGCAACACTATCTATTCACTTGTGTCTTGAGTTTAGTTACCGTTGTACATGATTTCGTTGTTATGTTTTCTTTTTTTTCCTTTCCTTTTTCTCACTTAGAAATTCTGGCAGCTGTTGGCACGTGTTCGGTATTTGCTTTAACAATTTTCAATGCTTCATGAGATTTATTTCAAAGTGCTTACTTAAGAGTGTAAAAGAAGTAGGAAAAAATGGAAAAAAGACGACGACAACAATAACAAAAATATTACCTATAATAAATACTTCAACTTGTTATAGGTTACAAGATAAAGTATTTTAGGGATTTGTATGCAATTTTTTTATAATTTCTCTCCTAGGGACTTAAATAAGCGATCAATTTAAAAGCTTTGCAAGCTAAGTGTTACCTTTGAAAACATTTTCGATATAAGTCTTTTTAAGTCTTTTTTTGTTTTTTTTTTAAATTTTGTAACTTTTTTCTAAACCCTTTTTCTAAACCTTTTTTCTAAACCTTTTGGAATGTCGGTTCATCTACAGTAAGGTGTCGATATAAATAAAGACGTAATAGTCAATGCCTTAAAAAAATTCCTGTTAATTAAATTTTCAATTATTAAATGGTTTACTAAGTCCGAGAAATTAACCTAAATTACAAGTACATTTCAGGACATCAGTTCACGATGGTTTGCCGTGTTCAACTTAGCGATATATCTTCATACTGTTTTAAGCCCGTCATCGAAGAATAAGAAGTGTACTCATTTTGCCAAAACGCACAAAGTATATATATTTTTAATCAACATGAAATATTGAATCGGTTTAAATATGTCCCTCTGTCTGTCCTATGTTTATGCCCGTTGTAAACATTCTCTTGCCTATAAAAACCTACTGCCAATTGAATTCGAATTTGACAGAAACATTTGAAAGTTCTTGTATGCAGGTTGGTATTAAAAATGGGTCAAATCAGTCGAAGGACACGCCCACAGTAACACGTAATTTCCGTGTTTGAAAAGGAATGAAAAATTAGTTTTTTCCACAACAAATAAATCTACGAAAATTTGCATCTACATGCTATAGGCGATGGTGTAGTATCCAAATACTTGTCCCAACAAATATTGGAAAAATCGTTTTTTCAATATCTTTATAACGCGCAGAAGCAAGCTACTTATAAATTTCAACTTTTATACTAAATATTGAAAAAACAGGGCGCGCCCACCCAATATTATAGAGTATGAAGATTTAGTTCTATTTCTTTCTTTTTGCATTTTTTTGGATAGTGGTGATGGGTATACAAGATTCGGTCACAACCGAAGACAATTTTCTTACTTGTTTAGTTTATTGCTTCCTCTAAGCCTTTAGTTTAACTCTTCACATCTCTTTATAAGCTGTTTGGTTTTTCTCTTGGAAAAGCAAACAGATTACTTGACTCCAATGGGCGATTAAGCTTTCAGTTGCCATGGGTGCTCTTTAGTTGTAATCTACGGTAACAATAGCTTTCTGAACTAAGCAAAAAAGGGAAGGTTTGATTTTCAATTTCTTTTAGAAAAATGTTGCAAAAGTTATCACATAGTTAAGGGACGAAAATGAACGGAGATGTCTGAATTAAATCGGTATGTGCGACAGGTACGGCAGGTCACTATTTTTTTGTCTATGCGTCTCTCACTTTTTTCAAAGTCTACGACTCCTGTCTTTATATTCTAATAATATTCACTTATGTTTTGAAATTAATTGGTAGTGTTCTGAAAGAACTTTACATAGAACTGGAAGTACTCGGTATAATTAATGAGAATTGAATCAATAAATGTGACCAAAGATCCGCTTGGCGATAAAAACAAACACACCACGAACACATTCATTGTACTACAAAAAGCGGATGGAAAAGGACTTTTATTGAAGGACACTCATAGAGAGAAAATTAATTTATTACAAAAGTACTTAGGTAAAAAAAAAGGAACGGTGGGTCTTTTTTTTTATTCTTCTTGCGGCAACTTTAATTTAGGCTTATTTGGAAAATGAAAAAATCGTTTTGATTTTGCGACAATGAAGCCAAGTTACAAGTTGTAGTTATACAGAGCTCTTGTCGAGTTCTTCACCTGAATGGTAAATGTCAACTGTCCTATTTACTAACAGCTGAAACTAATGACGCATATATGTACTTATCGGTATGAATAGATGGACAGTTTATTTTATAGCTTGGGAATGCATTCGTGTTATGAACACGTTTGCAGGCGGCTTCAGAAGTCCTACAAAATATTCATAATTAAATTGGAAATAGATTTAAGCAGGTCCGTCTGTCCATCTATTTAATGCTTATCGTACATATTCCAGGTAGGAAAAATTAAGATATCGGCTTTAAAAATATGACAAGTTGTTGCAGGTTCGTACTAAAGACCAGCCGCGGACAGGTTCGTTAACCGAGATCACGTGTGTTTTCAAATCGAAAAGAAATATGGGTTGTTTGTGTATGCACATTCTAGGGAAGATGCTAGAGTACCATCTAATATTAAAGAGCAGCGGATTTTCATTCTCTTCGAGTTTTTTTTTTTTAAATAGAGAAGACAGGATAGCAACCGGATATAATTTCTTGACGTGTTATAAGAAGCTTTCTTGGCGAAACAGAACGTGTGTGCAGCGTGAAAAGGTAGCAGTGGATCAATCTCTCGAATGAATTTCAAATAAACTCAACCTCAAGTCTATTATAAATATGAAAATGTACAAAGGGGCCGCTTAGCTTTTATGAACGCATTCCATGGAAGAGAGGATAAATATTTACAAATTCGTTCCTTTATCATTTAAACGATTTATAATATACTTTGAATTTCTTTCGAAATAAAAACCGTTTATTCATTCATATATAAACTCTAACCGATCAAAAATATTAAACAATTGGCAAAAAACAAAAATCCATTTAAAACTACGCCACTATTGTTAAGTAAATTAAAAAAAATAAAAAAAAAAAAACACTTTTATAGTGGAACAATTAAAAAAAAAAAAATATTTTTTTCATCTGTAAGAACACTCATCACACATACGAGGCTTTCAGAGCGCAACAAAAGAAAAGTGTGTCAAACAGTGCATTTTTTAAAAACCGTTTTCGTTTTTAATGGTGTGTAAGTCAGTTTTTCAAATAATAGCTCTTTGATTAAAAGCCGTAAATGCCGTTATGGCCGAATTTTTAATTCCATTCCCGATAACGCGAAGCTTTAGCAAAATTTCTCTCTTTATATTAATCGGTTTTTTGCCCGAAACTCTACAAGAAAGTCAAAGTAGAAGTGAAAAAGAATTTCCAAATGATGCCAAGTGGAGCTAAGATAGAGACACAAATTCTGAACGTTGAATGCCGCAACGTTTTTGACGAATACTTGATCCGAATACTATATAGAATGCGGCAAGGACATCACTATTTGCAAGGGTTTACCTTTCTTTATATAGATGTATGTCACCATAATAACGAAGCCAATAAATCTATTATTCAGTTTTATTACTAATTTTAAAATGGATGATGCGAGTCAACATCTTCCCTTATCGGTCATTTATTTGTCATTCTCCGCCATTTTACACTTCTGCTTATGTCCACCTCTTCTACACAACGGGTAGTAACATGGACTCACTTTTCAGTAAAACTTTACCAATGGAAGACTTTATCCTGGAAATAGTCTAACGGATTAGCTGCGTAACTCTCTAATTATAGATGACGGTAGCAATTGTGCCGTGCAGCGTACGCTTTTTGCTAAGGCAAGTGGCAGAATTTCCCATTTATTCGAGAAGAAACACTGACAGGCTTAAACATAAAGTTGAACGCGAATCAGTTTCTTAGTGGCAACTCTTTAAAATTCATGTCATTACACCAATCCCCCCCATTAAAATTTTCTTTATAAAATCTATACTTAAACAGTTTCGGTGGCAGAGCAGATTTCATTGCGGTAGCTGTCAGGCAGACGCCGTTACGACAGCGCGTTGAATGCTCGAATGCAAACAATCGGAACCTGTGCCGGGAACTAACGCACCTTTCCTGTTCGATGCTTTTGTTCAATTTTCAACAGTCCGCTTAAGACGTCTGCACCGACATTTTCGTGTTGGAAGAACCATTTAGTGGAATCACCTGAAATGTCAATGACAGCGCTTTACACTATTATGGGAAAAATACGTTACTTCGTTTACTTTTCAGTCACCATTGGCCTGATATTCCGACATTTTCGTGTTGGAAGAACCATTTAGTGGAATCACCTGAAATGTCAATGACTGCGCTTTACACTACTATGGGAAAAATACGTTATTTCGTTTACTTTTCAGTCACCATTTGCCTGATATTCCGACTAGTAAAGTGATTTCGTTTCGTCGCGGATGATGTTATCATAACTGAATATTGATTTTCATATTCGCTTTGCAACCTGTTAAGTAAATGTTCCTAGTAACAGAGTAAGCTTATCAAACGCACAAAAGGCTTTGCTTTTATTAACTTACATAGCTGGTACGGGCTAATACTATATTTGGAAGAAAATTATGTATTAAAATTGATTCTTCTCACAACTAGCATTTTGATCTCTCTATTGTGTCCCAGTATATGAAGTGTGTGCTCTTCAAGATTATCTCCACTGGACAAAGACTATAAAAGCATTTATATGCTTCACCTTACCTCTACACTTACAAGGCTAATCTTAAGCATGTTCCCTGTATGTGCCCTGTTTCATGTATTCATTAACTAACTATTTCTTACACCTTATACGATGTACTCATAATGCATGTATGTACGATAGCTTTGATTTTCAACACTGAAGGCATTATAGTAAATTGAATATGCTCTTTAGTAGGGCTTTATTCGAAAAAAAAAACACAAAAAAAAAAAAAAAAACCAAAGGCCTTTAAAATAAATAATAAATAAAGTGCACAATACATAAAATGAATTTTACATATTTTTCATTCTTTTTTTCATTTTAATGAAACGAAATAAAAGTAAAACCACAATCAAATGAACAAATTAAACTTTCACTACATCTACAGCAGTACATCACTTGTAAAATTGTGTGAATACTTTTAATTGGTAACAACTTTTTTACATACACACATACCCTACATACACCTGAAAAAAAAAAAATGCATATTTCCATACAACATATGCTCATATGCTCATACAAAAATATATGTGGCATGCACGCATAAAAGTTTCATTGTGGGAGAAAGTAAGGGAATAAAAATAATATATATATTTATATACATATATTCACACACACGCACACACACACAAACTTAATTTTATACAACATGTTAACCTAGTTAAACAATTAACTTATTTGTTGAGCTGTTAAGTATGAGCATGTACGCCAGTATAGGGATATCCATGCTACACCCATATGCAATATATATATATATATATAATATATATACAATATATAATAATATATATACAATATATATATATAATATATATATATATATATATATATATATATATATATATATATATATATATATATATATACATATATACATATATGTATCGTATGTAGATCGTTAGGGAATGGAAAGTGCAAACTTTAGGAATTGGAGAACTTTAAACGCACGAGTTGGGGAGTACGGGGATAATGTGCGAAAAGGTGAACATTTGTGGGATATTATCGTTGAAATAAAATGTAAATTAATTAAAACTTATACAAAACACAAGTAGAAATACTTGCTACGTCTATAAAAAAAAAAAATTAAAAAAAAAAAAATAAAGAGAAAATAATTATTTATTTTTATATACAAAAACTTACTGGGAAAAACATTTTAATTTGATACGACAACTCAGCATGGTGTTATACAGTGTTTCACTTTTTTTTTTTGCGCACAAGAGAGACAGGAGAGCGGAGGTAAATTAAAATTTCCAAAACTTTTTTCTGCAGGAGAGAACGTCATTAATCCAATAAACACTCATAAAATCAAAAATCGCTTTAAGCATAGCTGTTTGTCGGTCCATCTGTCCACTTTTTAAAATCTTAAAACTTAGCGTAAAATACAAAATGTAGTCGCCATTTGTTATGGACAACTATGGTTAGATTAATACCTGTACCTCACGGGTAACATCACAGCCCGCAAGGCATTTCTTGATATTGGGTTTGTGCCAATTAAATAAACCAATATCGAGGGATCTGCTTACAACTATTCCCTCGGAACACTCAAATTAGTATAAAATTAAAACAACTGTAAGCAGAACATACATTGCTGGTTTCTATGACTAGTGATCGATCACCACCCCCGCATGTGTCCCTAAAAGGGAATAAGAAAGCGACGTACCTTAAGCAAGTACATGAAAACTTAAGAGTTCTGTGAGTTGGGATAATGTCAGTTGAACGATTGGTAGTAGCATTTCTCCATAGAATCCCATGATACATAAAAACTAAAGAGTTCTGTGAGTAGGGATAATGTCAGTTGAACGATTGGCAGCATTTCTCCATAGGATACCATGCGAGCCTTCAAATTCGGCGGACAACAAACTTTGAATCGTTGTTACTTGAGGCATATAACCAGTTAATAACAATTTTTACTTTGATCGATGAACCAATAATTTTCAATCGCCCATCTCTGTTTTCGAGATCACGAGCGCTTCAACAATCAACTGTGGGAGAGGTAGACATATCTAATTCGATCCCAATTGTAGCATTATCGATTCATCGACTTGCTTCGACTTTTTTATTAATCATTTATGCTAAGTATGCACTTTCTTATATTTCCACAATGTAAATCTGGCTTTAACCTAGTTAAGATAACCTACTTTAGTTATAACCCACATTAAATGTAACTTCAGTAATAACCTAGTTTAGCTCTACCATTTTGCTTAAGGTAGCATAACAATTTATTATATAAGTTACTGAGCACAGTTCAGTTGGGTCAGAATTAAAGTAAGAATTAATGAGTGAGAATAAAAGGCAGATTTAAAGTGAAAATACAAATCAAGCAAGAGAATTATAATAAATATCAATTCAAGAGAATCTTTATTGTGTTTCCAGTAAAATTTATATTTATCCGTCTGCGTAGCCGAGTAGGTAAGAATCGCGATTCGGAGGTTTGAGTCCCAAGCGCGGTAGAATTTTCTTTGGTCGTAGCTGTGGCGAGTGCAAAGGCATAGCACTTATCGAACCACTAGGCTGCGGCTACCGCCTGCCTATTTCTTTCTCTTTCCTTTTCTTTTCTTCTCTCTGACAATCACCGTGTAAAACGGATGACGGACATGCACTGAATACTGGCTCATATTAAAAAAAGTATATATATTCTTGGAAGGATGTCTTATCTGCATTCTTATGGCTTACGCTTCTTACTCTTATGACTCCGACGCAATGAGACCGCGCTTATATTTCTAAATCTGAAGAAGGTCTGCGAATATAAGCGTGGCCTTACTGTACTTGCAGGCTTAGATGAAGCACGTTAACGGGTATAAAATCAATGACGTGTATTACGATACTTTACGTTTATATACTGTTCGACACTCTCTAAACAAAACTTTCCCATGTATACATATGTATATATATATATATATATATATCTATGCTTACATAACAAATCATACAATTTTGTTCGAATAGTAAGAAGTAAGTAGTTCGTCTTAAACAATATATAATTTCTACGTATAGTTTATTTACTTTTTTTTTTTTTACTTTTACTTCACGTTTTATTATCTACCTTACCCAACACTAAATAATAATGGGAAAATCTGATAATAATGATGTAGTAGCAGAAGGGAGGAAAGCAAAATAAAAAAAAAAAAAAAAGCAAATTGAAACTGTAATGATATATTATTTCAGTGCAATGTTTGTTCATTATACATGTGTTTCAATTATTGCAGCACAAGTTTATGTATATTATGTTTACTATGTATAATCGCCCACATGCCTAGGAAAAGATTTCTCATTACTACGCATCTTGATGCAACTGCTGCCAACCAGCATGTGTATGTTAAACACGAATGAAAAAAACAGCATTTAACTTAAGATAAACGTTGGACACTCTCAGCACCCCTAAGAATCGCAATTACTTATTCCACTGCACTCAATTTATTATTACATACCATCGAATAAATGCACAACATAGAAAAATATATAAATAATGTTTACTTATGTATAGCATAATATATATGAGCAATGATTTTTTCTTTCCTTTTTCTGGTTTTTTGTTTTTTTTTTTTTTGCTTCTAAATTAAAGCCAAGTGTTTGCTAAAGGCTCGCGTTTATTTCCAAGAATGACTGATGTATGCTTTAGCTGTAAGCATTAAATGGTTTACATAAGTTATTAGGAACTTACTTCCTGTTGTATAGCTGTAGCAGGAGTCGACTTAAATCGAAACTTTCTCATTTTTTCATTGCAACGCAACGCAACGCAACGCAACGCAATGCTACTGTTTCAGTAGAAATTGAAAATAATTACTTTAAAACTGACATGCAAGACAATTAGTTGCGGTCATTGTGCTTCTTGCTTTTTTTTCTTTAAACTCCTACAAAAAGATATATATTTGTGCACACAAATTACTTATATATATATATATATATCGATTATTGCATTTGAAAAATATCTCTGTAGAATGAAAGAAATCATAGTATTAAGCTGCTCTTGAGTGGTTGCACTTAAACGCAAACGAAACGCAAGCGAAATCTTGAGTAAAAGAACTTTAAAACAAACTTTTTTAAATAATGTTTTTCAGAAGTTTTTCTTTTCTTCTCCTTAATATCAAGAAGTTCAAGAAGTGCAACAGCAATAAACACTTAAATTATGAGAAGAAAAAAAATATACATTTTTTTAAAAGTAATTGAAAAATATACAATAAAAGAGTTGAGATGTGACTAATGAAACAGATGTTAATCCCCTTCACTATTAAGGCTGAGTGTGGCTCGAAATGCTAGTATTTGATATCTTTACCCTTTCTGGTATGAAGTCGTGTCCACTGTTCATGTCTTGCATTATGATGGAAAGTAGAAATCCTTTCCCACTTTGGTTCAATCAGCAATCAAAGCAGGCAAGGAATCGTAGAGAAATTTTTATATCAACCACTTTAAGATGGGGGTGTACTCAGTTTGGTTTTTCCCATAATATATGTCCAAAAGGAAACTTCAGATACCCTCTAAAATATATATACTCTTGATCAGCGTGAAACTCTCAATTGATTTAACCATGTCTGTTCGTCTGTGTGGTGTGTGTTGCTGGCACTTTCCTGGTCGCAAAAATGAAGATATTAACTTCAAATTTGGTAGAAACATAAGAAGTTTCTGCGCGCCGGTTGGTATTAAAAATGGGAGAAATTGGTCTGAGCGGAAGCGCGCAATGGAGCATAAACTGAACGTAACTCAGTTTTTTCTAACAAAAATTTCTAAACTTTTCTCGTCATGATTAAAGTTAGAAAGCTGAAACTTTCCACATTTGCTTTACGAGACACTTTACTCTCTAAGTCCGAAAATGGAACCAATCGGCCGTGCCAACACAAAGCTACGTGTAATCAAATTTAAATTTTTTTCACTCTTTTGAAGTTTACTTGGAAGTAAAGGTCGATGTACTCAGTGATTTATGGAAAAATATTCAGATAATGAACTACGAATTCTTCATTATTTTGTTTGTGGTGAGCGGCCGTCAATGCTCAGTTTCGATTTTTGATTTTGATTTTTGACTAAAAATAGTTGAACAAGTGTTGCATATCACTTGAACTTTCTACCTCAATTTTTGCGTTCATAAGCTTGTCAAGCACAAACCGACATGGTTAAAGCCTTACGTTGATCACATATTTTTTATCGCTTCCCCGATGCACATGTTTAAGCGTCACAAAGACAAATCTTATTCAGTTTTAAGTATGAAAAGTTAAATGTAAGTCAGAAATAAATGCCAAAAGAAGAAGAGGAAAGCTACTTAAGTTCACCTTGTTAGGTGATAATAAATATGTGAACATATTCGTTGTTCTTCTTTCGGCTTCCTCCGCTGAGTCTTTGCATAGGCAACGGTTGGCTACCGATTCTCAGAAATAGGAAACTTGTGCTAATCTTACTGTTTAATAGACAATTAATTTGAACGCTTTTGTGGGTCAACGCATTTTTCAAAAAAGTTTATTTATATTAATTTCTATGCAGAGTTGCATTTGTTTTAAAATAGAATTTAAAAGTTATTTATTTATATTACATTGACGCAAAAAAGAAAAGATTCTTGTTTTTTTGTTTGTGACTGCGTTCACTTAGACCGCACGCCAGCTCTTAAGATACTTTTACATAGCGACTTAGCCGATATTGAACTTTAAATGCTTTAGATGATCATTCGTCCTTGACAATGATTTTACTTGCGATTCGTTGCATAGTAAATAATAGAATACACGAATATTCGCATGCTGTCGATGTTACGACATAGGTTGCCCGGAGAAGCTTAGGAAGCATGTGTTTCGTTGTCTGCTTAATAATTTGAACCGTACAAAATGTAATTCTAAAATAGAATCCAAAATCTGCTGCACGCAATCTCGTTTAGAAGGAAATTATGGAATTTGGAAAAGTTGAAAAACATAGACGGACAGCTTTTAAAAATAATAGAGATAGAGATAGAGACAGAAATAGAGACATAGATAGAGTAAATAGGACACAACCTTTGGCAATCTTTTACCGTAGTGGGGCTATTTCACAAAATGATGTGGCGGTCTCTCTACACATTTCCATATGCTTATTGATAGTGGGAAGGTGTGGCAACTCCTATGTCTATAATTCCTTGCCTTTGTTGTCTGTTTGAAAAGAAGCGTTCTCTGTCGTTGTTATATTTTTATTTGTTGGATTTTTATTTCTTATTTACGCAACAAAAAAAAAAAGAAAAAACAAAGATAATTAAATAAAATACAATTTCCGTGCAAAAAATTATGGCTTCAGGTCTGGGTGTTTTGACGCAAGCCGATTTAAATGAGGCAATGAAATTGGAGAAGCGGAGGCAATTTGAAGAAGAACGTAAGAAACGTATCTTCAATGCTAAGCAAAGACTCTACGGGCTTGACTTGGACGCGTTGGAGAAACAAATATCAGAAAAAACGAAGCAACGTCGCATTGAAGTCGACTGTGAGAAACGTTATGAGCACCAGACCCAAGCAATTCAAGATGCGATAAAGTCTAAAGAGCTGGAATTAGGGAAACATAAGCAAGCCATAGAGAGTGATTTGAATTATTATCGTTGCCGATTTCAACGTAAAGACCAACGTCGCGAATTCGACTTAAACGATCCTAATTGGATTAAGAATTCGCAGCCGGTACGTATAGCGGATGATGATCTTAATTTGGGCATTTCAAGTGCCCAAGTTTTTCCGGGCGAAGATTTGGGTTTTAAAGAGCGCAAGCAACGGCAGCGCGAACAGCAAAGAGCCTGGTTAGATCAGCAAGTTATCGAAAAAAAAAGGGCCGAAGAGTGCCGCCTAAAAGCTGATAAGATTCTTCAAGAGTCTATACAATCGCGTGATAAACGTTTAGAAGAAATGGCCAACTCAAGTCGCCGTATCCGTAATGAAATTGTAGACTCAATACGTCACTACAATAGTGAAATGGCAAAACGGAAAAGCGAGGAACGCGCCCAAAAGAAGAAAGAGAATAACGAAGATGACATGGCTGAAATTTATAACATGCTGACCAGTGATATGCTAACCGAAAATCCCGATGTCGCACAATCGAAAACAAATCCAAAAAAGAAAGTCGCTTATATGTTCCGTGGCATGACTCGCGAGGAATTAAATAAATTCCGCAAAGAACAACATCAACAAATGCTTGAACGTGAGACCCAAAAAAGGGATGAACAACTAATGGACAAACAATGGGAACAATACGCTTTGAATATGGATCGCGAGCTAATGTTAAAACAATTGGAGATGAAGCGTAAGAAACAAGCCGAATTGCAAGAAGTGATTGACTATAATTCCATTTTGGCTAAAGAGCAAAAACTTCAAAAAGAATACAATAAAAACGTGATGAATATCAATCATGTTTCGAAGGATTTCTATGAACAGTTTAACAAGACTACGCGCTAAAAACCAGAAAACGAACCGTAGCGAAGATTCACTAAAACTCTCATTTGCTATACTTTGGTTCAAGAAAGATCGAAAATATTTTTGGATAATATGCACAATAAATATTTGGTATTTTTCTCTCTGAACGAAAGTATTGCAAAGGCATAGGATATGAGTGATGTGTTCGCCAAAGAATTCTGACAAAAATTGCTCGGAAATGTGTATACTTTTTTTTCTTATGTATGTAAATCATGTATGGCTTTTTATCTAACATAATAAAATCAAAATTAATAATGTTAATAGCTCGTCTCTTTCTCTCTCTCTCTCTCTCTGTCCAATATTTTTCGGTAGATAGATGGTCTAAGATCAACCCTCCATCTTCTTTATATGTTGTCAATGTTATTATTGAAATTTACTTCAGCAAGATGAACATTTGCAAGCAAGCCTCTCGGCTTAGGTAAGGAGGGACATTCGATATGGAACACTACTTCATGCTCATGCTTAAAATGTCACACGACATGTATGCCAAATTAATATTATGAACCTATTTTTACGGTGAAATATAGAGAATTGGAACTTTTTCTATAGAAAGATTCAGTTTTCGTAGGGGGCTGAAAAAATGTGGCCATGCAAGTGTTTCACATCAGCTTAGAATACCGAAGTGTTATTACTCTCTGATTTTTGTCCCAAAATTCTAAAAATTGTTATTGTTTTTCATATAATGAATTTTTAAAATGATGCATTAAACAGGGAAATCGTTCTTAAAAGGACTCGTCCTTGGACCAATACACGTAAATGTCCGAAACATCAGCAAAACAATTCACGATCTCAAAAACGATTACGACAAAAATACATAGGCAGACATCAGATTAATGGACGGATAGACATCATATATATGGATGGATAATAAACAGTGATTCTATCTCAAGTCCTTCATAACAAACGAATATATCATCAAACCAAAGTTTTTTTTTCTTTTATTTGAAAAACGAATTGATTTGCATATCATTCTAAATGTAGATTGGATGTCCAACTGACGGGCTGCCGAGCCAAGAGGATCTATTACAAGTCGTTTTCTTTTCTTCCATTTTTTTTTCTTCTCTTGTACTACTCGGTAAGTGTATAGGGGGGTTGAGAGATTGGTTGTAGCCGCACTTTACCGATCCCTTTTCTCCGGTCATGGAAAAATCTACAAGAGGGGATATGTAATTCGCTCATGTAAGGTTATATGGAGAACCTAAGTAAAAAGCTTTACGCTGCAACCTAACAGAACCTAATCACAAGTGACGCACACGACAGCATACAGCTATTCGCGGAATAAGAGACATCTCCTTAGTGATTGTGTCATATTAAAAAAAAAAAAAAAGTCTTTTTTTTTGCTTGTACTTAATCATCGCTAGCATTACTGACGGACGACCCTTTTGTTTTAAAATAACGCAATTATTTCCCTCTCATTCAATTATGAACAACTTTGTAAGCACCAAGCACAAGCAGATGGATTTCAGCAAAATTTTTCCATACCCGTGTCATTACAAAGGTATTATAAATTGCTCTTATGAAACGTACTACAGTATTGCTAACAATTTACATAATGTTTGTGTGAAAATATAATTTGTTCGTATCATGCTCGAATTGTAAGCATGCATAGCACATGGTAAAGTGAAAAGGTAGATAGATATGAATAAATCAACATTGACAAATAAACGACTAAAGCATTCCATATGTTATCCACATACCCTATATGGGGGCATATTTATAAAGCACTACAAGCCGTGATCGTTAATAACTGGCCAGTCACTTTCCCATTCCCACTACGTCATGTGTCGCACTCAAGAAAGGAACGGAAGCCAAAATAATTTTTGCAATTATAGCTGTGCATGACAATGGCTTCCATCGAATAGTATTAACAAAGAAGAGGTAAATACCCAAAAAAAAAAAAAAAAAAAAAAAAATTGATTAATTTTTCCGCGGCCACGAAATAGGAAATCCTCCTACTTAAGGGTACGCATAGTAAAACGCTATTTGCGCTGCAACTATTTGCCAATTAAACATGACGTAGAAAATTGAAAGAAGAAATTTCTGTCAGATTTTCCGTAAATGAAGGTAAACGTCAATCTGACATCCAGTTACCAGTGCAACGCATTGGTGCTACATTTCACTAAAATATTCTCTATAACAACAATAGAGTGCTTTGAGTTGACGAAATCCCACAGTATTTTAGTGACTGACTTTTACTCGTTTGCCGAGTAAAGTCATTTAGCGAACTGCAATAATAATCATTTCATATCGTACCTTGTTCGTTCAATAACAAGTGCCAGTTCCGTTTCCGTCCCTTATTGTTGTTATTGTTTTCGTTGTATGAGAACTTTGGTCTGCCAAAGGATGCGCTTTCATGTTTATTAAATAGCCGCTACACATTCTTTTTGTACATACATCTGCATAAGGGGGATATTAAACCATTTCACTTGTGAAACTTTCAACCAATCATACATACATACACACACACACATATATATATATATATATATATATATATATATATATATATAGTGAGACGTAAAGCCAAACATGATTCTGATACATAAACAATAACAATAAATTTGCAGGCTAATGTTTGTTCCTTGTTGCATTGTTGTTATTATTATGTTGCCGTTGTGTAAACGATTTTGAACGCCTTTGAAAAGTTGCCAATAAAATCGCTATATTTGTTCCCTGTTTTTTGTACACACACATATAAGCGATTGAAAATCGCAAGATCCTTATATGTGTAGAGCACGTAATTGAAAACGAGCCCAATTTTGGCCAATGACCAATCGACCAATAGTGAGAGATTGGCAAGGATGTGATTTTATGCTTACGGCTTGGACTCTGTGCGATGTATTTTTAAACTCTATCCACAAAGAAGCAATTTCAACGAAACAATTAAATCGTATATGCAAAAAAAAAAACAAGTAAGAACATTATGGTCGGTCAAGGCCGACCACTAAGCATCCCACATCACTTTATCTAACACAATTCTTTATTTTTCACCACATCTTAATACTTAGACATCTCTGCACCACGAAGGATCAATTGTCGTGAAAGTTCTTATTAGGGCAGGATCCAGAAAATAGGCCGAGATGGTCTAAATTTTGGTAGAGTTCATTTTTCTATATTAAATTACTATATATTTCACGATGAAGCATTTCAAATTATACCTTTTTGTCGTCTGAACTTCAGTTTTCGTTATATAAGAGGGGGTTCAAAAATTGCCCCAGCCCAATTTAGAATACCAAAATTCTACTACTTAGCCGCTTTTTTGGAGAAATTTTGAAAATTGCAATTTTTTTCCATGTAACGACTTTTCAGAAAAGGACGTTATATGTGGGGAAAGGTCGGAAAAGTGGACCGATAGTGTTCGTCCTTGGGTCAAAACACGTCACTGTACCAAACAAATCTCAAAAATTGCGACCTGCAGCTTGAACACAAATTTACATGGACAGACAACAGACGGATGGACGGGCGTACATCAATTTAGATTATGATTCTGCATCGATCGATATAACAAACGGTGGTTCTATCTTAAACCCTTCTACGCGTTACGTACGTCCGTGCTAAACACTGTACCGCAAGTGGTGTAGGGTATAAAAATACCAAACAGAATGTAAGAACGAAAGTTCACAAAATGCAAATATGAATCTTGGAATTACTTAATCTTGTTTTTGTAATTTAATTTTTTTTGAAACATTCCAACACTTCACTTAATTAGCGTTCAATTTTCGTTAAGAATGGATTTCCCATTGGTTGCGAAAACACTTATAACCTGTAAACTAATGGTCCGGATGTCACGAAATTTTCACACATTTCGCTTGAAGGTTGAAACTATCTAAATAACAATCATATGGATATTGGGTAGTGAACTTATCGAGTGATGTGTTATTGCTTTCTTGCCTTTTTACGAACTCTTGATGTTTGAATTTTTTTTTTTTTTAAATTCTTTCAAAATAACTAACAATGTAACGAACAAATGATTGCGAATGGTTTTTCCGAACGAAGACACCAGTTAACTTTGTATAACGATTATAGACATTCTGATCCATCCATCCGTCCTTGACGGATTTCCTCATTACATTTTATCATTATGAATGTATGTTTGCCATAAGATTGTATTTTAGAAAATATTTTTGTCGTGTTGTCAAGTCATTTCATCACAAAGTAATTTCACATCACAGATACTTTGTTTTTGACAAGTGCACGAATATATCACTAAAGACATCGATACGGTTAACTGATTAAATGAATTCTTTTTTCAACTGTCATAAAAATGGAAGCAATATTTATTTGTCTATCGAACTAATAGAAATTTTCTTAAATATGCAGTTAGCTCCAAGTTACATTCGTTTAACCCTTGTCTTAATACGTCTAACAAATGATACTAAGATGTGACTTGCAGTCACGACTTATTCTGAGAACAATTAAAGTCATATTGTTTTTGTTTACAGTTTCAGTAAATTTATTTATTAATGAAATCTATGTACATATATATGAGACGGCCAGTTGGCCATGATTTCTCGCTGGGGTATATTCGTCGCTCGCCCGGCTTGTTCGATTTGCTTCTTTATTTTCTGCAGTATGGTACTTACTTTCGTGGCTGGTTAGCCATGCTTCCCGTTGATTGAATTTGCGATAGAATCCTGAAGTTTAGGTCGCACGTTACGTTTGTCAAATGAAAAAAATTTTATTCGCTAGTCAACGGAACTTGTTACTAGGAACGCGTCCTACTCGCCGGGTTACCCAATCCTAAAGAAAAAAACAAAGCAAAAATTGTCCGTCCCTCAACTCGGACGATGACGGAAGTCACCTGCCCTCTATTTCCTTCAAGGTTGTCTTTTGCCAAACGCCGGTTTCCCCAAACTCGTCGTTCGTCACATCAACTTAATATGATAATTATCTTACGGTTGAGTTAGTTTAATACTTTCCCCTGCGAGACAATGAACATATGAGGTCGAAACGAGGAACGACTTTGACTCCTCACTATATACATTATAGGCAGGCCATATATTGCCCGATTTCGAATTTTCTAAAAATAAGAAAATCGTAAAAAGACAAAAAAAAATTTATTTAAAGGTATTAGTTCTGCATAAACATTGGTCCAGTTCATGGTAAACTAAAATCTGTGATCTGTGTGTAAACCAGCAGCTGGAATGTCATCATATTTTGACATATCTCCTTTGAAGTTTGGTATCATTTAAAAATCATATGCACTCGTTACTATGGCACGCCATCCTACGAACTTACTGAGTGAGTACTAGCTTCTAAAGAAATTATCAAATCTGATATGCTATGCACAGTTCCTTGACGCATCTCTATTCCAAATTTTGTTCTTGATTGGTCCCTTTCTATTCCAGATACCAGATACCTTTCTAATTGTGAGACTGTGAGACACATCATGGTACAATATGAAATGATGACTAAAAAAAATTTACAAATACTTTTTTTTTAATGTTAATTGTTAAGTTAAAGTAAAATAAACCTAAAAATTTTTAAAATAAGGGAAAATTTAATTTCAAATTTGAAATGAGCCTTTAAGACTCGAAGTTTTTGATGTATTGTTTTCAGTACTGAATTGACTATGAATTTGATGTCGGCAATCAACGTGCCAAGCGGTAAACAACCGGCCGCGCAACCACAATCAACCAAGTTATTGAAAATTAGACGAAGAACGCTTTTAATGGAAAACCAGTATAGAATTACTTCGGTTGTATGTTTTCTTATACTAGCTTTGTCTAATCCACAGGCTAATATGTATTTTGCGTTCAAAAACAAAAACTTTTTGCCTCCACTAACTTAAGTGTTTTGCTTACCTAAATTCCCGCTTTTACATATAATTGCTTCTATTTCGCTTTATTTTACCCCACAGCCCGTCAACATGTTCTGCCATTGAATTCTGACACAACGGCAACGATTTTGCAAAGTAAATATAAGATCATAGACATTTCTATGTTTTCATAATCGTTTCTATTTGTTGGAACTTGTTGTTGTTTATGTTCTTTGTTTTATTGCCAACTCATTAAATGCTAGATGCCAAACATCAACTATGTTGCGCTAATTGTTTCAATTGTTAGCATTGCCAAAAAAAATTTTGGCGATATACTAATTATATCATTCAGTTAGCAACGCATTCCTAAGTTGATTTAACTTTCCATGGTTGCTCGCGACTTTAACTCGCCCATCATCTCCTGCGAGCTTCAATATGATGGAAATCGAGATGAAATCTAAAATTGAGTTCACTTTACCTTCAGTTATTTCTAGCAAATGAAATTTTCCCGTAAACTAAATCCGTATTTACCGTTACATTAGCAAGAGCTGCAAGAAGGAGACAAAGCTTACGAAGAACTGAAACTTGGGAAATGTTAAACAAAAAAATGTCCATTTCGAGGAAAAATTTTTGTCAATAAGTAGACAACAAATGGATAGCAAAGAGGAAAAAGCTGAAGTTTCCCTTTCTGAGCTAAATCTCTCGGTGGATGTCCCCTGTACGCCTGGCACGGTGATGGCCAGAAAGGAATGGTTAATGAGAAAGTAACAGACAGCGGAGTGATTACAGTTAGTGACAAAGGTTTTACGTAGGTTCCTGCCTATGTGGCTTAACCCTACGGTGCCAATGACACACGGGTTAATATAGCGTAACCCACGCCCCCCAGTAAGTTGGACAATCCCTATAAGCTAGGGGTCCAAACTACAATGGAGTCAAGATTATTTATTGCGTATGGCACAATAAACCCACTCTGGTAAGTGGTGAGGCCCACCCAAACCTCGGTTATTCCGCTAGGGAATGTGAAAACCACAGCCACCACGAATACTCCCCGAAGGGCCGTACCCAAGCAGTCAGGGCTCACAAATTGATTAACTGCTGCGTTCAAAAAGGGGTTTGTTATGCTTCCACCTAGGTTTCCACAAACGAGTTGCAGTAAAGGAATGTTGTATCTATGCACCCTCCAGCGTACTTTAACGGTGCATTTATTCAAAATTTTAGGCATTTCATTTATAATCTGTCGAGTCCGTATGCTTCCACCTAGATTTCCACAAACGAGTTGCAGTAAAGGAAAGTTATATCTATGCACCCTCCAGCGTACCTTAATGGTGCGTTTGTTCATTTTTAGGCAAAAAAGGTTAAAAAGCCTTCCGCCAAATCCCTTTTACATCATTTCATTCGTAATCTGGTCGACCTCGAATCCAAGTCCACCTTCCATATTACATAATGCACCTTCCAGCGTACTTTAATGGTGCATTTGTTCAAATTTAATTGTGAGCGGACTCCTGACCCCATGGAGCTTAAAGTTAGACTACAAAGCCTTTAGCAATATAGTAGAATATAATCGCTCTTGCCTTTGGATCAACCATACAATCCCGGCTAGCCAGAACCGGACTACCCTTCTTCAAGATATTT
>KK502503.1:311399-380314 GCA_000688735.1 Glossina austeni | reverse complement strand
TCAAGACCGTTTTCCAGGGTTCACCACGAGGAGGTGCGAGTTTCGGCGCATCTATGCTCCCCCTATGAGCATAGTTTATTACCCCGGAGTGATTACGGTCGATACGTGATATCCCTTTACCGGCTTTTGCCAACTTATAAATTTTTAAAGGGTGGTCTTCAGGCCATAGACTTTAAGACACGCAGCCATTATAAGTGAAGTGAAGGATATCCAAGCATCGACTATAAACGAAGTCTTTCGTCAGTTTTTTTTTTTTTTCTTTCTCTATACTAAGCGGTTAGTTGCAGTTGACTTGTTCTAAAAGGTGAAGTCGACTGCAGTTAATGACTTTTTTTTTTTTTTTTGCAACATTCTTTTCATAATAGTGTTTCATTTTCCAAGGAGTGAATGGCACTCACTGTTTTAAGTTACAGTCTGCAATTTAAGAGAAGCGAGAGTTTTATGACCATTTCAATTAAATACAAAGTTTAAAAATTTCATTACAAAATATAAATCTACAAAATACATGCATGAAAACAATGTAGGTTGGAATGAAGGAAATTGTTACCCGGGCATTATCGACATATGCTTACTATAATTGGAAATCACATCCAACCAACAAATATTATAGTTATTGCAAAAAAAAAATTGTTGTTTTTCTCTTTAATCAGATCTCACACATATATTACTTTGAACGGTTTCATTACTTTTCTTTATAGTTGTTACAAGAAACTCTGCGAAACAATAGTAAATGCTATTAAATAAATACTTTCAGAGCATTGCAATAATATTTTCACTCTTTGGTGATCAAAAATTTCATCCTCTTACCACGTTTTTAATAAAATTCATGTAAAAGTGAAAAACGGAAAATTAAAACAGTCACTTTACCGTAAAAACCGTAAACAAAGTTTACAGCGTTGCTATCGTTTGCTTTTTTTTTTTTTTTTTTTAAATCATCGCTTACGAATGGTGGTGTGTTCAATTTATCATCGCTTTTACAATTTTAATAGTTTTAGGCAGATTTTTTTTTTTTCAACGAAAGGAAGGAGTTTTAGTTACGGCCTTACTATGTCTCCTCTTCTCCTATCTTTATTCCTTCAACTTAAAGCAAAGTTTGATTGATTTAATTAATTTCACAGTTTATTGATTGCTACTGACTGGCTGTCATAGTCCTTAAAAGTGCCGATCCTAAAAAATCTGAAAGAGTTGTAGTTTTACTAAAGATTTGACCTAACTAAACCTATAGTTTATAGTTTTGATCAGAAGACTTGTTATCACAGCCTTAGGAGCTGAGTGAGCTATGCGCTGGATGGGTAATGCCCAACTTACGTCCGAATTAAATTTCGGAAAAAAACTAAGCTGCAAAACTTCTTTTTTCTCTTAGAATCAACAACTCTCCAAGGTTTCCTGATCTGCCGATCTGCCAATGAACTTCTCGAGTTGCTTAAGCTTCAGTCTCTTGTTGGTCTCTTCTAAGATTTTGATATGAGTTAATGGCCTTTTAAGTTTCTCTCCTCCACTACAAGAATTTGAAGAATAAGCAGCAAGACTTGCAAGTACAGCTTAGTACATTTTATATAATCAATTATATGTTTTTCAGATTTTTCTATTATTGTTATTATTATTTAGTCAGAGAATACTCTGGAAGACGCCTTAAAACACTAGCATCTAAGGCTATAAGCTTCAAACGTTTTTAGGCTCCATATTTCTTGCTGAGGTTTTCTTCTTCTTATAATCTAAGAATTCATTTTAAATAACTACGGAAAAGAACATTCGACTTCACCGGTACCCCGTCGCCTGTCAGGAAGACTATACGCTGTCTTTTCATTGTTTATGCTTTGCCTTCCTGTACTTACAGCGTTGCATCCTTGCTTGCTTGTACGCTTATATCCCTGTGTGCTCGTCTCCGTATATCCTTGCATTCCTTCTATTCTTGAAAGACAAGGTTACGTCAGATACATCGCTTCGATCATAACCAATATCCATTAGCATCTAATGAGCCTAAGAAGCCGTGTGCATTTATTAACGTCTTTCAGTCCCGCCATCACTGTTCCAAAAAACTGAGATGAGAGATCAAGAGTTGGTACTTTTATTTGCTGGCCACAGTTCAGACTTGAAACCGTTCATTATTTTCCCACAAAACTGCTTGCATAAGCTAAAAAAATTGGAATAAAACGGATGTCCCAAATGTATTGTATTACCAATGAAACCCGAAATGAATGAATGACACAATTAAATAAATTGCTTTTATCTACTCCTTGAAGGCCAAACTATTCCCGTTGGATCAGTTCGCATATCAACATTTAAGAGAAAACGTATTCACTTGACAAGGTAGCAGACATAGAAGATTACGCCCAAATCACGCGCAGTTCACCCTTCATTGCCTTTCCAACATTTCCTTTGTGAAACTGAAGAGTTTATGAAGCTTCTAAGTGGCCTTGTTTTGCCAATTTTTCCAACTGCAAAAGCATGTAACACAATAAAGTCATAAAACGACATACACATGCAGGGTGACTATTGGCGAATCTATACCATTAGTTCCAAATCTGAATATTAGTTTACAACTCACAGTTGTTTTAGTGATGCTACAAATGAAATTCAGGTTTTTTCCTAGATCGACTAAAACAAAACAAATGTAACTGTAAAGTAACGGTGGAAATATCGTGAAGTTTCGACACATTTCGTTTGATAGTTCGTACCTTCACCATTCAAAAATCATATAGATTCTATATCTTTATGTCATGCTATATCTGCCTACCATCGTAAGAAATTATGGTGAGATGCGTTACGTTGCCATTAGTCGCTAAAAAACCAAATGCCCTGAGAATAGATCGTTAAAAAAGCCTAAATTTCATGCTTTAAACACAAGACGCAATGTGGATTTTGGCAAGTAAGCTTGGTTCAGTTGCATCGCCAAGAAATATCGCTCAAAAATACATATGAAATGCCCGATAAGTCTATCTATGGATTGGAAACCTAGTGTAAGCCTATTGTAAGCCTTTTATTGAAGCAGAACGTCATTGAAATCCACGTTAAAGAGAAGAGATACTAAAAATAGACCAACCGTGAAAAGGTTGCATTCGGCCGAGCATACGTTGTAGGTTGCAGAAAACCGGGATTTCACAAAGCGAAGGCAACATTTAGGAACAGAACGTCTGAATATCCGAGATTTGAATTTAATTATGCTCTTGCACCGCAGGCAAATTACTTCGAGTATATCCGCTTGAGTGAAGAGTCTCGACAAACAACTCGATGGATTTCAAGTGCGGTGGAGTTTCTAAAAAAGCTCATAGCCTTATATGCTAGTGCTTTAAGACTTTAATCTCAGTATTTATTCCAGTAATACTTCTAGTATCGTACGGATCATCCATAAAAGAAACCATTGCACTCGCGCACCTCTGATATTACGGGGACAGACGATCCATAAACTGAAATATAAGATTTCAAAAAAGTCTATATAGATCCAACTTAGGTCTGCGTAAATTATTCGCATAAATTTTTTTGTATAAAAACAATCAAATTATCTGAGATATTGAGACTGATCAAAGAAGAGTCCTATTCATAATTGTTTTCATATTTTCATAAATTACAATCTCATATACGATGTCTCGATCTTGATATTATTTGTAAACTTTACTCTTATTATGGCTTAACATGCCTTGTTCGCGTAGTGAGTTTTGAAAATTCGTATCAAACGTAAATTTAAATCAAACTTGTGTTCTTCAAGCGAATCACGTTTTTTTTTTTGTTTTGTCCTTTCATTCTCTTCTTCTTCTTCTTCTTCTTTTTCTTTTTCTTTAAAATTTTGTCCTCATAACAACATCATATGCAATATTTGCTGTAAATACTGATAGACATCTGTAATAAACAAAATGCATATTCACATGCCTGGCATACATACGTTTATAAGATTGAATAAAAAAATTGTACAGTAAAACTATTTGCATGTGTGCGTATGTGTTATGCACAAAGCAGTACAAAAGGAAAACATTGCATCCAACTGTGATTAACAATTTCTGATAAGTGAACGAGTGAAAAGGGAAAAAAAAAAACGGAAAGACTTCATGTTGTTCTCTCAAATATATATATATATATATTGGCAGAAAGTGGAGAAACTTGTGTGTGCGCACCTAGGTAAAGGTTTTTTGAATAACAAACAAAAAAAAAAAAAAGAAAAAAAGGATGTAATTTCGTGTTCATTAATCTAGTATTGTGATAACAGCATACATTTTATGATGTTTACTTTAAAAAGATATTTTATACGATTGTAGAGCAAAAAAGAGAAAAAAGTGAATGAGAGAGAAAAGTAGATGTATTTTGACCCAGTTAAAATATATTTATATATATTATATTCAGGTATATGAGCAATTTGTTCATCATATAAATATGGATATGGTACACAGTACTTGCCATTTAATTGACTCACCTACTAGTAAATGCATTCGCATTAAGTTTGCCTCCAAAAAAAAAAAAAAACAAAGACGCTTAAGAGCAAGAAGATTAAAAGGGAGGAAAGATCGCCAACAGAAATTGTAAATTATATCTACAAGGTTAGAAGGAAGCTTGACAACATTTCTCTTAGTAGCAATATATCGCTTGAACTAAAACCTAATGATTCCACAACCAATCTGGCTGCGCCCCGACTGCAGGAATGTTTTTAAAACTTTGTAAAGCAGCCAAGTATTTGAGAATAAAAAAATTTTTTGTAAATGCAAAATATTAACATAAAGCATTTGGGAATATATTCTCTTGACATGATTCTCCTAAACAAGCAGTACTCTGAACAGCAATTCCATATAATATTTTGTGCACTTCAGTTGTCGTAAAAAGCTATTTCGGAGATTAAAATTCATTTTGTGGCCATGGTATGCGTAATAAATTAAATGAAACCAAGATAGTTTATATATATATATATATATATATATATATGCATACATATATATATATTAATTGGGTCAAAATACATGTATTTTTCTCTTTTCCACTCTACACTCACAAGTACATATACATGTATGCATACATATATTGGTTTAAGTCTTTGCTAAAACTATATCTTTGTTAAATTACATCTGAAGACAAGAAACGAGATCAATTGACATAACGATCATGAAAAACAAATAATACATAAATAACATAAACTTCTTAGTGTTACATGCTGTGTGTATGCACCTAGGTGCTGAAGACCACAAGGGGATTGCATTCGAAGAAAGCTTTCTCAAGAGATAAGCATATTCCAGTTTTTTTGATAGCTTGTGAAGGGAGTACAAAGTTATATTTAATTTCAATATTAAATGACCTTCATTATGAAACAATGTCAGACTGTGGGTCGTGGACGGGATAATCGAGTGATGCTTGATGGACTGGACAGCCGAGATGTGCTTGGTCCTACATATATACATATATACATATACATATATATATATATATATGTATATATATGTATATATATACATGTATATTTATATATGTATATATTCATCGCTAGGACCATATATATATATATATATATACATATATATATATATGTGTGTGTGTGTGTGTTATATACGTGTGTTTGTGTGTGTGTATGCTTGCGTGGAATGGGAATATAAAGCATTTTCCAAAGTTTTACAAGACGAAGAAACATACACCGCTCTATGCATCCAAGTTGCGGCTTGTAAAATAGTTATAAAAAACGCCAGAGGCATATGCCAAGCAAATCCGCCCAGTGATGCCTCGATCGCATTTTAAAAAAATTATGGTACGTATAATAAATATTTCGAACTTGGAAAAAATGGTGCATTCAGAGGCATATGCCAAGCAATCCGCCCACTGGTTCCTCGATCGAAATATAAAAAAAATCATGGTACGCATAATAAATATTTCAAACGTGGAAGCGGTAGTGCATTCGCAGATTTCGTGATTGTTTCGTCACTTACATCACAGTAAGTGTACGCCATGCTACTCATATTCTTCCCCGTCATTAACCGGCAAAAAATAGTTAATATGAGTAATAAACAACTTCTTTCCACTATATGTACTCACTAGCAGAACTTAAAATATGAATTTTTTTACAATTTTTTTAAATTAATTTACTAGGAATGTCAAGAATTATGAAGAGCCGAAACTATATTTGGCTGATTGGTTTTCAAGCTATTCCGATATTATTCTGACGGCGACCCTTTGATACCCATACCCTGACACTAATATATAAATCTTGCAAAATATTTTGTTTATAATGAAGACGCCAACTGGCACATCGGCCGCCTCCGCACTACGCTAACTGAATGAATTTCTACCTAGATTTTAGATTAATATCTGGCGTGAGGAAGTAATGAATTTACATAGCGCTTATTAAAAGGAGACCACACACCAAATGTATATCCAAGTATCGGTCCCACTAAGCTTATATATAGGCTTCTTGTAATGTATGGGTCGTCAAGGTCCCATAATAACTTGGTTTAATAAAACCAAGTACTGACCTCTCTTCTCTTAAAGGGAGCTCAATATGCACATTAAGGCGAAACCTATAGTCAATTAAAATCCGCAAATCCTTGAATGAATCTACATTTTCCGATTTTTATGAAATGATGAGATTATCAGTAGTCAACAGATAGCTTCTTAAATTTTTTAAATTTAATTTAATACAATAGAATAATCGCTGCGTAAGCAAATTATATGGAATGAGGTACGAGCTCGATTCCAAGATAAAGAAGAAAACAGTTTAAGATCGTCAGCGTGCCTCACGATATGGCTGGAAAAGGTCCCAACCGGTTACGTCAAGAGACACCTAGGGTCACGCATTCTGAATAGAACCCGGAACGATTTGTTACAGAACTAAGAGCTTATCCAGTGCAAAAACTATAAACGGCAGCCAGACGCTTGGAGTTTAAAGATCAATAATCTATGGCTAACTAGGTTGAAAGCTCTACTGAAATCAGTGCAAAGGCCATTACAAGGAGAAGCCTTACAAACATAGCAATTCCACTCTAAGAGGTTCGAAACGATTGATCTTTCTTTTAGGAAGCCATGCTGAAATGGAGGACATTCAACTGGTCAATGCCTCTATAGTTCTCGACCAGGTGTCTCTTTTCACAATCGTGAAATGGAATAAGAAAGCTACTCCTCCAATACAAAGGGAAAACAACTGTTTTCAAGAGAAGTCTAAAAGCTTTTGAAAGACCGCAGCTCGACTCGATTGAGCCATGTTTGTCTGCTCGTCCTTTTCTGAAGTTCTCAAGGTGGAAAAAGCTTCAAATAGAAAAATTCAAAGGATTTGCAATGCAATCCCTACGGACCCCTTTTAAGGATGTCCTCACAATAAAATAGACATCACTCTAAAACTTGACGCTGCAGATAATTTCGAAAATTTTATGGCAAGCAGGGACAAGAAACAACCACAGATAAGGAAAACGAAAAGATCTACTACGCGATATTGACTTTATTTGTGCTCAACTAAAAGAATTCACGCTCTGCGTTTGCGAAAGACGACCTTAAACGCGACTAAAAGCGACTCAAGCGCAAATATTTTTTTATATGATTTTTTCTCCAGGAATGCGATGAAAACTGAAAGCTCAGCTGCATGCAAACAAATACAATCAAATCATAATTTGTTATTCGAGGGCATGGCGCACGACCCAAATGTATTCGTTTCATGAAAAGCTCAACTTAATGGAATTTTCCATAAAATGTACTTACAGCGATATATGAATGACGTCGAGACAAGAACGAACATGTGGCGCTTATCAAGATAAGAATATGAATAAATAAATGAACTCTTTGTCCGCACAAAAGCGTAGCTCCTGCACACGAAGACCAGCAAAAGATTTGGTACAAAAATAGATTCGTTCGACTTACAAACAGACTTACAATTAGTAGCGAGCTTCAAGAAACATTAAAGATACTAAAAGGAGCAGACGGTACAAGGAGATTCGGATTTCCCGTTCGGTTATCATTTTTGCCAGCCGTTGACTTAAGGTTCATCTAAGCAGAGAGGTTTCTTTCTTACACGTCTTGGCAAGACGTAAAATTCACATATCATCAGAAGGTCAGACAAAGTCAGGCAATGACTAGTGCTGGGTTTATTTTTGAAACTTATGCAGTATTCAAGATGCGTTCTAATGTGAATGGACTAACTGTCTGTGCTGGAAAGCCACGTACTCGACTGAAGTTTTATTAGAAGCAGACAACATATTGCGTTGTAAGTAACAGTGGATTTTCTGCATTGATGCAAGTCATTTAGTCATGATCTCGACAACGATAGACGGCGCCGCTGCAATGCGATATTTTGAAAAGTCCCGTTTATAGGACTCCCTTTATCTTTGCTTGAATTGCATACCCATTTATATGCTAGTTTTCGGGTTCTCAGATCTACTAAGATTTTTGTAGCGATAAGGGTCCTTAAATGTTGAGATATGCTTTTGACATGTGACACCATATTGTCCCATAGATTTAAAATACAACAGCAAGAAAATAAGGTAACAAAGGATTCGGTTCAAGCCGAAGAATAATTGTTGTTCTGTTTGTCCCTTAATAAAAATTACATTTCTTAGTTTAATATGCACAAATACAAGCCTACATGAATAATTTGTTTAATATTGAATAGTCTAAAAAGTATTGAACTTAATAACATACTCGAGAAACAAAGCTATTCATTTACTTCCTCTGTACATAGGCTTAGATTGAATGCATCAATTTTTATCACTTGAAGGTTGCGAATTTCTTAGACTCCATAGACTCCTTTTATATGTATGTATATATGTGTGAGCATATATATATATATATATATATATATATATATATGAGAAAGTTTATGGTAGTTTATTTTAATTAAATTATGAAAATTCAATTTTTGTTTACATTCATATCTTTATGAATTTCTTCGTTCACTTCAGCAAACAAGCGAAAAAAAAAGAAGAAATTTGCAATTTCATAAACCGGAAATTATGCTCTAATTAGCAAATATATAGAGAAGACGGCATTCTTACGCCAAAAAAAAATAAAAAAATAAACAACAAAAAAAACATAGACTGAAAAGTAAAAATATATCAAGAAATGAAAAAAGAAAGCTCTCTCGGGATTGCATAACTGTTTTTTTTTTTTTTTTTTTTTTTTTTTAAGTTTATAAATATGATGAAATAAAATTCATTTCACTTTTCACTTCTCGCTATAGCTAGCTATACATACACACATCTATGTAACATGAATGAAATATGAAACATATAATCTTAGATTGATGTGTTTTCGATGTAGACGAGAAAATAATATATCTTCACTTTGCATCAGCCAAATATATATGATGCATATATGCATAACATATACGTATGTATGCGTTTATGTATTTTATATCACATGAAATCAGTCAACCGTAATGATAACGTAGTAGAAAAACTAATTAACGGACTGACTGACTGAAAACTGATGACTACATTATGTACATGGTACGATAAATGTAAATGTACGAAGAATGCATACATACATGCATGCATGCATGCGAAAATTGAATACACATATATGTGAATATATATGTGATAATTAAAATTGGTTGTTGCGTTACCAATCTTTTAAACGTCTTAAAACATGTTTATCAAGTTGCATTACAAGTTGCTTTTCTCAGTTCTCAGTTCTCAGTTCATCAAAATGTCTTCAAATGCATAAGCAATGTGTCAGTCTTTCGACATTCATGCTGTCATAGTAACCTCGGCCCTCGGAAGTCTTCGATTTTTGAGCCGCCCTGATATCGTTACTGATCATGCAGCAATTTGCAGCATTTTGCTGCATAGAAAGTGTGCGTGTTGTTTAGAATTGCTTCAAGAAGCCCGCAACCGTTTTTTTTATTGAGTATCCCGCCAGGGAAATTTATCAATCGTCAATGGTTAATGCGATACGATCAACTTATTCTCACTTTCATGTGATATTTTTTCTGTCCGCATTATTAAAAAGCAGTTCACCACATTTCAACTCCCGTATATGTCAGCCTTTTTCTTGTAAAACTTCGCAACAGAATTCCAATTGTTCCCATTTTTTGCTCATTTTGAGCATGTCCTTTCGTTCGTTACATTCAGAAGTATGCCTCTAAGATCTGATAAAAAATATATTTGCTTGCTTAGATTCTTACTCTTGGTATGTCCGATCGATTCCGCGGCTACGGAATGCCATGAGGTACAATCATAAGCAGTGAGGTGAAAAGTTAAAGCTTATGACACATATTCTCGAACGAATGCTATCGGGTTTGAACATAATCGATCCGTGTTAATGGTCATGAAATGCGAAAAACTATTATTCAGCACTTAGGGGATGTACTGAACCGAAGCTAGACGCAACATATCAAAAAACTAATCAGAAAAAAATTTTGCTTACAAACTTGATTGATTACCAATTGATACCAAAAATTTTGAAAAATTTTATATTGGAGAGGCCGCTCGTATCTCATTTTGGTCCGTCGCGTAGTATATCAGTTGGAAACGGTATGTTATGTTTTTGTTGCCTATAAAATCTATTGTGTCAGGCAATGAGAAACAATAACGGACAGAATGCAGGATGTGACAATCCTAGCCGATATCAGTGGAATGAAAGAAGAAGTGAGTTGAAGATTTCAATTCTCTCTCTCTCTCTCTCGTGCCAAGCATCAACCGAGACAGACGGAGTATTAACTAAAGGATTTCGTCACATATTACTCAGCTTTTTTGAATGCGATAAACCGTTGGCAGTAACGGTTAAGTCCGATCACATGGTCCTGAATTTCGTTTACCAGACAAATCAACATTTACGAACTTTAATTGCTACAAGCTGAGAATAATGAACGGAATTGCTAGGGGCTAAGCGTATTAATGCAATAATAAAAGTCATCCATTTGCTTAATAAAGTACCGAATAATTTAATGTGAAGAATTTATAACGCGAACTTTGAACTAATCGTGTCAGCATTGCCTAGCTTTGCTGTATAACAGCTAACAACAGCTCCGCATAGATCTCATAATGGTTAACTTTCTGGGGTCCTAAGATTAAAGAAGTATTTTTGAGAAGACCAACTGACCAACCGAGCAATTTTCCCCGGTTATAGAGAATTGTTTCTTATAGCGCGAGCCATAGTTTCTCCTCGGCGCACTTTCTTATTTGCTATTTTTCTTTCTTTCGAGCTGTCGTTAACCAGTCGTCCAATTGACTAGAAGAAAAAGAGAATGAACTTTAAAAAATTTAAAATCTTTCAAGGGTCACGGGGTGATCTCTTAGATTCGAAATGGCAGAAGTAGATGAAGAACAAAGTCATTGTGATGCAGAAAATATTCCTTAAATCTCTCTAAGGTCAGTGCAATTTTTTCTTATTCCTTAAAAGAATCTTTAATCAACTTTTACAAAGGTGTCTGTCTACTTGATAGAGAAAATATTGAAAAGAAAACGCAAAGATCATTGCGTTAGTCATCTAAGGCTAAAAGAAGCATACGTAGGTTCCTTTCTAAGATGAGTACACCCTTTTTGAATGTATTGAAATGAAATGTTTCTCTAGTTTTCTGAAAACATACCTATGTTGCTTTCTAAGCTGAGTAGACCCTTTTTAAGTGTCTTTTATAGGTACAAAGAAATGTTTCTCTAGTTTGCTAAAAACATACGTAGGTTCCTTTCTAAGATGAGTAGACCCTTTTTAAGTGTATTTTATATATATAAAGAAATGTTTCTCTAGTTTGCTAAAAACATACGTAGGTTCCTTTCTAAGCTGAGTAGACCCTTTTTAAGTGTATTTTATATATATAAAGAAATGTTTCTCTAGTTTTCTAAAAACATACGGAGGTTCCTTTTTAAGCTGAGTAGACCCTTTTTAAGTGTATTTTATATATATAAACAAATGTTTCTCTTGTTTGCTAAGTTATTGAAAGAATGTCGCAATTTTTTTGTGCACATGTACGAAGAGCTACGTACATTCAGTCACGTTTGATATTCACGAAAATTCCATTTTTTAATATTATTTATACATATTGTAGGTTTGTATATATGTACATGTTATGCAAAATTTTACATCATTTCACGAAAATTCATCATTTTCTGTCAACTTTTAGGGATCTCAAGATTTGTTTATGTACGTGCAGGTACAAAATTAGTGTTTGTATGTATATATATATATATATATATGCAATACAAGTAATCTGAGTGATATTAATCTACTTCATTTCGTGGTATCTTTCCGTAACCTACGCCTTTAAGAGTTCATTTCGTTGGTGCCGTTGACATTTATAGTTAATTAACTAATGGAAGTAAAGCTACGAAAAGTAAATCTATTACGCCACGATGTAGTTAATTATCATAAATGAGAAGTAAACATATATTTACATTTTTAAATGAAACCATTTTCGAGTTAATTTAATTACTAAGTCATTGGAACTAAAATTATTATAAAGAAAACTATAACTCTCTTGGAATGAATTCTAAATTCATGGCTATGCTACATTTATTTAATTTATTTACTAAACATCATCATCATACATAAATGAAAATATCATCTAAGCCATGCAAAAATGCCAAAGAAAATTCAAAACAAATAATAATGTGATAAGCTAATGCATTATTAGGCTCATAGACCCAGATGCTTTGCCAACTCTAAGCGCTCCGGCTAATATATGCAATTAGCCCTATGACTGTACATACATAAATATATATATAGATACACAACTGGCAATCAATAAATCAATTCATGTTTAAAACTCTTCTCTCTTTTTTTTATGCCCGCCACTGGACGATGAGGGTATACTCGCTTTGTATGTAACATCCAAAAGGAAGCTTCACAGGCGCTATACGGTGTTGTGGGGGCACCTGCGGCCCAATATCTGGCGCTGGGGTAGCTCAGGGAGCCAGGAAAACACAAGAAATTTGTATCGGTTCTGGTTACCGGATATTTTATTTTATTATGGATTCTGCACGGTCGCGACCGACTCCTTCGAGCATCCAGATTCGACTTTTCTCTATCTCACTTAACTTCCTAACCTTACTTCCTAATTCTCCCTAATCTACTCTTAACCTACTCCTATCCTACTCTTATCTCTAACTCTTATCTAACTCTTCTCCAACTCTTATCTCTACCTAATTCTCTATCTTATTCTCGAACTTACTTCTCTACCTTAAGCTAGCAGCAGAGCTGCAGAAACTGTAAGGCCAAAATGAGGGACGACTTTGGCTCATTGATCAGCGTGAAATTTTGAATTGATTAACCCATGTCTGTCCGTCTGTGTGGTGTTTGCTGTTCGCACTCTTCTGGTCGCAAAAATTAAGATATCGACTTCAAATTTCTTAGAAAGATTGGAAGTTTTCGCACGCACGTTGGTTTAGAAAATGGGCCAAATTGGTCGGAGCAGAAGCCCGCACTCCCATACAATAACAACTGTAAACACCTTTGCTTTGCACATTTTTTACTTCTTATTCATAAAATACAACAAATATATTACACATCCCAGGGAATTTTCGATTGTTAATCTACTGAATAATGGCAGACAAAGAAGAAGAGAACGCATATAATTACATAAATTTTCACTTTTATTCGGAAAATGGAAAAAAGTCAACCGCACCCATGCAATATCATAGAGCATGAAAATGAAGCTTTTTTCCTACTTCTTCATCGTTTTTCCTAATCTCTCCTAGCATAACCGCGATGGGTATAAGAGATTCGATCACGACCGAATATAATTTTCTTACTTGTCTTTTTGTTTTTGTTTTATATCACGGTTTCCCTGAAAGTTTTAGGCAAACTTTAAAAAGTAGGTTTAATGTAGGAAAGTTTTCGTTATCCTAAACTTCGTCATTACAGGCGTAGGTGATGTGGGCTTTCAACTTTCATCTAAATTTTTCCCATCTTAAGCGTTATTTTAGCAGATAAACAAGACTAACAAATATTTACCTAACCGGCATCCGTATGCATCCATATGTATGTATATATACTTTAAACACAAATACAAGTACATATATAAATACATACATATATACATACATACATACATACATATGCTACATAGCATACGATGTTCCTAATGAAAGTTTCCCAAAAATTTTGGGAAAATTTTGGCAACAGCGGTAACAAGAATTTATACTAGGGTTCGACTAAATGACCTCAGCCTGACCATCCGGATGATGGGGAACTTAAGCTCCCATTGCCTAATATCAGGCCAATGGGTCATTCGGCAGGTTTTAACATTTTCTCGCATACATTTCGTTTCTCTAATTTGTTTGTGAGCCGTAAACTGTAAGTGTACTAACCATTAATGATTCTCTTCGTCGATCAGTTAGATGTTGATTGGCGAGATTTCGAGCAAAAAATTGTAGTCGTGAAAATGATGAAGTTCGCGAACGTCCCTCGGCCACCAAGGAAATAATTTTGTGCTAAGACTGGCAGGTTTTATTGCACTGTTCATATTCTCCAGACGGGGTCCCTTCCGATTATTATCGATGTTCCGATCGATGCGGTCATATGCAGCATGTGAGTGGCTTACAGGGTTGAAGGTGTGCGCAAATAAGTTTATGGCTGTTCCGTCTCCAAACTAGGGAGGGCATCCGCAAACTGCCCGATAAATGACAAAAGACTATAGATAGTGATAGTGCGCTTCAATGCTTCTCGATGTTTTATTAAGCAATTTAATTTTATCGAATCTACGTATATATGATGTACATAAGTACACAAATATATATAAAAAAATGCAAAAAAATGTATCAAGATACCACACGTAGCAATTGCAATGATAGGCGAAGTAAAACAGATGCGCGAAGAATTCAGCATTTGATAAACATCTACTCATCGAAATTAATCAGATTCCGAAAATGCCTTTAAAACCGACATCTTCTTCATAAGAATCCGCTAGATCAAGCTCTGCCGAAGATTGCTCTTGCTTTAAAAGATCATCGGGAGGCGATTGAATTTTCCAAACAATCAGCTGTCGATCGCAACCAGCAGAAGCGAAACGCGAACCGTCATTATTGAAGGCCACTGCAGTCACTCCACCCATGTGACCTGTAAAGGTGTACATAGGCCTGCCCTCTAACAAATCTAATATTTTTACCGTTTCATCATCACTTCCAGTGAGCAAAAAATTGCCGCTAGGGTGAAAAGTCAAATCGTTCACGGGTTCACTATGCACTTGATACAGCTGAACGAGCTCTTGAGCAACCAAATCGAATACGTTTACATGGCAGCAACTTAAAGCCACAGCCACGATATTACCGCTTGGATGCCAAGCTAACTGTCGCCCTATACCTCTCTCTTCTGTCAGACGCCAAACGCATTCGCCCGATTTTATATCAAATATACGCAAGGACTTATCATCGCCGCAAGATGCGACCAACTGACCATTAGGACTAAATTTAGCTGAGCGTACCACACCTTCATGGCTAGCAAAAGAAGTGATGATTTTTTTCTGGTCCATTTTCCATAGTTTCACGGATTTATCGTCCGAGGCTGTTACCATCGTGACAGGATCGATAGGATGAAAGTCGACCGAACGTAACGGTTTGTCGTTGAGTAAAAATTGTTGACAAATACAATATTCTTTAGGTTCCCAAACGTTCACAATGCCGTCTTGAGAGCAAGAGGCAATAAAATTTGTATTCGGCGACCAGCTAATACCGTTCACACAGTTCGTATGCTCCAAGAAACAAAGACAACGTACGGGTTGTTTTAGATTCCATAAAACAACAGTCGAATCTGCCGAACTGGTAGCGATTGTGCTGCCGTCGGGACTGAAGCGTACTTGGGTTACCGGTTTTGTGTGACCCAAAAAGTAGCCTTCTAGGTAAGGATCTTCATTTCGTTCGAAATTCATATTTTTTTTTTGGCTTTTTTCTCTTTTTTCTTTTTGATTATATTTTCTTTTTGTCAATTATTTGAATGGCAATATGTAGTCTGTCAGTATGTAATCATGATGACGAGAGAAAATAAATGAAAATTTTTACTATGGTTTCCTTATGCATTCTAATAATTGAGGTAATACAGGAATGTTTTGATCTTCTGAAAAGATAACTTTTTCCGAAATAATCGACTCATGAAGACTATCCAGGGCTTAATTAAATGCAAGACGCACAGCTTGCTTGAAAAGACTTACCTAAGTATTAATTATGGACATTGCAAGCTCGAGTATCGCATCTGATCCAGTAGTTTATTGCTTGATATATGAAGTTTTCTATCAACTCTTGGAGGAAATATTTTAAAGTGTCTTTTCCTACCACTCTCCAGGGCCAGTATCCGATCTCAATAAAACTTTATAAACATAAGACATTCTAAACAACGAAAGCAGCGGAAAGTCTATAGCCGATCTTCCTCTGGTACTTACATACGAAATATTTTAGACACACTGAAAAAACTATTCAATCTTCCAGGGAAACTGAAAAACATTGCATACCATGCATACCATGATCAACGGATCCTACAACGTGATTTCCTACGCAAACTTAACAAACTTAACAGACCTTTGTATTTCGGTGACTACAATTAAAAAATACTGCAAAGAGAGAAATGCCGATTGAAACGCATTCTGGCTAACGGTTGAATGTTAACGTCGAAGTTTTCAAAGTTGTTCTCAGTTGTTCTTGGAGTATAGCAATACACTACGGAAAACACTAAAGTCTCGCTGAAGCTTTGCCAGCTTAAAAGTCTGAAAGCTTTCGATTGAAACTTTTACTAACTTTGCCTTCAAACATTCTGATGAAAATCTCCAATTACTCTAGTAAAGTACTCTAAACCAGGGAAAGGCATCTACAAAAATCTCCTCACTAGAACTGCGCAAGTGATCTCAGATGATTAAGTAAACACTGATAGAAAAGATTCCAAATTCGCGTTTTTTAAATATGGCCAAACTCTTAGAGCATGTCCCTTATACGTATAACACGCTTATTAGGTGGGGCAAGAGCCGGGCTAAAGCGTAGTGGATATGTGCCCAATGTGTAAGCATTGAGCCTTCATCGACTACGCAGTCAATTCAGCTACGACCAAATACGGTCTACTATGTTAAGCTTTGAACCTGCGAACACTGACTTGATAGTCGCAACTCCTATTTACACGTCTTTGCGACTGTACGAGTAATCAGTTGACTTAAGCTCCTGCGTTATATTTGTAAGGGCCAATACGTACATATATTAAATAACGAATGAAATGAAGTGAAGGAATTCTTTAAGAAATGTCAATAATGACATCAATATAAGAATAATTTTTATCGAAAGTTGATTTTCGCCGCTCACGCTTTCCTATCAATTTCCTAATCCTTACGACACATTGACTATTTCTATTTACTCGGATGGACACGTATACCTCAACTCTACGAAGTGTCCTAAAGGCATTCGCCATTTCCTCAAACTTACGGGCAAATGTGATAATAGTCTTCAGTTGCTTACACTTAAGCGTGGAACCAAACAAAATGGAGACTTTTGCTTATATGTATGTAAGATTCACAAGATCTTACGATAAACCCGTCTTGTATCACACCGATCGTTTCCGAATCACTTTCTGAATCGATTCGAGAGTGTCCGTCCGTCTGGCAGTCTCTTTTTCTTGTGTTCAAGTCGCAAATTTTTGAGATATTTTGGTAAAATTTGGTATAATGATATGTGTGTTGGCTTTAGAACGAACGCTATTGAAAATGGGCTCCAATCCAATCACTGTTTCGATCATCTCTCATACAACGCCTTATTGTGAAAAGCCGTTATATGATTAAATGTATTAAGCAAAGTGATGCAGGGTATTTTATGGGAAGACGTGGCCGACTATAGCGATTTTGCTTGTTCGTTTTCATACCCACCACCGAGGTATGAGGGAAAATACATTTATATTGTTGTCAAAAAGTTCGCAACGCCCAGAAGAAAACTTCAGTGGACCAAAAAGTGTACATATTCATGATCAATCATTGATTCATGATCAATCTCAAATTCTGAATCAATTTAAGCATGTCCATCTGTCCTGTTGTTGTGTAGCTGTTATTTACACTCAAGCCATCCACTATTTGCTATGAGTTGTAGTTAAGTTCGATTATGCTCTATGCTCATTCGAGAAATGAAATATAATTTTGATTTACCGATACGAGAAACAACCAAAGAACTTTTCCTCTCAGTTTCATTTTTAATTTTTTTTTTTTTTTTTTTTTTTTGTTTTTTTTTTTTTGATATATGAAATAATATATGAAATATATATATGTATATATAATATATATATATTTATATATTTAAATATATATATATATATATTTATGTTTTATTTTGTAGAGACAGAAAAACAAATATTTCGTTGCGATAAACGTTTCTTACAGACTTATTAACTCTATCTAGCAAATATCGATAAGCATACGCTTAAAACCGACTCGAAATTTTGTATCTTTATCTTTACTTTACTTAGGATTTCAAACCACTCAAATAGGCACAAATTTGTTACAGACATTTTTCAAATAATTTTACGGATATATGTATAACTTTTCCTTATTAATATTTTGCTTACGATTTTGTTGAATAAACAATTTAACGGCGATAATTAAATATTTGATAAGAAAAAATGATAATTCAAAGACTGCGACCAACGAAACGCCCATAACTATGGAGAGTATATTGCCGACGGTACCTATAAAACAAGCAAATTAAAGGAATAAAAATAAAAAAAAATAAATAAGTAAATTTTATTATTGTTAATATAATAACGGAATTATTCAAACTCACTAAATGCCTCCACCCAAGTATTTCGAAGAACTCGTCTATAATACAAAGCAGTAGATTTACCAAAATAAACATGCAGCACCGACATATCATTTATATCGAGATTATAATCATTTCTTTTTATGGATGAGAATAAACGAAGGATACAAGTATCAGTAAGTAAGTAAGAAAGTGAGTAAGCAAGAGATGTGTTGGAAAATTAAAATTATTATTTATTCGTTAGCTTACTGTGAATTTTCTTGTAACCAAAAGCGATCCGTTGGCAATGACATCATTGAGACTTGATATTGAATATCATTACATGACAGCATACACTGAGGACAATATAAAGCCTCTTCTGCCTCACTTTCCAAACCTGGCACATTAGTAACAGTTTGTGTTAGAACATTACGCCATTTAACTGGAAAATTATTTCAATAATAATAATAAGAAATTCTAAACATGTATGTAGCATAAAAGGAATAAAGAAACGGGTAAAAAGCAAAAAAGATATTTATTTATACGATGGCATGATTACCATCGATTTGCATATATATATATATATAAGGAAATAAGTGTAACGAATTTTACTAGTGGTAGCATATAAATTCAGAATCGTCCAATTAGTAGCTTGCGGGCCAAATTCTTCCTTTGCAAGCATTAACTTCTCCTTCTTGATTACGAATCATTTCTAGGGTAATATTTTTAATAATTTTTTGCATTTTTTTTTGAATTTCTTATAAAAAAAATTTCAAAGACAAGTAGCCGGAAGTCGGGGGATAACTTTTTTCAACACTTTTCCTAAAATATAACTAACGTTTGAATTTTTAATTAACATTTTAAGCTCGATTTCTGTTCCTTAATAAAAGCTCAGTTTATATAGAAATTCATTCCGATCAAATCAAGAGTTTTGCTTAAGATTGCCAAGAGAAGCGCAATAGGATTATTTGGGCTTTACTGTACATAAGTTTTTTTATCACAAAACGATTTTCAAATATATGCGATACGCAGGACATGTGGCAATCCGCAAATGCGTCTTCTTTCTTCTGTTTTGATATCAAGTACAGGCAAGAGAATTCAACGTTCACAATAGGTGCGATGAAGAGGCCACCGCACCTAAACATTCGTAACCCAAAGAAGAAGCCGATTGAGACCTAGGCCCACTGATTATGCCGCCCATCCGTCGTCCGTTTCCGATATTCGCGAACAGGCGAGCACTTCAAGGTCAAGTTAAGTGGCGTGGAGTCCTTACTGACTCTGCTGATGATGATTGGATGAATATGTTTGGGCACAATTTCCTCAAAGTCGCAAAGATGGAAATATTGAAAAGCGGAAGCGGCAAATATTCGAATCCCGCAGATCAAATTTAAAAATTTAATTATTACACCGATGCACGGTACATATGCGTATAATCCGCGTACTAATTCGCATATATCTCCGGACCAGTTGTCAACTGCTCGCAACGTGGACTGAGACGTAGATTGAAAATTTTTTATGATATTTTTTTAATAGTCTTTTTTATTTATTTATTCGATGCTATGTAAACTTATGTTAAGAATGTTTGGGGTCTTGTGCCTTAGCGGAGAAGGCGCTGGTCGCTGATCTCAAGTCAAGTTGTAGCCATTTGCATAAATAATATGTACCAGTTTTTAGGTGAACCCCTTCGATTTTGCACGAACTAGGTTGGGCACCACACATGAATTCTTTAATCGAACACAGAATATATTATATGGGAGCAAACTGGAAAGTATTCCAAGAACGTATCCTCTAGATCTTGATGCAGCATTAACCGGTGTCCTTAGATTCTAGTGCAATGATATGAGAAAAAGTGAAATAAAGGTCGGACTCCTGCTACAAATCCCTTCGATTTTCGCATATCCTTCACATGATTGGACACTTTTGTATATTAAGGAGTTCCTTAGCGCATTGCCTCTTAACTTTACTTAGGCTATCGAAGTTTGTTGTCAGCACTCCGTTCACATATTCTCTCTATCGTCCGGCACACGTCTTGTCCGAGAAGAAGCTAGAATATCCATTAAATCCATATACCAAGCCTCCCGTCGAATAAATGGCTTTAGCAAACTGTCTCAGATGTTATCTTACTAATGGATACGTAGCGCTATACTAAGCCAATGACAAACTTTAGAGCTTGAAATAAAATGCGCGATGATTTTGGGCCTCTATGGACTTTCGGTAAGGAGCTTTTCTACCTTTCCTTTAGCTCTACTTTTCGATCAACTTGCCTCGAGCTTTCGAGCTATTAAAATAAATGATAACTTTACTCGAAAAACAAAATGGGTGTAGAATTTCTTAAAATTATTTTAAAAAAATTTCACATTAGAGATGGGAATCGGAAATCGGATTTTTCAAGTAATATCTCAAAGCGATATTAAAAGGTTTGACTTAACTGACTCTAACGTTTCAAAGTTTTCATTAATTTGCTCGAGGGTAAGTTAAGTAATTAACATAAGCATAATTAAATAGCATACATACAATTATAGCGATCCATACACGCGACATGTTTCAAAGTACAATAAACTACCCCGTCTTTATTGCCGAGATATTCTAAAGGCGTATAAAATGGTACACAATTGCACAAAGCTTTAATGCTCTGTATACGACATTTGGTTATACAATTAGCAAAGCTGTAGCTGTGATGTAACAGTAAATCCTTTTTCGGTGTTTCATCATCGAATAGACATTTACGCTATAAGGACGACGCATATAGAGAAAGGACGAAAGGAAAACATTTTCTCATGAAAAAAACAAAAAATTTCAATTATTTACATAAACAGAAGAAAATATACGCAACTTTTCACTGGTATTCATAACGCGTGCTTTAATCGCAACAAATGTCTCCTCATTATGTATCGGGAATACTTCAATAGCTTCGCCGGAAGCTATATCGGGAAAATTACTAGCTTTGTGTATAATGACCACATAGGCATCCATGTTTAATAAAGACACGACATCGTTGACTTGAGAACTATTTAGAATAACAGTTAAACCGGCATCAGAGCGACCGAAACGTTGATCATGTAAACGTTGACGATAGCTTGAAAGAACAAAAAAAAAAAGAATTTCTCTAAGAGAGTTGAAGAAATTGCGATTAAAAAAAGTAAAACTTACGCATTTTCTGTGTTGAATATACAGCACGGACCATAGGCAGTTAAACCGGTTTGAAAATGATTTTTATGAAAGCATTCAATTTCCTTACCATCCAACCAGCACTTGACTAAAAACTCTTCACATTTCGGTGTTAGCAGATGAATCGTCCTCAGCACATTATAAAATGTATCGTTGTCCCATATCCCGTAGTTATCCAAAAACATTTGAAAATTGGAAAGTTCCTCGATATTGTTTACACGCCCATATTTCGAATATAAACTACTAAAATAAGCAATTCGCGCCATAAAGTATTCCTTGCTATTATTAGACGCGTCTTTTTGAGAACTGCAAGCAGGCAAGCAAGCATAAAATTATTGTTAACTCTCTAAGCTCTCCACATGAAGATGAAAGCAAAAGAAAACTTATAAGAGGCTTAGAACAATTTTTTTTTTTTTTTTCTTTATAAATATAAATAATTTATGTAAAATCGAAAGGAACGCCCTCAATATAGAACGATTAGAGCAAATACATTATAATCCAAAAATTATTGAACCCAAAGGGAAGGAATAATGTACTGATTTCCTTCACTCATACAAGCTGTAGACTGTCCATAGTGACTGTGAATAGTCAAATGTCTGATTTGATAAACAGAAGGTGACTCCTAGGCTGGATGGAAATCTTTAAGTCGTTCTTTAAGTTAAGTCGTCATTCATCAGATTCTGTCACCCCCTTTTTTCTTTTATACTCATTGTCAAAAAAAAAAAATAAATTCCGACACTTTTTGTACCGGTACTCTGAGTAGGATCACCCGTACAGACAACACATTTTTACGGTCACTTTTATAGGATAAAGCAGGCTTTTGCAATTTTTGAAAACAGAGATGTACTCAATTTAAGTTGCATTGTGGGCGTGTCCTTTAAGCGATTTCGCTCATTTTCATCCTGCGTGCAAAAACCTCCCTTTTCCTGTTAAGTTTGACATGAATAATTTTATTTTTGCGGCCAGGAGAATGTGTATCATAGACATTACATAGGCGGGACAGATGGACATACTTAAATCGATTGAGAACTTGGCGCTTCTCAAAAATGTATATAATTTATGGGATCTTAGAACGTCTTCTAAACCCTTTCAGGAAATCAATTTACTCCGCGTCGGTGGGTATAAAGAAAAAATGAAACTTCTTTACATATAGGCGTCGGTATATTTTTGATTTTACCTTGGCAATAGTACTAAAGAGCAATTCATATCTGAAGCATATCACTTCTTCTTCTTCTTCTTTTTGAATATTCGGCGAGTCAACAAGAGATGATTCGTCGCGCTATAAAAGAAAGGGCACAAAGTTGGCCACAAAGTTCTTTGTCTAGACCTTAATAAAATTGGCATCTACTCGCTAACATTAGAAACTCATGTTTCTTTCTTGACACTAGTAAATGCTTCCACACAAATGCTTTTTCACAAGTGTTGCGTCCGCTATTATAAATATTTTCATTTATTTTTCCTTTTAGCGAACTTTATTGTTATTTTAAGAGGATATTTTCTTTTCTTTTGATGTATATACACACACATATATATATATTTTAATTATTTAAAATATTTTTCTTGGTTTTTTTTCTTTTTTAATTTTCATTTCTTTATTATTATTTTTTATTTTTATAATTTTTTTGTTCTCTTTTCTTTTTTAAAGAAGTGTGTGTTTGTGTAGTATACTGGTTAGCAATAGAAAGCGTATCATCAACGAGTAACAATAGCTGGCTGTGTGAAAATAAGGTTCGTAGCTTGACCCTCACATTTTACACACATATATATAAAAGTTGCATGCGTTGAAAAAAGAAAATACGACAAATTTTAAGAACGGTATAGCCGGCTAAGAAGATCAACCGAGGGTAATTTGGGAAGCATAGTTTGGCGAATAGGTGACTCAAAATTCGGACAAGCAAAAAGAAGATGATCGGGAGATTGCAGCGCACCGCCTATATATATAAGAGGCTGGATATTATTTGGTGTGATTAGATATTAATCTGTTGATGGGGCATAGGAGGTCACGACCGGGATTGAAGTTGCTGAACCATGATCTACGGTTTATATGCCCTGCTGCGAGTCCTAACGGGTACAAAAATTCTAATATGCGAACCTTTGCAGACTTTAATCTAGAATTTTGCATAAATATTTACTAAAGGCATTTGAATTTTCAGCACAAAAATATTCCCAATCGTCCAAGCAACATGCCTACGATTGGCCAAATACTAGGGGATTATATTAATCACCGAAGGGTAGGTATAAAGTAATCTTTAGCGATCGGAGATTCTGTAAAATGTATGCTGAAAGGCAGCTTGCTGCCAATTATGTGGTGCCGGGGTCCTCCCGCCTATTTCTCATGTTTTTTCCCCCTCAAGAAAATTTATATTTTGAGGGACGTTTCGTTCACTTTTTCCGTTGACCTCTTGAGCTACTATTCACTTTGTTATACAAAGAGTAACTACGTTGAAGATCGACTTATTAACGTTTAACTCTCGGATGGATTTTTATTCGCGAAAAGGAAGAAGCTGTTTATACAGTGGGTAAAATAAAAATCGTTGATCACCCGATCAGAAGAGAACAAAAAAAACCGAAATTATGCGGTCCCTCGACTGGCACGACAGTGGAAGTCATTTGATTCGTACTTCCTACAAGGTTTTCTTTTGCCAACTTAACCTTACAGCTATTTCCTGATTGAGTTTCGCCACACCCCTCGTTTGTCGTGTCAGTTAATTCATCTTATCGCTAGGTTAACCTAAAACTCGCCCCCACCCCTCGCCTCAAGGGCATGTAAGGTCAAAACGAGGGACACCTTCTACTCTTCACAAGACTTAAAGACAACTTTCCAATTAGCTTGAGATTCAAAATCGATTCATCCATAGCCACGCGACCGGCATCCCTTCTCTCCTCTCTCTTGGAACTAAAAGGTGACCCTTACATTCTTAGCATAAATCAAAAAGTGTATGCTGGGTAATCCCGTACACGTTCGCAATTTATTCTAATATAATTTTTTTATTTAGTTAAGCGATAATAAATTAAAAAAAAATTGAATTTTTTTTTTTTTTTTTTTTTGCTGACACATAGGAATACTTAACTTACAGTTCAATGGCGTAATTTTCGGCGGCTTGATATGAAATGCGATTATTGGAACATATGGAAATGGCAGGAAATGCAATTTTCTCTACTGGATATAGGGGATCATGTAAATTAATGGCAAAATACTGAGCAACAAAATAATCCCAAGTGAATGACAGAATTATTATCATTACCACAAAAGTTGTAATATGCAGGCATAACCAAATTAATCTGCAAAAATGCAAGAATACAAAAAAATGAAACCGACTACTCTTCACTCTCAGGTAAGGAGACTGCTGTGTAGCGTTCTAACCACACAGTGTGCTCTACTTGTTGTTGTTGTTGTTGTTATTGTTGTTGTCCTACTTTACTCTTCTCATCTGCAGGTTTTGTTTTACTTACTTTTCATATAATAACAATTCACTGTCGAAAAGTTTGTTGTAGCCGTGCAGGGATATATTGGAAAATAAATCTGTCATATCCTGGCACAACCTGATGGCCCTTGATTGTGTATGTTCCGCTTGTTGCTGTTGTTGTTGTTGAGGATACTTTATCCACCATACAGCAGACGAAGTGGTTTTAATATCCACCATATAGGTTCCGGGAGTTAAAAGTATAGTGAAAAAAAAAAAAAAAACAAAAAAAATGCTATACACAATAGCGCGTCTATCAAATAAAAAGAAAAAAAAAAAAGAAAAAAAAGAAAATTACAGCGGATATGAATGAACGCACACAGGATGTACATGCATGTACTTGGGATATGACCAGCGAGCTTACATGGACATACATACATACATACATACATACATACATACATATATATACATACACTTTATTTCAGGTCGGTTAACAGAATGGTTACATCATTTTCCACAAACGCATTCATAGGTTCGTGCATCCTGTTCTATATATATGTAGCATGACCGACAACATGCGTATTTGTTGTTATTATTATCACTTCTTTTTATTTACTTTTTTTTTTTTGTTTTTATTTTAACATCTTTTCCTTAATGTAACTACAAGTACACGTTGTTGTTGTTGTTGTTGTTGTTGTTGTTGTTGTTGTTGTTGGCACTCGATTGTATTGTTTAAATATAAATTGCAAGTTAAACGACAAGCTTACAATACAAAAATCATTCACTGGTCTGCTATCGTCGTTTACGGGTCCGCTTGTAACTAACTGTTCTCTCTCCTTATACAGTTAACGAACTCAATAAACTAACTTTTTCCCTGTATTCAAATCCATCAAAAGCCAACTTGATGTAAGAGTATCACCATTTAATCATTTTCAAAGTAACAATAATTTCTTCTAGATATTAATTAATTATAGGTTAAAGTTTTTTTTTACTCAACAACAATTGCTTTGCTCTACTTTCAAAACAAGCATTTTATGTTTTTTTAAATACCTTATCGATTGTAACTGATTTTTGTATGGACAATTTAATGACAGTTACTACCATTGGTCGCTTCGACCAGCAAGTTGTGTTAACGCACTTGCATGCGTAATATGTGCTCGTTGTAAACAGTTTTGTCCAAGAAGCTCTTCAGAATTGCACGCATGCAAATGGACATATTTGAGACACAATTTCCCATAAAGTGATTTATTGGGAAACAAATTCTTGCGAACAAGGCAGATATACTCATAGTAGATAGTACATCATAGTACGTCTGCTTAACGAGAGATACGTTTGCTCAGGCTTTGACTTATTCGCTGCCGTAAACTCTGATAGCTGATCCATCGTTAGAATTACTCAATAATTCGCTCATAAATGATTTTTCTTTTCTCCCTTTTTTTTTTGTGTTCTGTGAGCTTAAACTTTTTTCTACCCTTTTTGAACCATCTCGAGCAATTTTTTGGATCCTGCCCCATATACGGATTTTGTCATGAAAATTGATCGTTATGATGAAACTTAACCCGTAATAATAATTTAAGGTAGAAAAATTCACTGTACCAAATTTGGACCACCCACCACCCACCAAAAAATCCTGACCGACTGACATTTTCAATTCTTTGAGTCACAGACCTTATTAACAACGCTACATGATTTTATTATCTAACCGAATTTTACTATCTACCGGAACCACATCTTCTTCACCACCTCTCTGGTAGATTATTTTTTTAATACTTCGTCAAGTTTGAACTAATTGTTCTTAAAAGTTCAAAGTTTGTGTCATCTATATAAACGTCGTCAAATATAGAACGTCGTCTAGCCTAGTCTATGGGGACCTCTTCAAATATTTTTCCTCTCCTTTTGGTTATTTCTTACAGTTACCAACTTTACGGACTATACTTCAATTTCCTGCGACGTCTCTATTTATTTATTGCTAATAGTTCTTCCGCTGTGTTGTAAGCTTTATTTCCCTAAGTGCGATCTCAGTAAAATGTATTTATACCTTACACTTACCATTGTACAGGATATATTAAACAGAAGGACTTGAGATAGGTCCACTTGTTATAAGCTTGCCTGTCTTTGTACTGTCTGTCTGTCTTGTGTTCTTTTATTCAATGTCATAATTTGATGAAATTAAGCACATTGACCTTTCTTGGCCAAAGGCACGTCGAACAACTATGAAGCACTTTTTCGACCATTCCCCATATAACGCCTTATGTTCGTAAATCATTTTAAGAGGAAATATCGTAGCTTTTAGTGTTTCACGACAAATATACTCTAGTAATAGCATTTTGACGTGTGTCTCCACGGACATTGAATCGTTATATGATAGGAAGGCGTAATTTTCAATACTTCATTATGGAAATTCGTTCATAATAATAGTTTGACATCAAAATTAACATTACTGAATTTGGCCTACGTAGGTCCATTTTTGAATACCCACAAATAAAATGCTTCTTATGGAAAAAAGTGTTCTATGTTAAAAAGCTATAACTTTGAATATTCTATGATGAAAATTTTATCCTTAGTAAATCAACCATAGGAAATTTGGACCACGTAGGTCTATCTTTTAGACCGCATCGAATGTAGGGGCTAGCTCTTCTATAGCGACAAAGCCTAATTTATGCTTTGTTATGGCGAGAGCAACTGAAAAATAATAAAATGCTTGAGAAGTAAATTAAGTTTGCTAAGTTTACTAAATGTAGACCATGTTAACGTTTGAATAACCTCCAGCATGAGAGCTGTCCCGAAAATTATTTACATAAACGTATATTGGTATAGGGTATCCAATGGCCGATGCTGCCTGACTACAGCATCCTTACTTGTTTTCTTTTAAATCCTCTTGTCCCAAAAGCAATGAAGTTCCAGCTAGACCTAAGCCCCTTACATTGAAAATCTTAGAATTAATAAATGTACACTGCACGGAGATAATGCAACAGCACAGACAACTTATTATGTTTTACAAATGTTAAAACCGGATATTCTTCGATTTAATGCGATTTCTTTATTCATTTTTCTTAAATTTATGTAAAATAATTCCGATTGAATCTAATATTAAACAATTTTAATTTAATAATCGCTAATACACTATAAACGTAATACATTCTAGAGGATTTCCTATCTATAAAATTGATATTAAAAAGATATTCTGTATGTATGTTGAATGTTGACTAAAATTGAACTCAACTCATTAAAATTAATTCACAAACTGCAAAAAAAGTACAAAAGATTTAAAATAATATGATTTTTCTGAACACAAGAAACACGAAAAAGAGAATAAAAATAAAGGAATTCTTAACAAAAAAAAATATATTTAAATAATAACTCCGCCTAGTCGGATTCTAAAAAAAAAAAAAATATGCGCTGTTTAGTCTTCAAAAACAAAATTTGAAAGCTTTAAATGCTGCATATTATTGCGTGCTTCGAAATAAGCCGTATCAGTAGGATCATCAGGATTGGGTACAAAAGGAGGCTTCTCATTTTCAATATTCTTCCATTGTATGGATGCAAAAAAAGGCATTTGCTGAACTTGCTTAGCAGAAGGTCGTTTCGCTGGATCCATAGTAAGCAAGAGATCGACCGCTTCCACAGCTTGAGGAGTCAAAGCTTCATCACCCTCCGGCCATTCAATATCTGTTTAGAAAAAAAAAAAAATTTTATCATAAACGCCTTAACAGTTAGATTTCACTTATCTGAAAACATACTTTTGCTTAGAATGTTTTCAAAGACTTTTTGAACCGTTTCATCATTGAATGGCGGCAGACCGGTTAAAAATTCATAGAAACAAACACCCAATGCCCACCAATCTACTGCAGCGCAATGACCTTGGCTAAAAAAAAGAAGAAGAAAAAATGTAAGAACCTTTGCCTATAGTTGAAGTAATTAAAAATGAAATTAAAAAAGAAGTTTGGCGCTTATTATTACCCCATTAATAACTCTGGAGCCAAGTAATCGGGTGTACCTAGAATTCTTTCGCTCGATTGCCGAGTAGCACCACGTCTCACCGATTTTGGTGTTCTGAACGGTGTATTTAAATTTTTCGGTGTTTTCGGTAAGGAATTTGAATTCGAATTAATGGGAGACATGACAGAATCGTCGTGAACCATTTTCAAATATTGTACACTCGATATACATTTCTCTGCCAAAGGTTCCCGTTTTCGTGTTTCATTAGACAATGGCAAAGCGAATCGTGTCGTTTTTAATTTACCCAAAAGACCACCGTCACATCGTGGCACTTTTTGCGACGAAACCGGCGTTGAATTCACTACGCTGGTCACATTTTCAGTAATTATATGCGGCATTTCATCATCGGAAAGGGAACGAACTTTGAGTACACTCCGAAGCGGTGATTTCACTTTACGCTTTTTCGGTGTACTACTACCGATATCCAATATTTCAATTTCTTGGGTCAAGCCCGTACTCATTGAACCATTAGTATCTCCTTCCAGACTATTTGAGTTTTCCGGCCGATTAACCATATTTATTTTACGTTTAAGACCTCTTAATGAAGTGCTAAAGTGAAAGTAAATAAAACGCTTTTACTTGGAATGTTTCCAAGAGAAACAAAAGTATAAAACAAAAAAAGAAAAGAAAGTGATAATGAAAAATAAAAACCTTAAAATCTCCGGACGTTTAAAATTCCTGATTGTTTTGCGAAATGGTGAATGCATACGTATTCCACTGATTTCGTTCGTGTTGTTAATGTTATAGCTGAGATATTAAAATAATAAAATGAATGTATTAAGAATGCGAGAGAAAGAGAGAAAAAGAGGAGAGTGCGAGTAAGAAATAAGAGGAATGTTGTTAGCACAGTAGCAATATAAAGCAATTCTAACAATTATGTATATGAATAATGAATATAAGCCGCCTTCGAAGAGCTTAAAGTCCCACATATTCCATATTATAACCTGGCAGATAACGAACTGATTGAAAAAAAAGGTTTTAGGCTGATATAAGCCAATATAAGGTACAGATTATTAAAGCAACAATTACATTAGATTGAAAAGACAAGCGCTTCGGCACAGGTTCTAGAGCAGTATTGTACAGCTGAACTTGGAGCTCAGTACTCGAGGTGGAAATTTTGAGAACAAAACTTTTTTTTTCTTTTCCAGTTTTCGCAGATGGTTTTGGAATCTTAAACTTGTCAGGAATAGTTTTACGAAGCCTTTGCGATCTTGTGTTTTTTCTGCTTGCTGGAAAGGCAATCTAATGATTAAGTGATACATTTTAGCCGATGTTGAACATAAATTTCGGAGTAACCAATTTTGATCTTTTTTTTTCACTATCACCAATCACTTAGCGCATGTCCCCTATACCGATGATGGTCTTAAAGAAGTGAAGAAAGGGAAAGAAGAAAACGAATGACCGCAGCCTGACTGGGTGTGTACTGAATCAGTAAACGTTATGTATTTCCTGACTAAGCACCGAATTACTTTTATTTTCTGATAAATCGACTTTGAATCTCTAACGCTGATGATATCTATATATATACAATACAAAATATTCAAAAAAAGAAGGGAAAAAGTTTGCTTCTAAATTGAAAGCACGTTTAAAGTTATTAAAAATATTGCTACTCCAACATGCCGGCCTCTATTAAATGTTCTAAGTTAAACTTCTTTACTACTATAAACTAAAAATGTGACTAATCTACTCCCAAACTACGTTAGAGTTAATTAAAAGTAAATAGTTGACCAAAGAAATTAAGTAAATTTACCTTCTCGAGTAATCTGAGCTGCTTAAGTCGTCCTTGGAATTGCACAAAATGTCTGCCCTATCAATGGAAGACGATGTGGTTTCATTGTTTATGTTCAAATTCGAGTAATCGCTTTTGCGGCTTGAAACACCCGAGTCTTCTTGAGGTTTCAACGAAGACCGTGTACGCTATTAATTTGGAAAAAAGAAACGAAACATTTGAAAAAGATTACTGTAATACCGCTGAACCTTAAACTTACCTCGTCGTTAGAACGTCGTCTCACCATACAAAATTCAATATTTTCCATTATACTTAAATGCCGGCAGCACAAATTTTCTTTGTCGCAAATCGTATTACAATTACTATCATATTTGCAGCCCTTTATAGTTATACGAATTTAGGAGAGGGGCGGAAAAAAAAAGAGTTTATTAAATTACTAAGATGCGAGGCAAGTTTTTTTCATCAAGCTTACATTGGAGCAAATTTTAATCTCCACGTTATTATCAATTTGTTCGGGGGATTTTTCCTGCGAACCATTGCATTTATTGAAAGAAGGTGAAAACTTGCTGACATCAGAAGAACCACAAGTGTAATAAGTTGAATTGCTATCAATTAACTGAGAACGAAAGTAAAATTAATTAGAAATTCGCATTAGAACAACCTCGGGCATCCATTACGTTAACAAAAAATTTTTTTAGTAATCATAGGTCACATTAAAGGGCCGCAGCACTGCCTCTATCATTAGTTGATAAGAGATCAGAAGCGTATCCTTAATACCCAACTCTTCAAAGCAAAATAAAAAACTTCCCAAATCCCATTAGTGGTGAAAATTGCGCTATCACGACCCCTTATGCAGGGAGGTCCCGGTAAATGTTTATAATAAATTTTCATTCAAAATCTGCTGAAAGTTATAAGCTACAATATTTTTCCTATTATATGCTTGATGTTGAGTGCGTCGCGCCCTTTCGTCTCTTATCAGATTTCACTATCAAAGGTAAACAATCAGACCGACGCACTTAAAAAAACTAAATTTATTCAAAATAATATTAAGTTGATCAAGAGTTGATGTATATCTATCTGAACGAAATGGGAGCACAAATTATATGTGAAATTGAAATATGAAAGTATAGACATTTTACATACATTATTTGAAGCGGTATTGCAATTATTTGGCATAGAAACGTTGATTTCTTCCGCTGAAAGGAACGGTGAAACGCCGGAGATTTTGCTATCATTTGTTTTCTCCGCCTCGTTTAAGGAAGTGTCGGCATCGCTGTCCGATTCTATGGTCGTGTCTGAAAAAAAAAAAATGCACGAATAAATATGAGAATGTTTCGAGGAAGACATTGACTTACTATGCTTATTAACAATTTGTAACATTTGACAATTGCTAGTGCCAGTGCATTCCAGCTTCTTATCCGAACCAAATGATAAATGTGATGTTAATGACAAAAGTTGCCCCGGAGTGCGTGCATTAAAATTCGGCGAACAATTAATTAAATCCGAAATTTCCAAATCTAATAAAAAACACCCAAAAGGAAAATTCACTCCTTTAAATTTATGAACTTAGATTTTCAATGCATTTTAACTTTACCTCCCCGTCGCATTTCAATTTTACTTAAACCGAAATCGGTTAATTTAATATGACCTGTGGCCGATAGCAACATATTGTCTGGTTTAATATCACGGTGCACAATTCCATGTTCGTGTAAATATTGCAAAGCCAAAGTCACTTCGGCCACATAGAAACGGGCAGCCGGCTCATCAAAATAACCGCACATAGCCAGCAGTGATTTTAAATCGCCGCCCACCATATACTCCATAACGAGATAAACGTAGGAAATCGATTGCAATGAATAAAAAAGATTTACACAAAAAGGGCTCCGTGACAAGGCCAAAGCATTACGTTCCGTGATTACTTGTGAGACCATATTTTTATTAATCATTTCAGATTTCCGCATCACTTTAATCGCAAACAATTTATTATGATCGCTGCTTTTATAGCCCAAAAAGACTTTTCCAAAAGCTCCACGACTGATAGGCTTAATAATGACGAAATCTTTAATTGTTGGCATCTAAAATTAGATAAGAAATATTAACGTTAAACTTGCTACAATAACAGAAGAAAACCCATATTATATACAAGGAGGCTTTTGGAACCTAACAATAAGATAGTTTTAATGGCACATGAAATCGTTGGGCAGACGCTGGTAGTCTAAAAATTCAATAAATGTCTTAGTCAACAATTTCTCATAACTATCATGACAAGGTTTAGTTATGGATGGATCCGAATCCTACTAGGATATAAAATTATGTAAGGATAGTAATGAACACTACGTCAGAATTATATAATTGAAAGTCAATGATCAATGGCTCAATGCTTTCAGTCAATTTCTCTTTCTCTTATTTTCAACACTTGTGCTTAACCTTGTCCGGTAAATGCTTAAAGGGATTTGCTTTTCCCTTACTCGTGAATATCAAGGTATACGTGCAATAATATTTAATGGCTTTCTCACATTGCGCTGCTTATTAAAATGTTAAAAAGTTTTTTCCAGACTTCTCCCAAACTATCATAAGAAACTTTGCCCTGGACGGAGACTATCCCGGCTCGTGTTAAACATATTAATTCAACAAGGTGGTGTTTAGTGATTATTTTGCATTTTACCTTTGCAGAATAACTAAGATTCTCTGGTTTCGTGGTCAATTGGTTGATTTTATCCAACAATTTCTCGCCATCAATCATCATATTACTTTTCTTCGGCGTTATATATTCGATTGAGTGATTATGATAATGAAGATTTGATTGAATACCATTCATAAACACTTCCCTCTCATCTTTTTCCATACTTAATTGTTTGATTTTCAACTTTTTTTTTTTTTTGCTCTGCCCGCCTGATGAAGTATTTTGCCGGCTTGCTTTCAAATTTGTTGGTGTCCCCTTGATTTGTAGTTTAACTGTTAACTCTTCATTTCACTAATATTCTGTTGATGTTTATTTTCTTTTAATTTTAATACAAATCATAGCAACTTTCTAAAAAATAGATTGTGAAAAGCACAAGAATTTAATTCGAGAACGTTCAAAGAAATTAAAAGTCAATGTCACCACAATTCAATATTTTGGCGTTTATTAGGTATGATTATCTGGGAAGCAAAATTCGGCCATTTTTTTTTAAACAAAAACAGAGATATTAGTTATGCGCTCTGATAAAAAAAAAAATAGATCTCTTTTTACACATCCAAGCGAATTTTCGTTTGTTAATTTACTGAACAATAGAAGAAGAAGAGAAAAGATATCTCTTATTTCACTAAATAGAGATCAGGTTCAGATTTTTACCCAAATATTCTAGAGTATAATGCGATATGATAACCCCGAAAAAATGATGCGTTACAGAGAGTAAAAAATGTGTACATTATATACTTTATGTGTAATCTTAACTTTGGTTTGCTAACCTTAAAAATTATATTCATATCTAGGTGAATGAATAGCGAATATTCTAGATGAATATATAAATGTATTTGTGTTATTTAATATCATTACTATGAATATCGATTTATTTTTAGATACTTAAACTGTGAATTGAAATAAAGCAACAATATAAAATTTTCTTTATAATAAATGTAAAAAAAGACTTCACATGAAAGAAAGTATCCCATAATATTTATCAATTGACACGGCAACCCTGGTTATAAATAAAAGTGCCGCCAGACATTAGTTATTACTTTAAGGAAAAGTTCGTGGCGTTTTTACCAATAGATGGCTTTAAAACCACGTAACCTTGGTAGCACTAATCCTATCAAGCCTAATCCTAAACATAGTAGCACGCATGAAAAGTGACAACAATTAAGAAAAGAAACATTTATTAATTCAGTTGCTGATAATTGCTCTTTGAAAATGAGCCAAAATTTTGAAAAAATACGCTATATACTGCAGTATCATTTTGATCAAAACGATAACGCTTCGCAGGCTTGTGAAAAAATTCGTGGCGTCTACGGTGAAGATGCTTTATCAAAATCAGCGGCACGCAAATGGTTCGCTCGTTTTCGCTCGGGAAATTTAGATGTTAAGGATGCGCCGCGTTGTGGTCGACCAATCGTTGATAAAGTCGATGAAATTCTTCAAAAAATTAAAGAAGATCGCCACGTTTCTTCTTACGACATCGCTGCGGAACTAAATATTAATCAAAAAACAGTTTTGAATCATTTGCATAAGGCCGGATACAAAAAGATGCTCGACATTTGGGTACCGAATGAATTAAAGACGAAAAATTTGATTAATCGAATTTCCATCTGCGAATCGCTGCTGAAACGCAACAAAATCGAGCCATTTTTGAAGAGATTAATAGTAGGCGATGTTAAATGGCTTACATATGATAATAATGAGCGGAAGAGATCGTGGTCTAAGATGGACGAAACTGCACAATTGATAGCAAAGCCAAGTAAAGTAATGCTTTATGTTTGGTGGGATTGGAAGGGAATCGTGTATTATGAATTGCTTCAATCTGATCAGACCGTTGATAATGCCCTCTACTGCGAACAACTAATGCGTTTAAAGAACGCCATTGAAGTCAAACGGCCAGAATTAACGAATAGCAGAGATATTGTTTACCACCACGACAGCGACAGACCCCAAACATCTTTAATGACTCGTCAAAAGTTAAGAGACTTTGGCTGGGAAATTTTAATGCATCCACCGTATAGCCCGGATCTGGCCCCGTCCGACTATCATTTGTTTCGTTCTTTGCAAAATTCCCTTAATGGCGTAAAGTTGACTTCAAGAGAAGCCTGTGAAAATCACTTGATGCAATTTTTTAACCAGAAATCTCAGAAGTTCTTCAGTGATGGCATAATGATTTTACCAGAGAAATGGCAAAAGATTATCGATGAAAATGGTTCATATTTGCTTTAATAAAACTCTTTTAAAATATAAGAAGAAAAATATATTTTTGAATTTCGCGCCTCGAACATTCGATATAGAGTGTATGTAGTGTAGTGCATCCATACGCCTTAAATTGCGTGGTATTATTATGTACATAATGATTTATTGACTTTTTTGGCATTTGATATATTGATGGCTTAGTCCCAACCTTCAATAAGTCTTTTGTACTGTTCGTCATTTTGTATCTCGAAGAGCGAAGAGCTATAACACTATAGCTCGTTCCACATTTTGAAAACCATAAGCAGTTTGTGTAATGCTTCTAGTGCTGAGTCAGTTTTACCGGAAGAATCGTCAGTGTGCGTTTAGCGTAATCGGTAAATAATTTTTGAGCTGAAAAGTACAACAAGTCTCGATACGTTACGACAATTTGCCGGCTTACAGATCCCTTTTTCTGAAGAACTTTATAACGAATAGCCCGATTGGTGCTACGATGCACTTACTAAATACAAATATCCTCTTTTCCGCCCCAAAAAAGGTGAAAAATGTTAACCTAACTGACCCTGTAAATGTAGGGAAGTTTTTGAAATGCCTTCGAAAAGTATTTCGATATATAGCTTACGCACTTCAATAAACACATTCAAGCAAATGGAACCTAATTTATAGAAATATGAATAATCGCTTTGAGAAACGTCCGAAGGTTATATAAGAAAATACTTGACCCATGATCCCTCTGCCAATGTAATCCGCACCGATGAATGTAATCTGAGCCACTTCTTCGTTCTTATGGGCGAATGTGTTGGGTGTGGGGTGTTGCAGGCAGATGCGGTTATTTCATAATCATGAAACTTTTTCACGGTAGCTTATGAATATTCGCATTCTAACTTTCATTAAATAGACCCAACTGGAAAAAGTTTTTCAAATTTGGAAAAACAATATTTCATAGAAAATTCTTTCTCTCAAATTTTTCTTCAATTGTCTTCAGTTTTTTTATTTTTTCTTCAACTTTGTCTTCAATTGTCTTTAATTTTTTTAATTTTTTTTTTTTTATTTTTTTGTAAGAAAACATCTCTTTTTTGGAAAAGAGAAATACATATACGAAAAAGGAAAAAGAATAAAAGTATGTACAAAAATGTTACTAATGGACAACAAGCTTATTGAGCATTTCTTTCCCTCCGTATGTTAGCAGATCTATTTTTGCAGGGGCAGTTGCCTTACCTCCTGAGTACCACCACGAAGTGACATTTTGGCACTTTACCAGCAGGGGTCCAAACGGTGAAGGTAATGGAAATGGAAAGTTCTTCTATAGTACGGTACCGGTGAGCCGAACTAGAAGGAATCCAGTTGATCTAACTTTGTTAATTTTATCGTTGTGGTCAGATTTTCATCGAGCGAACAAATTTGCGGTAAATCTATTCGCGAGCTCTCGTGACCAAAAGCGGAAGGAAATCTTTGTATCGACTACTATCTGCAGGGGTGCAAACGATGAAGCTAATGGAAATGTGAAGTTCTTCCATGTCACTATACCGGTGAGCCAAACTAGAAGGAACTCTGTTCATCTAACTTTGTTAATGCAATCGTCGTGGTTATTCCAAAGGATAGCCTGGGAAAGAAGTAACATTGCAAACACAATTCGGCTTTCAAGATGAGTTGGTAATGAATGCGATGGGTATCGCAAAACGAAATCCGGGTAGAGATAAGAAATAAAACTGCACTTCAGATCTTAGACATCCGCATGCAGACGGTTTTCGAAACATATGAAGAAAATCTGCGTTTGGAGTCTGGGGGAAATGTGAAACATTTAAAGGAAACCTTAATAAAAGTTCCAATATCTAATTCACAATCTCATTCACTTTCTCAAATCGTTGCCAAAATAGAGTCACTTAAAGGAAAAAAAGAAGAATCAATTTGCCTATGAGCTCGCTAAACCAATGGATCCAATGAAGTTATTTACAAACAGAACTCCAAAGTGTTACTACAACTCATAAATGTGCACAGAGCCTTCTATAACCCAAGCCGTAATCTGATGTATTCACCATTACCCGCCGAACTGCACAATCCCGAATTAATTGTTCAAGATCCACTTCCGCTTCAATACCCAGTTGCTATGTGTTCTACATTTCTACACCAATGCTAGCGTGGCATCGACTGCAGCTGCTGACCCTCAAAATGGTATAATTATGCTTGAAGCCAAGTCAAATCCAACGTGTAAACTTCAATTTAAAAATCCTTCGCTAAGCTAAGTGCTAAGCAATCAAAAAACAAGATACGGACGCCAACGATTTTCGACTAATGTTAGTATAATGGATCAATTAAATCGGGGAGTACAAGTGGAAAATCTTTCAATACCTCCAGGCATCACATTAACTAAAGTTGATGCTATTGAAAGCGAACAACTGCGTCAAAAATCCGAATCCATTAAAAAATTTGCAAAGCCTTTGCAAACACAATCTTTCATCCTTACCACAACGCATCCATTCCACCATCCAGGAGCAACCATTATTTCTAAAACCGATGTCAGCCTACGTAATCAATATACTGCGTAGCCCCATTCTATGGGCCGAGTCCACTTGCCAAAGCTTGATTTTCGTTTCCGACTTCGGCAATGGAAATCACAACAAAAGTTTCTTTCTCGAGCCTCGTATAATTCGTTGCGGTACTACTAAAACTCATCAGTTGTATTTAATCAGCGATAAAATAACTGACTTGGGTAGCAGTAGTCAATGCAAAGATTTTTTTCCGCTTTTAGTGGTCGTGAGAGCTCGCGAATAAATTTGGCGCAAATTTGTTGTTTGAACTGCAACTACTTTAATATCCCGGAAACTTTTCCGGGTTAGTTCTCTTGTAAACAATATTAAAGAAAAATACACTTTAAAGTCTACCGTTCATGAACAATGATAAACGATCGTTTTGCTTAGCGTTCGATTATCTGTTATATGCTGGATATACGTCCTTTAGAACAATAAATTGATAAAAATGAGTAGAGTATTTATCCAATTGGTCATCAATCATTATGTACGATATTTCAAATTTTATAATTTGAGTGTGTTTTTTACTCGGGGTTTTATTATTTGGAAAGACCTGGCCCGAATACATACGAAGCACACTTCAAAAGAGTGATTGCAAAGACTTTTTGTATAATTTACAACATGCTACAGAAATGCGCATAATCGCATGAGAGATTTATGATAAATGTAGGAGCTATAAAAATGCACATAATCCCATGGGATTTATTTCATTTGAGATCCAAATTTTCTTTTTTCTTCTTTTTTTTTTTTTGTTTTTCAATTGAAAACATTTTCCTGTGTATAAAATATCTTTTATTATATATATGTAAAAAATTACAATGTTTTCTTTTTTATTTTTAAAAACTACAAATTGCTTGGATATGAGAAGATGTGAAAGGAATCATATATTGGATAATGAAATATTTGCAATTAAAATGTAGTATAAAAAATATAATCAATTTCTGAAAGGTATATAACATTGAGGAAACATTACACACACGTATATATTGACGGTAGACACAAAAATATGGACTTAAAATTAGTCGAATTTATATCAAAAGAGAAAAAAAAAAAAAATCTTATATAGATTTTCGTCAGCATCATCGTCATGGTTAAAAAAATATAAGAAATATGCAATTGAAAATAAATTTTCTTCTTTGGCATCTCTGCCCAGATGTGTATTCATAGAAACTGCAGAATTTCCATCCAAAAAAAATAGCATTTGCCTTTTCTTTTTAAAACTTAAAGCTACGGTTTGAAAAAATGCGGATCACACACTTCTTCTAGGTTAATATAATAACCTTTGTTTATCTTCCAATAATCATTTGAAAGTTAATGAAACGGCTTCTTTTCGGAAGATAGGATCAGAAAACGGGATATTGGAGATGCATTAAAATTCAACTTAAACATTTTATGATAATAAGATATGATTATGCATGAATGTGTGTTGGCGGTAGCGGACTTAATTACATTATAGCACATCTCTTATTCTTGGATACAGTAATGCCATCGCCGCTTGGAAGAGGAGTCTCTTTGAATTGTATATCAGATCCTTCGGTATCCAAACAGCAGGTTTTTTGTGTATTTCGGTACATCTCCTTATTAACGTCTTCTCGTTCGGTGTCTGATGTTGAATTTTCGGGTTCAATTTCCAATCCTAAGGTAACGTCATCGTTATTACCTTGGATTTCTGTAATATCATTTTTCTTGGAACTTATCGGCATCGGTAAGTCCTCTTGTGTGGTTATCTCACCGGAAACGTTTTGAACTTCAATTTCATCATTTTGAACTTCAATTTCAGTATTGAATTTCTGATGCAAATTGACTGGGGTACTGCTTTGAAGAGATGCCCGTGAAAAGCGATTGCGTAACATTGTAATTGGGGAGTAGACGACACTTAAGAAATCCATACGGGCCTTTTTCGGTGGGGAAACTTCAATTTCGCTTAATCCATCAGTCGATTGCAATTTTGTAGGTGGAGGAGTGCGTTCACGTTTGCGTCCTCTACCAAAGAAGAAGAACGATGAATTATTAGCTGGCTCGGAGCCTACAGTTACGTTCAAACTGCTGCTGGTAGTGTCCAATTCAGAATCGATGCGTCTGTACGACTCGCGATAATGTAAATTACCCTGAAATTTAGATGCTGTATAATCGGTAATGGGTCGTATACTACGTCTACCAGAAATCTGCGAAAATGGTCGAGGACGTTCAGGCAAACTGCTGTATTGCGTACTTAGCTGAGCCTCCGATATGACAGTAGCTCTATTACGTTTACTTGAGAGAGCTTTACCAGGAGTGGAAGTGGCGGAGGGTGATAAAGATGTCGCCTTTAGATGTTCCGATTGCAATTTTTTAGGGGAAACATCCATCACTAGAGGCTCCATTTCCGGAGCATCAGCAGAGGAATAGGGCTCTTCTTCATCATCTACAACCAATACTATCGTAGTGGGTTTTTCCATACTATTGACGGTTCCCAACTTTTGTGATGCTTTCTCTACGCCAACCTTAGTGGATGCTGCAGCTTTTACAGTTTTCGTAGTAGGCGAAGCTACTTTATGGTCTTCCTTACTTTTAGGGGTAGAAGGCGTAGAAGATTTCATAGATTCTTCAAATTCCATTTTCTCCTCTTTCTTATCTAAAGTCTTTTGTTCAGTTGCGTTGTCGTTCGGGACGCTCTTCTCTTGAACGACTGGCTCCTTTTTCTTCTCCGCTCCTTTATTTTCGTGCTTTGGCGGAACAACTTCTAATTCGGCTTTAGCTTCTTCAGTTGCCTTGTCGTCTTTCAATTTCTTTTCATTTTTGTCTTTCGCTTTATTTTGCTTATCATCTTTTTCCGATTTTTCCTTTCTCTCCACTTTCTCTGCTTTCTCTCTTTTGTCCTTTACATTGCTGTTTTCATTTAATTTATTGTCATTACCATTCTGTTGCTGTTGCATCTGCTGCTGCGTCTGCTGTTGCTGTTGGTGTTGATGTCTTTCTCTAACGTTTGTATTACCGCTCATTTTGCTGTTAACGCCACCAACACCATTTTGCGATTTGTCCATCCTTTTATTTGCATGTGGCTGAGTGGTCTGGTCTTTTACATCCATCTTATTATTACTGACCAGTTGTTCAGATTTCTGTTGATTTTTATCATCGGCTTTGGCATTGGCATTAGCTGGATGACCATTAGATCCGGCATTATTCGAATTTGCAGTTTTACTGTTGCTGGGCGTTTTGGCAACCGTACCACTTAGAGAGAGCGGCGTGCGTCTTCCCGGCTGAGAACTGGCCTTAGTTGACATAATTATTTATGCTTACAATTTCTAAAATTATAAATTATGAAAAAAGGAAAAAAGAAGAAAGTTAAGTGTATTTATTTTCAATTTTTTAAAATAATTTTTTTAATAAAGATTCACTAAGTAATTGGGATTGAAAGGTGATAAACGTTCCGGCAAAATGTTTGCAACGAAGGTAGCATTAGACACCCCCCACAATATATATAGCTTCTTGAGTAGCGTTAAATTCTAAATCGATTTAAATATGTCCGTCTGTCCGCCATGTAACAGGATTGTAGCAGGAATCTCCTGACGACGAAAGACTTCAAATTTAGTGGAAATGGTAGATTGGAAGTTCTTGCACGCACCAAATTGGTCGAAGGACGCCTCCACAGCGCCACCTAAACTAAACGTACCTGTCTTTCGGAAATTGGTTTTTTGCTCACTACTCATAAACCGTATCAGATAAATGTACAAAAATGTAGACGCATATGCTATGGACGATGGGTAGCACCGGTCAAAAATGGGAAAAATCGACCACGCCTATCCAACATTGTAGCGTATCAAAGTTAAATTTTGTTTTCAATACTTTTATAAGGCGCAGAAACAAGGTCCAAACACCTCCAACATTGTATAAATTCTTGCTCGGGTTTCAAAGGGGCAGAAAAATTCACCTATAGATTATAATTTGACTTCTTGAGGCGTAGGAGACCGGGAAGAATTGCTTAACGTTTTGAATTGTCTATCAGAGATCGAATAAGATCCACATAATCTTAAATAGTTTAACACAGACTAATTAATTTGAGTGTAAGACTTCACACTGTACCTAGAGAAATCGATTGGTTTTTTTTTTTTGCTAACAATGAAGAAAAAACTATCTCTTTAAGCTCAAATGGCTGTCAAGGTAAAGAGCATATATTCCAAGTCAAAATTGATCTTGGTCATCGTAGTGACTATACCAACTCGATGATGAAAATCTGACCAGGAATGTGTATATTCTTGGTGGGATCCCAGAAGCTTATTTCTATCTGTAATCATTGTAGAGCTTACAGAAAAACGATTCCAACGGTTTTGTTCCTTGATATTTTTCGCATTCCAACGGCTGACGGACACTCAAGCATTTGACAAGAGCAATATGCACTTTTTGTGCTGAATAGCCTGACTTTCATAATAAAAACAATGCGAACAGATTTTCACTTACTTGCTTTTTATGGGCGTCTTATACCATACTACCACTTTAGATTAATTTCCATGATAACAGAAAATAACAAATGCTTTTTATCTAATCACCGGCGAATGCAAGTCTACTAGATTTGTTCTTTCATTTGTGCCACCTAAGGGTATGCATTAATGGCCTACAAAAAAAAAAAATCTCTAATTCTTGATCTTGGCGCAAGATTCATAGCCAATTTAAGCATCGATTTGTCATCGGTCATAAATCTCTTTGTTTTAAAAGTAGCTCGTTGTACCCGCAAAGACCATAACTGCGAGTAATGAATTTGGTATTGATTGGTCCGCACGTAGAGCCATGTACAAGATTAATACGCGTTTGATTGATTTAATGAAATACTTTACACCTTTTACTCGTTGTTCGTTAGTGACAAGCATCAAAAATTCGTCCCGATGCAAATATTATTCGCTCCTCTCACTTTTTTTCATGTTATCCACAATCGCAAATGCATTTGCGGTATATTGCAGTATATTATGTGAAAAACAATGGCGTACACAGTAATTTTTATTTCAATTATAGCATGCTTTGCAGCAGCAATTGCGCTCATCTTCAAACTTCATTTGTGCAAATTAATTCAAACAAGTACATGCCAAGAGAATGCTAATAGCAGCTAAATAAGCGATAAGTAGGCATAACCAAAAGCCATATAGGCTTGACGCTGTTTAAGAATACATGTGCTTTCACATAAGGCCCCTACGCTATCCATATATTTCTACATACATTGCATAAAAAAATCATAAAATTGAACGCAATTCTTTAATAGCAAATATGATAAGAAAAACCCTGTGATCCAAATATGTACTATGTTGCCGTATATATATACAGTACAGTGCGCAATAAAACATAACAAAAACATAATGAAATAAAAATAACAACATTGCACTTGTTTTTCACATTGTCATGAATTTCTATATCTACACATTTTACGCTTATGCTAGGTCTTCTATAAAGTCATGTATTCCCAATAGTACATATATATATGTTGGTTTTGTTGTTGTTATTATTGTGGCTTGCTCAGAGTGTTAAACTCGTTCATATAAAAATCATATATTCGTTATAGGCAATCGCGTATACACATTTGTATAAGCAATTATCTGTAAGAGCGAACGAGCGAGCGAGAGAGAGAGAGAGCGAGAGTCGAAAGATTTTTTTTTTTGGTTTCACTACAATTTAATTTTCCAGCAAAGCTTTCTCTATATGTTTATAAACAGATAGCACGGATGTTGCAAACAAAAACAAAAAAATTTGATGCGACTTTCACTTAAATTTTTTACAAAAGGAAAAGAAAACAAATTGCATGCTGCGCAACCTAAAAGCATAGTAACAGTATTGCTTCTAACTTACGTTATAGATATAAGAGAAAAAGAGAAGGCATGCAAACAATTTAATGAGCCATACAACAAAACAACTCAAGTCAATGTTTAAGGGGAGCTTCAACACATTCAGGTTTATATTTGAAACCCTATTATTACACTGCCAAGCCCTTTATGCATTTTGTTTATACAAAATATAAAAATATTTTCTTTGTTCCTAGAGAGAGAACGAGAAGTTCATGTACATAGGTATGCATATGTTAAATATTAAGTTAATTCATTTCGATTTTGTCATTATATCTATTTCCATACATACGTAAGACAGTAAATTTATTTCCATGGAAGTGTGAAAATTGTTTCGATTGCTAGTTTATGTATTCCATATGTTTTTCTAAAACTAATTCTAAAATGTTTTTCCCAGAACACTTAAATTACATATATACATAAATACCCCCTTGCTCTACCACAATGATTCTTTATAGCTACGTAAAAATCGACCTAAGCCTGATTTGTAATTTGCTTCTTTTTTTTTCTTTTTCATTACAATGCATTTATATATTCTAAATATTATATACAATTGCAGTTATATATGTAAAAAAAAATAAAAATAAAAGAATTTTACAGTGAAGGCCAAATAAATAAGGAAAGAATTGTCGCCTATAACTACGATTGTGGTCTTCCTCTTTATATTCCAAAAAATTATCTTATTTCAATTTCTAATAGGTTTATTTTCACTTTAATGAGTCCACATTCGAATACATTAAGACATTTTGCGCAACAACTGCGGAACTTGTATTCATCTTAGAAGGAATTTTAATTAGCGAAGATATGTAAAGCGAAGATATGCATAGCGAAGATTGGTAAATTCTTATTGTGAAGTTGTCATCGACGGCAACAGTTTGCTAATTAAACATAATCAGACTAAATAACTTTCCAAAATTGTGAATAATATTCGCGATTTAATATATTATCGCACTTCTTTCTTCCATTCCTAAACAAACAATTAAGCAACTAAGGAATATATGTATAGTCTTAGGTAAAAGCAAGGCGTCATTTGTCTAATAGGCAATAGCCAATTTCCTCCAATTGAACCCATATAAGCAAAGACAGGTTTTATATTTTCAAATACACTTTGGTCCTTGGGGCCCCCTCAGATGGTTGGTAAGGATTTCAAGCGAATCTTGAAGACCCGCTGCTTATGGTAAATATGTGAGTGATGTTTGCTTATTGAGCTATGGCAGATCAAATGGAGAATGTCTGCGCAAACTCTTTATGACTTATTTTAAATGAATGCTTGTTTGCAGGTTATAGATTCTAAGTTAAATTCAGGGGGGCAAGGCAAAAGAAATTTTAAAATGATCAAAAATATACTGCAAAAAGAATGACAAAATACTTTTGCTTATAAGATGGAAATCAGATAGAACCATGCGATTAGCAGAAGCATTGCAATTTTCAATTGGTTAAGGATTTTCTATTTGTTAATTCGAATTACATCCCTTTGATTCGTTAATAGTGTGCTCCGAATTTTAATGATGATAGATGTTAGTTGTTTTAGAAGCCACTGTAGAAACCAATCAACCAGGAATTACTCGTGTGCGTGCGTGTGTACATGATTTTTTTTTTTCTAAAATGGCGGTCGTTGGCTTTTGTTCATGAAAAACCTCAACTGAAAGCATCATTGACATCCTTACTGAAGCTTTTATGTAATCGTTTTACAATTAAATTAATTAAGGATGAATTAAGGATTTTTGTTTTTTGTACATCTATATATATGCATATATGACAATTACTACCCCAACACAATAAACACATCACATACGAGAAAAAAAAAAAGCGACGCTCGAGCCACCGCCAAGCATTCCAACGAAAAAAAAACTGTATCGTTTACATAAGATTTTCATCGTCAAACTACAAATTTTCTTAAATCAATTAATTGAACACCAACCTCCTTTATTAATGATCAGATTTTTATTCGAATTTGTTATTGTTATAAATGATTTTCTTTTTCAAATTTGAAATTAATTAAATTTGCGGGAGAATTTTCACAAAAAGAAAAACACACACAACTGATATGGACACACAAACACAACAAAAAGTAACGAGTTATACTGCTTATGCTTCTTCTTATTCAATATTCTGACAATTCTTTGTAATTTAATAACAGTATACTGTCAGTTATCGTAGAATACGCAACCGAATTATTTTTAACTAATTTCTCTATGAAACTTTTTCGAATATTTCTTTCGATTATTATTTTCGATATCTTGACTGTTTGCCCAAATGTCATACTACTATAGAAAGTACAGAGTTGTTAAAGAAAAAGTGAACATCATGTGTGGTAATCTCAGTTTGTAGAAATCGTTTTTTAAGAAGATTTTATTTATTAATTTAAAAAGAGAAATAATTAAAAAATTATTGGAAATTAAAGGTAAGTTGAATTAAATTATTATTATTTATATAATAAATTTTAATAGTATGAAAAAATTTCATATAATAATAAAGAAATTCTTATTTTTATTTCATAAATTATTATCATCTGCTTTTGCGTGTAATAAAACGTTGCCTTTTAATAAATGGAACCAACAATAACAACAACAACGACAACAACAATGAAAACACTTCTATTTACCGGTGGTGGTGGTGGCAATTGGTGGTCTGGGCGTTTGCTTTTCTGTATGTCTCATATGGTTGGCTAATAATCAAAAAGAAGAAAAAACTAGAAAAAAAAGGAAAAAGAAAAACCTACGCATTTGATTTTTCAAATGAAAGTTTAAAACAATTGCAACAAATAATATAAAGAAAGGAGAACAAGAAAAAAAACGAAAAGATCACATAATGGCCAACATATTGGAAAATCAATTAGTTCAAGTTCTTGAGAAGCAATTAGACGAGCAATTGGAGCGCTTGGACAATTTGGATACGGACGATCTTAAAGCGATACGAGAGCAACGTATTAAAGAAATGAAAGAAATGAACCAAAAGAAACAGGAATGGTTGAAAAATGTAAGTAAAATACCCAATTCCATATCAGCCACGTGTTTAATCAAACTACGAAGAAGGAGTAAGACCTGTACTTTATTTCCATCCATTTTTTGATCCATCGCTGATCAATGAAGTTAATCATCACTTATAAAAAGGGCGTTTTTAGGTTAAATTGTCTTTTTCCGAAAAATTCTATTTAGATTTAAAACTGCAATAGGCAATGAATACGATTCGAAGGTGTGTTGTCTGACACGTTGGGGTTGCAAAAGCTTTTTGGACATTAATAAATAAGTGTATGAAATTTTAAATCGATAATCGAATTAGATCCGGCCCTGTAGTCGAACTGCATTTATATTTACTTATAACAATATTTATTTGTATTTCAATTTTTTCCCCCCATATTTTGCGAGTTGCGAGTCACGCCAATATTTCATAGATAGTCGCATGAACTTAGTTAAGTTGTCTTAAAATCTTAGGCTCATCTAGAAACAAAGCTAATGGAGATATCTGCTGGAGTGTATGCTTCTCCTTAGATCCTCTCTGTTATACCAAATTATGCGGTAACTAAAGTACACGAAACAAAGGTTATCTGCTTTTGGAAATAAATGCCGAATGGACGGATATCTTGTTTCTAGATACCTTTATTATTACTTTAATCTAAAAATGGAAAACTTGTAATGAATACGTTGGAAACAAAACGGTGGGAGCCATCCTTTAGGATTCGGACAATAGTTAGCTGGCTTGCTAGTTAAACAATATCGCACTTTGGCCGCTTTCTACCTATCAAATAAAAAAAATCCTTCAGGATATAAATTTGTTTTTAATGTTTCAGGGACATGGTACTTATAGTGAACTGGCCGACGAGAAAGAATTCTTTGAAATCTCGAAAAAATCGCCAAATATCGTATGTCATTTTTATCGGGACACAACAGAACGGTGCCGCATCGTTGACATGCATTTAAAAATATTGGCTGGCAAGCATATTGAAGCGAAATTTTGCAAAGTGAATGCGGAAAAATCACCTTTTTTAACACAACGCCTGCGCATTAAGATCATACCAACAATCGTTCTAATTAAGGATAGTAAAACTAAGGATTTCGTTGTCGGTTTTACCGATCTGGGCAATTGCGATGATTTCTCAACGGATATGCTTGAATGGAGGATCGCTCAGTCTGGTGCTATCGATTATAAAGGCGATTTAATGATACCGCCCGATATGAAAAAGAAATCATTTATAAATCGCGTTCATAAAACGATACGTGGCGGTTATGATTCCGACGATTCCGATATTGATTTCGATGATTAACAGAAGAATTAAAACGGACTGAGGTGTACGCTGACTCTCTCTTTCTCTCTCTATCTCTCTCTCCCCCTCTCATCATCCTGAACTAACGTTTTCATTGTAGTTAACACCATCTTTTGCCTTTCAGTTGCAAGCTTGAAGTGTCTTTTATTTAAGTGCTTTTGAGTTGGATTTTTTACAAATTCTTGCTCATCGTATTTTTTTTTCTCTCTTTCTGTATCGTGCTTAAAATCAAAATATTTTAAGGTAACATTTGTCTTTACTGCTCAATTGTTTAAAATTTTTCTTGTCATTTTATTTGTTTCGATCTAAAACAAAAACAAAAATCAAAGAAAAAGTATTATAAAAAAAATTCTTTTCTAAAATTTGTTATTTAGTTAAAAGAAGAAAAAAAAACATCGCACAAAATTCCAAATTTTTTTTTTTTATTATGGAACTATTTTATTCCATTAACAAGATCTAATAATAATAAAAAAAAAAAAAAAATTTATTTAAATAAATATAAAAACATAATTTAATTTTTTTATTTTTATACTTAGATGATGAACAAAATGGAGCATAAAAAAAACATTAATTATCCTATTAGTTCTTTGACTTGTATAATTTATTTTTGTATTAAAATTTAATGCATTACAAATTTCTTTTTTTTATGAATATTAGAATTAATTAGGTTTAGTAATTGTATGACAATTCTAAGCGTAATAAATGATTTTTATTAAAAAGTTCAGAAAAGTAAAAAAAAAAAAATAAAAAAAATTTTATTAAAAAATTCATAAGAAATTTTTTAAATAAAAAATTTCTTTGTGTTTACAGTAGAATTAACTTGAATGTTTGTTTAATTTTCGTCCTTGAAAGTAACGCAGGACTTTTAATTTTATTATATGCATAAATAGTCGCTGATGGCGAAAGGACATAGGTCCGGTAAGATCTTATAATGAAAAAGGAGAGTTAATTAATTTTTCTAAAAAGTCTTTTTTTTTTTAAACAGATCGTCTTTTTTCAGAAAGGATCGTTTTTGTAATAGTTCGATTTAAAATACAGGCTTTCTTTCAAAAGAGTATAGTTTGAAAAATCCTTTAATAGAGGGAAAAGAGCAAATGACCAGGCGCAGTATGTATAACATATATATATATATATATATATATATATATATATTATATCAATACACTACACTATAATATATTAACATCGCCGTTTTATCGCTTATTTATTTATATCTAAAAATACTATCAAGTGACTTACATTAATTCATGGCCTTTCGTAAATTTGGAACAGTGCTTTAGAGTACATTTCTTGTTCGACACTTTTCCTTTTACCTTAAAGCTGTAATCGTTTGATCTTCTCCTAGAACACAGGAAAGTGAAATAAAAATGCGGGAAGGCACCGGATATTCGTGGAGTGTACAAGTGGATATTTTAAAAACTAAGAGCCTAGAAAGTCTAGTTGTTTATTAATTGGCTTGGATTTGTAGAAAACATTATTTAGCTTCGATGTAAAAATGGGCGGATAGCAATAACAATGTAGAAAATAAAAATAAATTCTATTTTTCTAGTAGAGAAGCTTTTTCCAAAAATAAAATCTCTTATCGTGCTGCTCATATATAATTGTGCGAAGGTGTACGGCAGCTTAGATTTTGTTAATAGTATTAACTTGCAGGGTGTTACTAATGTGTGTACTAGATATGTTTTTAATAAACTTAAGTGTTAAAGAATATCGCATTTTGATTTTGGGTTCGGATATTCAGTCGTATCATTTGCTCATTTCGAACACTCGAAAATATAATTTACTAAATCTGAAAGAATGATGATCCCGCCTGACCACAAGTGTTTATCATTATCAAGGCTAACGCGGTAAAGTTGTGAAACTCATTACCATTCCATAGTTAACCTAAAGGGGTTTAAAGTGGCTATTAAAGGGACCTTCTATAATTGATAATTGCATGTGTTTCTATGCCTCGATCTACAACAACACAACTGCGCAGCAAGAAACTTTATACTCTTATTTGCATATTAATTATAATAACATGATTATAATAATAATAAGTTATTACCGAGTAATAATAATAAGTTTAGTGTCATTAATATTGCTATTACTAGTTATTAGCATAAACTTAGCCAGAGAAAATAAGTGCTAAGACTACAGTCTGAAAACACTAGCTAGCATTCAACTAAGGCTCTTCAGTTTATTGAAAACTCTATTCTCTATTTGAGATTTGAAGGCACAATCTTTGAAGTGTTTGTCGAGATTTGTTTGCCTAATCGGCCGCTCAGACGCATAGTGTCATTAATAATTATAATTGTTAGTTAACAAAGCTAAGCTAAACTAAAAGAAAAAAGAAAAATCGTTCTTAAATAAGATGTTTAAAGCCTCTACTATCCTTTATACGATATAAGCCAACAACTGTATGTGTTCTTCTTCTTACAGTTGAACATCTCTGTTAATCCCCATTTTGTGTCAGCAAACTAAAAATCTGGTAATTACTATGGTAAGTGATAAGAAAATTCTAGTTGCTGGCAACCCTAAGTGTAAATTAAAATGAAATTGTATTTCTCTGCGAAATTCTTATTGGAAATAACAACTTATATAAAATAAATTGCAATAAATGATTTAAAGTTGTTGCTGAATTTTACTAAGAAAAGTGCTCTTTAATCCTTTTCTTTAGGTGAAAAGATTTTGTAAGAAAATGGAAGGAATTTTAACGTGAAATATTTAAGGAGGGAAGCCAAGTACAATAAGCCGGTTTGCGCATCAGGTCAATTCTTTTTTTCTTTTTTTTGTGTTTTTTTTCTCTCTGTAAAAAAGTAAGGCCAAATTTATTGTTTAACCGTAGTGAAATGTGCATATATATACACGTGTGTGGATGACTAAATAAAAGAAATGAGCTCATACTTGTAGCACTTTTTATTTTTGTAATTTCGAGAAGAGTTAGTTGGTGATTTTGCAACTGATTTGCGCATGGAAGAGAATAGAAGCGAAAAAGAATCACCTGAAAAGCAGTTAGTACATATGTGTGTGTACTCATTTTCAAAACTAGTTTGAGTGAGACATTTTTCTGCTTGTGCAAAAACGTATTGCTGGACAGAAAATTATCAGAACCAGAAGCAGTCATACAGATATTTGCGTTACACTCTAAATAGTTAAATATAAGAATTGAATGCAATTACGGTGGTGGTGCGTTGTTGATGATGACGACAACTTTTTTCATTACTATTGACATATACTATAAGCCAGATGTTTGATTAAAATTTACAAAAGGCATAAAAGATTCGTGAAAAAAAAGCTTTTAATTGAAATAAGTAAATATAAAGGAAAAAATTTACGTTAATTATATGTATGAAATAAAACAAACATAAAAAAAAAAAAGAAAGGAAAAAGAAATAGAAAAGAAAAAACAAAAAATTTAGTTCACACAATTCGAAACGAGAGGCCAAAATCATAAAATCAATATAAAAAATATAAGAGAATAAATAATTCATATGTGAAAAATATCGGCTAGTAACGTAACGTTGAATCCATAATAAAATAAAAATACTAACGTAAAAACGTAATTAATAGAAAAAAAAAAACTACTTAAGTTCTCTTCAATTTAAAGCGTACTCTGTAATCCGCTTCTATTTTTATTCGAAAAGAGTTTTATTAAATAAATTTGCCGTAATCGATGGATCAAAGTTCTTTGCTTGTTAGTTCAACCGCAACCGGTTCTCACAGCAATCTAATGGCAGGCAGTAGTACTCCTATACGTATAGGTAGCTTCCATGGGCACGGCGGCAACGAATCGCCCACTCCCAGTACAATTGGCTTAAGTAATCAAATATTAAATCAACATCAACAATCAAGCAGTGTACCGACTTCCTCCGGACATTTGGGACAAAGTTTAGCCTCACTTAACATGAGCACTTCTAATAATAATAATAATAATAATAATGCGAACAATAGCAATAATAACAGCAACAGTAATAATCAAGCAACTGCCAATATTTCTGCTGTAAACGTAATTAGCTCCGCCGGTGGAGGTTCGGTTAGTTCAAGCGTTACACCACCGAACAGCGCGGGTTTGCGTCAATCGGGCGGTAAGTTATTGTTTATCATTTTCTATCATATTTTTCCTATCATTATTTATATTATATACGTTTAGATGAGATTTTCTGTTTAAACTTTACAGTAAATTGTCTCACACTCCATTTAGTACATACATGTGTTTAGTAGTTTTGTTGGTGTTGTTGTCGTTGTTTACTTATAATTAATTAGAAAGTTAATTTCCTTCTTCTTACACTGTTTCGTAACATTTCGATCATAACGAACATTTGCTTAAAGGAAATTTGATCCCTAGGTGTAAGGGGCACAAAAGACAAGTGAGTTGTGCACGATGCGAAACGATTAAGTGCTAATGATTTCATAAAGTTCACACATCCCAGCGAATTATCGTCTGTTAATTTGCTCAATAACAGAAGAAGAAGAAGAAGAAAAAGATTTCATAAATTGTTGCATAATATTCATTTCACACCCTATAGATTATAAGGTCATGTAAGATTCATGTAAGATTATTGCGATTCAGTCTTTTGGCGCCGTTCCCCATCTAACCATAGATCTCTCCGTCTGTCTGTTGGCTAATGACGGATGGCTCAAAGTCTTAAACTTGATATCCTTAATCTATAATCAGAAATTCCATTGCAAAGATGGGAGTCAGAGGCGCCCGCAAAAGAGAAAGAATTTTAATTTTGTCCTCCGTAGCAAATATGCAGCATCGTTAGATCGTTTAAAGCTACAGAAAGTAAAAATGGTCGCGAAAAACTTACAATTACGACTAAATTTCCTTTTTTAAGAAACCTGTAGTGAAACTAACATGGCAAAGAGATCCGTTTCTTTAAAAGTATTTATAAAATAGATTAGAAACGATTAGGTCGTGGACTTTAACAAAAGTTCTTAAAATTATCGCGTAATCAATAAAATCGTTCTCTCACATCCCCTTTCGGGCGTAGTGTTCTTTTCACATCTCCTTATTTTGATGCGAGTATACTGCGACTCGTTCGGAAAGCGAGTTCCATGCACCACTTGCCGGAACTTTTATAAAAATGTAACAAATCTTAATGGTTTTCTTGTTCTTTGCTATTCAGGATAGTGCGACATAACCTCAAAAGGAGACGATTTCTTAGCAATTCTGTGGCAATGGGAAGAATCATACAAAAATTGTGCAAAAAACAAATAAAAAAACTTTGGTGGCTCTAGGTGCACGATTAAATACTCTACGCCACGCTACAGTTATTCTTATAAACACTTTTTAAAATAAGGCTTTATGTGGAAAGTGACCGAAGAAGTGGTCCAATCCGTACCATTTCCAATAGGTTTCATCCTTGACATGTCAATACATAAAAAAATATTTGGAAAATTACGAAATACAGTTTGAACACAAAAAGAAAAAAACAAGACAGACAGATGGACAGACATGCTAGGATCGATCAAGGATCAAGAAGCAAAAGGGTTTCTGCATCGATTGGTATGATAAAAGCTGGGTTTATCTCAACTCCTTCTCAGTGTTGCATACATCCGTACAAACTTAATATACTCTTATACCACAAGTGTTGTTGGACATAAAAAGCAAGCGATGGACTTAACAGAAATGTTCGTAAATGATTAATTATTTACTAAAACAAGTAAAAACATTACAGTCGAGGCGGTCAACCATTACATCCCCTACGCCACATTGTCTAACAAAACATATTTATACTATTATTTTTGTATGAAATTATTACTATGGGTCCATTTCCTTCACTACTTATTAAAACATGGACTTTTCTTTTCCACAAAGGATCAATTTTTGTGAAAATCGTTATTAGGGTATGATCCAGAAATCTAGGCCGAAATGATCCAAATGTGGCACAATTCATTTTTTATTTTACCTTTTGAATGAAAATTATACCGTTTTGTCATATGAATTTCAGTTTTCGTTATATGAGAGGGGATTCAAAAATTGCCCCAGCGCGTTCAAAGTTTTCACATCAATTTAGAATGCCGAAATACTATCGCTTAGCCAGTTTTGCCGAGAAATTTTGAAAATTGCAAATTTTTTTCATATAACGAGATTTCAGAATGGGGCGTTATATGGGGCGTGGTCGAAAAGGTGGACAGATAGTGTTCGCCCTAGGGTAAAAAATCACGTCCCTGTAGCAAATTCCATCAAAATATCCCGAAGACGGACAGACGGACAGACAGGCTTAGATCAGTTCATATTATGATTCCGAATCGATCGCTATAATAAAAAGTGAGTCTATCTTAAGCCCTTCTGCGTGTTACATATGTCCCGACTAACTTAAGCGAAAAATTTTAAACTGATTTAATACGAAGTGAATTTAAAGATAATTTCCGCAAATTCTGGATTTTTAGTCCAGAAAAGACTTCTACGAATTATAAAAGAATTCTAAACAAAAAAAAAAAAAAAACTATTTTAATGATAATGTAAAGGGAATTCATGGCTTAAAGAAAACACTTTATCGTTAAAAGGCTAACAGTTTTCGTGTAATCTTGACTTGAATTTCCAATACATTTGCACGTTTACACTTTGCTTTTACGTTTGGAAAATTTCTCTTTTTTGTATGGGGGTCACGTATACACATACATAGATAGATAAATAGATTTTTATTTGTTGTTTTATAATTTTAGTTTAATCTTCTGGTTATGCTTCAAATGCCAGTTAATAAAAAGTTTAATTGCCTTTACCGACCGGAAGACGATGTATCGTTGCTTTGTCAAAACAAATTACCACAAAAGTGCAAAACGAAACCATAGTAATACGAAACAACCGACTTATTGTACATTACATGTAAATCTAGCATAGAACGAATTTTTACTTAACCTCATGTTTGATTTAATTTTTACTTACGCCCATCAAGTGTTCCTTTGAACGAAAATATTCATTAACTAAATCTTAATGAAATCGGATTAATGGCATATATGAAAATACTTTTCCAATTGCCCGAGATGGACGCCTTTACACATTGTAGGGTGATCTGAAATACGCAGTCATCGTAGTGGTCGCTATCACCAAAGTGGAAAAACTTAACATAGGCCCAAGTACACTTCATATTCATAGATCGTGATGAATTTCAGGCGAGGCTTGAAAAGTGAAACAGAATAAAAAGTGAACAGAATAATTCAAACGTAATCTGCTTATAGATCGAAGAATTTTAATCAGAGTCGTCGGATCTTCGTAGATCTGCCGAAGGCTCTTAAAACTATTTGTAATTTCTATAAGTTCTTTACGTTTATTATTTTTGTTTGTGCTCGAAAACGAAACCCTTAATAGATGACTACCAGTTGCCAGTACGAGTGTAGTCGTTAAATAATTCTGCGAATTCTCCGTCTAATATTTTTATTAGTATTTTCCGTTCCGATCAATAAGTTCTCGTGAGAACTAAGAAATTTTTTGGGAAAAGTTTGAATTTATTCGTCAACACGGTCACACGGTCAATATAATGCTACTCAAGTAAAGAAAAGTTCGACATTAGATATATCTGTTCGAACATAGCAAAGTTGTCTTTATTCGGCAAAGTAGTTTGCTTAATCCTAACGATACCACCATAAACCGATTGTAACCGATAAACCGATTTGTAAAGACCCCGAACATGGGGTTCTATTTCTCCAGTGATTGCATGTTTTGATTGAAACTTCTTCAAATTTGTGAAAAGATAATAATCGTTAAGGGCCAGGTCTAGACTAAACGAGGTACTCCGTTGGAAAATAACTTTCCCATGTTCGCATATTTCATGTAAAATAGTGAACGCAATGGCTCTTGATATCTTTAAGATGTCAAATATGTATTACAAATCCACTTTTTTTTAATAGACAGGTGTCAGCATTGAAGTATTTGTTATACCCTACACCACATGCGGTACAGGGTATATTAAGTTAGTGCGGACCTATGTAATACGCAGAAGGGCTTAAGATAGATCCACATTTTTTTATTATAGCGATCGTTTCGGAATCGTAATTTGAATTGATCTAAGCCTGTATGTCCGTCTGTCTCTCTTCGAGATATTTTGATGGAAATTGCTACAGTGACTTGGTTTGACCCAAGGACGAACGCTCTTGGTTCATTTTTTCGACCACGCCCCATATAAAGCCCCATGCTTAAATGTCGTTATACGAAAATAAATAAAAATTCCAAAATTTCTCAGCAAAATTGGCTAAGTAGTACTATTTCGTCATTCCAAATTGGTATGAAAGCTGTGGACCGGCTGGCGGAATTCTTGAACCCCCTGTCTTATAACGAAAACTGATGTTCATATAACAAAAAAGTATAATTTTCAATGCTTCATGATGAAAATTAATTAAGTAATTTAACATAAGAAAATTAATTGTACCAAGTGTGGAGTATCCCGATCTATTTTTTGGATCCCGCCCTACGTAAGTATTTTCCGAAAATTGATTTATAGGGCAGAAAAGACGAAATTTAAAATGTGACGATGAAAATTAACTCATAATAGTAAAGTGACATAAAAAATGATATAAAGAGTGCCGTAATTTTGGAACCTCTTGGGCACAACCATTCTATCGGAACGCAAAAAGGTCTAATTGTTAAATACCCAGTCCCATAACAGTATGTTCCTATAAAAGAAGGGGTATAATTTTTGTGCTATGTGGTAAAAATAAGGGTAGGGTATTCGAAAGTCGGCCCAGTCCGACTATGATGTTTTCACTTGTTTTTCATTTACGAAAATATAGAAGAAAACGTGTCACAAATTCGCAAAAACCGAGCGGCGTATGGCCACAGAATGTCGTGAACAAAGTAGCCATGACAGTAGAAGCTGGCCGTGGGCTCATTGCAGATCCTCTTATTAATTACTACTGGATAAAAAATAGGCCTTTCATGGACTCTGCGCGATTGTTGATGACCGATGAAAAAATTCAGACATAATCTGCTTCACTACCCTTCTGTAATGTCAACTTCTAAAGTACTTAAAAAAATGAGCTCAAATTGCTCGTTGAAAAGCTTATATCCGTGACAAGACACGATGTATTTTTCATGGCTAAAAAAGTGAACCAAACAACTTAAGCGAAAAAGCTATAAATTTTATATACATTTTCATCAATTATCTGCAACTTGTGCAGATGTGTTTATTAAGACGCTTTAAAAGCCCAATAGGGTTAGATTTTGGCGGCTTGGTGCTCGTTTTAAATGTTGCTGGTTGTAAGTAATGAAAGACTTGGCATTCTGACATATGTAAGATGCATCCTTAGGCAAATGCAATTTTCTTGAAACGACTTCAAAACTATATTTCATGCATTAATCTACTTTTGCTTTAACTACTTTGTATCGTGGTTTCTATTTCTATGTCGTTTATTTTTGTCCTCATTATTACGACTATGATGATGATGATGATGATGATAATGATGATGAAAATGATAATGATGACGACGATGGTGACAAGAATCTGACATTTTACAACAAATTGAGCTTGATAAATTAGACAAGAAAGAGAGAGAGAGAAAGAGAGAGAGAGATAAAAAAGAAAAACAAAATAAACAACAAGCACATGCAGAGCAGTTTACAAAAGACCTGTATATGTGTTACTTGTTATGCTTCTACGAACATTTCTACATATTAATTAAGAATCTGAACCAACCCTTACTGCATACAACAAACAGTTCTTCTTGTTGACGCTGTAGCCACATTAATACAAAGTATTGTCGCAGCAGGTCTCCACTCACTACCGACAATTCAAAAGTAAACTTATTTTCTTATTGCGTTTGTGATGAACAAGAGACCGTTTATGAAAGAGTCTCATAAGGTTTATGCGGTTGTGAGTAGCCAAAGTCGGAGCTCGTTTTGGCGTCACGGTTTCTCCGTCTCTGGTGGGGGATGGAGAATGCTAGCTTATGGTAGAGACGTAAGTTAAAGCTTAAGGAGTAAGGTAGAGAATAGATTAAGAATAAGGATAGAATAGGAATAGATTAAGAATAGGTTAAGCATAGAGTAGGGAAAATTAATCTAGTGAGTGAGTGAGAGGAGTTCATGAAATCGGGTCGCGATCGCGAATAGCGAAAAGTAAAGAATAAAGTAATAAAATGTAAAAACAAAATAAAGATCCCTAAATATAAATTTCTTCTGTTTTCCTGGGACGCTGAGCTACCTCAGCCCCAGAGATGTGGGCGGCAAAGGCTCTCACAATATCTCTCTCTCTCATATATATATACATATATATACACATATATACATACATATATACATATATATACATATATACATATATATATATATATATATATATATATATATATTGTACAAAGTATTGTACAAATATTGTTGTGTATTGTACAAAATATATATATATATATATATATTGCTTTTAATCGGTAGCGTAGACAAAAAGGAAAATAAACTCGGCCGAATGATGATTCATAGCGTACAGTAGGATAAATGCATTGTGTAATAATCGTTTGAATAGGTCCATCCGTGCCCCTAGAGTTACAAAAAATTGCAATTTTTCTAGACCCACTCTACGATGGGTATCCGAAATTCGCTCTCTCTCTCTAACAATAATGAATAATTTTCTTCCTCTTCTTGGTCTTTTTTTTTTTTCTTTGTAACTAAAAAGTTGTGTTCTCTTTCATCTCATTGCACATGGATTGTGTTGTTGTGAGTTTTTATAATAAGAATATTTTTATGGATTTTTCTGATACAATATATTGTAAAATGTAATTTTCTAAGTAGAATAAAAGGTTGACTAGCACTGCTGCTGCTACTGCTACTACTAGTACTATGACTGAGTCTTTCGCCACATGATACTTTCTATGTACATTAATGTTCCCAAGTCGGTCATACTCGTGGACATAGCAAAGACTTTCTTATTATACAAATCTACTGAAATGATTACTATATAGAATCATATAATGGATATCCTCTTGTTTTCTCGAACTAAACCAAATGATTACCTATAGCGTAATGTTATGCTTTATTAAATGTTCTTGATTTAGTTAATGCATGCAATACTTAACCTAATCTCACAGGAAAATTAATTTCCTTTTGTTTGATAAGGCAATTGGTCTCTAAGCGAATAAACAGGAATCTTCATACAATGGCAATTAAAAGCTTTATTATATGCATACATATATACATACATACATATATACATGCATATATGTTAGCATGTTTTGAAGTTTTTAATGCGCACATACCTCTCTATGTATGTACACCTCTACGTATGCGTATGAGTTTACATGCATTTTGCGGTCTACTTTTAAAAGTAATTCATATCTGTATTCGTTGCTTGCCTTTAGGCGTCTCGTTTTAAAGTGTAATATATTCTTGTTTATATTTACGGTACACATAGTAAAGCGTAAATCATAGAACATGATAGAGAAAATGTTCAAGGTTTTATTTTTTCACATTATAATTTGCATGAGTTTTTCATACTTCGTCCATGTAAAACGAATAAAAGGTTACAAAGCTTTCAAAAAACTATATTAAGTAAGATTTAATAATATTTAAAAACTTCAGGAGTTTGAAAATTTTTCTAAAATTATTTTATGAATTTGTTGAACTCATATCTAAGGTGGGAATACGATCTAGGAGTAATGTTAACATTATTTTTTGTATTGAGACCCATGACACCTTTTAGATTAGATTAGTTAGATGAGATATCAGGTTGAAGCAAAGTGATTACTGGCATCACTTTTTCCTTTAGCTATTGCGCTCTTGGGTTAAAATTAATAAAAACAAAGAAAAAAAATAATTCTACACTTAATCTCACACCCAAGCTCTTCCTTTGCAGTGTCTTCCTGTCCATTACCCGTGTAATTGACGGTATAGGACGTTATACTTGTAATGCCAAGAAGAACATAACAGAAATCTCTTATATTCATAATAAGCGATTAACACTTTATCCAAGTAGGCCTTTCCGCTTCTTACTTGAAGTAAGATAAAAATATATGATGCTCTGAGGGTTTGGAAATGCGATGACAGTTAGAAGTGAAAGGGAAAATGTAAAATCAGTGCTTTCGCATCAATAGATTCCAGTTCCAATATCTTTCGAAGCCCAGCACATTTGTTTACTTTACCTTAGAACTTTGCGATCTTCAAACTTTGCGGTTGGAAGTATCGAGAATTATTGGGAGAGAATTCAGTTTAAAATGCGAAAGTAATCTCCAGAATATCTCATCCCTGACTTTATTCTTGAAGGCAATTTTTCAAATCTTCTTACCGTGACTCTAATCGGGTCATGCTAAGCATTTGAAGTTTATATGAACTTTGACAATAAATTTTTTTTGATTACTTCTTCCAAGAATTTATTTTTAGTTTACTTTAAAACAACTCTCAATATCACGACACACATACATATTTATGGATTTACAGTTGCTCATGATGTCAAAAATTAAACATTTTCGTTTTTCTAACGACACTTATCGCGCTAGGCCTCGTGGGAAGGATGCAAAGATCCAGTCGACCCAAAATTCGCGATGTTTAGTAATTTTCTTTACGAGCTGTAAACTGAATCAAAGCTTATGCAGAACTGCAATTTCTGGGTAACGTGTGCTGTAAGCGTGTACACTTCTGCCCTCAAAAATGAAGCTTACTTTCAATTTGATAGAACTATGAGGGGGTATTGCATGCAAGTTGCTGTTGTAAACGCTTAACGGACACGCCTACCGTACAACATCAGCTGAGAACACCTCTGCTGTGTGAGTTTTTGCTCGCTATTTATCACTACGCAATAGGCACACGAATTTACTAAGTTACCCGTGTACTCTACAAAAAATGAAGTAATCAGCCACGCCCATCCAATACTAGAGAGTACGGAAATTTAGTTTTTCTCATTGTTTTTCTATTCGTTTTTTTAGGACAAAAGTGGTAGACATAAATCATTCGGTCAAAGTCGAATATAATTTTTTAAAAATAAATTATTTTTGTATATTCAGAAAAAAAAAACGAATGCCTATGTACAATGTTTTATGCTTGCGGATGTAGTTTGTTTGGATTAATAAATGAACATGAACTTTAAGCAATCTTTTGTCCAAAATATTGGGACTCCATTTGTGACAGTTAGCCTGTGAGAGCCAGAGTGTTATGGTTGTCCTTCCACACACACACACACACACACACACACTTCCGTAACGACTTGCGATTTGTTATGGGATAAACGATCAACAGGCGCGCGCCATATGCCAACGAAGGCGAAGATTGGCGATATCGAAATTTAGCACGATTTGAAACGCTATCAATATTTTCTGTGCACTTGTCAGCCATGAGAGTGGAGCGTGAAAAAATACTCAACTAAATATTTTCATACATATATATATATTATCTTATATTCATATCAGTGTTCATGATCGGTGTTCATATGTGAGGCAGTCATCCATGACCCTAAGGATTGAATACGTATTGAGAAGAATAATTTTCTTAAGTTGCATGAATACACCTGACAAAAATCTCTTAAATTAATTATTCAAAACTCTAAGGACTCTTTAATGTGTGGAATTTAATTATATACATATGTATGTGAACGTATGTTCATAAATGAATAAAGTTTTAAATAAGATTTTATTGAACATATGTTGGTTTTATTTTTAATTTTTTTTTTCGAAAGAAATACAATCAAGGTTCAAGTATAGTATATCCTGTAGAAAAAAATTGTACACTGCGCGACCTTCATATTTATATTACATTTAAACGAGCGAATTACGAAAAAACGTTATTTTGCCATTTATTGACTTGAAAGTACTATTCATATACTATACGATTGCATGTGGAAAGGATGGCCTGAATCCAGAAAAAAGTAAAAAAAAACATCAACAAAAACAACAAAAACAGAGCAAAAAAGGATGAATTACATTTTATTGTACTCGTGAACATTGTCATGAAAGCGTTGCTGAAATGCAACATATGCAAAGTTTGTTCATACCTACACACAAACGAAGCAATCGTAAGGTATATTAATTTCAATATTCAATTTGAAACGTCTCTTAATAAGCATCACATATGATAAATGATAAGCGATCAGAAAAGAGGAACTATTGCTCCTTCGTCGTTTCATCTCTCCAAGTCCTCCTCCAACCTGTTCGCAAAAGATTGTCCAACAAAAGTCATACTATAGAGTGTAGAGTACTGGCCTTCAAGTGTGTAGCTTTTGATAACTAGATTGGGATATATTTTGTACTTGACTGCGCATCACATCTCATCAAAGAAGTTCTTGAATCTGATGAAAACTAAAAGGTTTTTGTATTTCTTTTATACGGTATTTTAACCTTGACCTGGAAGTAATCAAAATTTTCTTAAGTATTCTTTACTCTATTAAATTGCAGACGTAGATTTGTTTCAATTACAGAATTTCTTCTCTTATGTCTTTGCACTAGACATACGATACTTTACTTGTACTCGAAATTTCATCAAAGAAAACTTTCTTTCAATTAAAACTCTTTGATTAAGCACGTATTTTTTTTTAAAATTAATTTCGAGCTTTGAATGCTTCCTCCATCTTCTATACTCTACGCATATAATACTCATTTTAATTATGGCAGTGATTCCCAACAATTAAAGGAACAACTATTTTTAGCTTGCATATTATACTTATAGAAGACAGAGCTCGAAGATTTCTTCTGTCTCGATGCCAATCTTTGATGGTCTCTAATTTTGATTCCCTTGGTTTGGAACAAAAAAGCTTGCTTGTTTCGGTTCGTAAGCCACTAAAATGGACATAAAGACAGACGATAAAGTAGTTAAGAATAATTTATACCTTTGAAAGACTCTCCCATTGGATCGTTTCGAATAAGATTTTTTTTTCATAACTGCCAACCAAAACTAAACTCGTTTAGAATCTTGATCAGAGCGTACCTTTTTGTACTTCAGAGATGATTTAGTTTTATTCAATTATAGACAGAATCGCTATGTATCAAAATTTAAAACAATATATATATATATATATATATATATATATATACACATATATATGGAAATTATGTCAATTTTTGAAAATTTAATTCCAATTCAATCCAAATTTTCTTCACTTGAAGGAAGTAGTTCTGTGAGCATTGCAAATGGATTGATAATGTTAACATATAGGCAGCCATCAGTAGTGGATGTAAATATATTTAACCCTTTTGTTTAATAAATATATGAGTGTCAAGAGTAGTATTCATTGAAAAAATCACACAATTTATTGTTTCACATTCATTCACATTTACATTTATTCGACAATATGAAAAGAGTTGTTCTCAAGCGTGTAAATATGTGTAAAATATTTACAACAAAGCAAACAATAGCGATAGATATGAATGCATAACAATGTTTTATCAAATACTCAAGGACTTAATACGAGATCCAGTCGTGGTCTCAAACATGGAAGAAGAACATTTTCAAATAACTATATAAATTTCTAAAACTACAACTACTAAAATGATATTTTTGCTTAAACTATATCTCTTATGACTTTCGATGGCAATTTTTATACAATCTATATATCAAATTACATACACACATCTATGATAAAAATTTATACCAAAAAACCAGAAAAAAACATTTGCTTATATTTTTTTAATTTTAATTAAAAGAGTTTATTATTTTGCAAATGCATTTAAATCGCTTACCGAAACTAATCGCTTAAGGTTAGGTTTACGAGCACTCCGCAAACATCCGCAAACCCGTCAATTTGACGGGTACATTTTGGGAATCTTCACACTCGCAGAACTGAAGATAGACTTTGTTTGCTCGCTCTTACAAGGTAGTTTTCTAAATAATGCCAAACAAAAATGTCTTTAGCGTGTTTTAGAAGGTCTGCGCCATATGGATTGAGATCTTTTTACATTTATCTAAAAACATTCCTTCTTTCTCCTTCGATCTCTTTTTCACTTTCTCTCCCCTCTTTCTCTCTCTTTCACCTCTCTCTCACGTTTCTCTCATCCCTCTCTCAACCGCTTTCCACTCTCTACCCCCGCTCTTCCACTGTGTCCCTCTCCCGCTCTCTTCCCATCTCTCTCCCTCTCACCCTATCTTCCCATCTCTCTCCCTCTCACCCTATCTTCCCATCTCATACCCCTCTCTACCCCCTCCCCTCCTCTTATCATCTTTCCCACTTCCTCTCTCTTGATGTCCTTTTCTCTCCCTTTGCCACTCCCTACCTCTGTTTTTCCACCCTTCGCTCTCTTTCTCTCTCACCCCTCCTTCTCTCTCTTTCATCCCTCTCTCACGCTTCTCTCGCGCCTCTCTCAACCACTTTCCACTCCCTACCATCTCTCTTCCTCTCTTTCCCTCTCTCCCTATCTTCCCATTCCACATCTCTCTCTCTCTCTCTCTCCCCTCTCCTCCTCTTACCATCTCTCCCACTCTCTCGATCTCCTTGTCTCTCCCTTTACGACTCCTACCTTTGTCTTTCCATCCCTCTCACTCCCTCTTTCTCTTTCTCTTTCTCTTTCTCTTTCTCTTTCCCTTCATCTCTCTCTCCCTCTTTCTCTTTCTCTCCATCTCTTTCACCCTTTCGCCCTCTGTCTCACCATTTGCAACTACGAATGGAAGATTTCAATGAAAACTATGCTAAAATTTTATTTTTCCCATGAATACATTTTCACAAAATTTAGTATGAATTTAGTATGAATTTCGTTAAAAAATTCATCAATAAACTTTTCATTTCAGTGTTATTGTCAAAACATTAATGTTTTTAATAGAAATGTTTAAATACGAATAGATAGAAAATAAAATTTTTAACACAAAACACTTTACACACTTTTTTGCAAACTTTAATTGCAATCGTGCTTTGCTTTTCAATGCACAAGCGCACGTAAAAGTAATTATCTAAAAATTGTGTGTTAAACTTGCTAAACAAATATTGGAGTATCCATTAAAACATTGCAAAAAGCAACAAAATCCTATCTACCTTAGTATGAGTTTCAAATACCTATGTGTAGTCATCATTATCGATAGGCTTTTTTTTTTCTTTTTGGTCGTGGTAAACTTATTAGCAACATTAATAAATACAGTGATAAGTGACCTATTGACTGTATTGATTGAAAACTGAAGAAATTACTAACACCTTTAAATCAAGCTTTTAATTTACGTTCATTTCTTCCCTTCGTCCGAAAATGTAGTTTGCATATCTTATAAGTTCGAAAATTAAAGAAATTACTAACATCTTTAAATCAACCTTTTGATTTACTTTCATTTTCCCCGTTTGTCCGAAAATGTGGTTTGCATTTTTCAAGCCTCGAAAACTGCAGAAATCACTATCATTTTCAATTCCGCTTACTCCCTTCGTCCGAAAATGCTGCTTACACTTTATAAAATCTGGAGATTGACGAAACTATTCCCAAATTCAATTCTTTGTTATTTTTTACTTTTTGCCCCTCTCGTTCGAAAATATGGCTAAATCTAAAGTTGATGAACTCACTCCGATCTTCAATTCTTTTTTCTTTTCTATCCTACTGCCCCTTTAACCCCTTTCGTCCGGAATTATAGTTTACATTTCATCAAAGCCTACAATTGACGAACTTACCCGCTCTCCTTTAACTCTTTCTCGTTTCTTTTGGCTTCTTCGTTCAAATATATGAAGAAATATAACGAAACGTTTTTTTTGATTTTCTTCCATTTACTTTGTTCGTCCGAAAATGTGGTTTACATTTCCGAAAAAACTTACGCACGCTTACATGAGACAATTTGATCCGCTTTTCCCATCCAGTAGGAGGCACGAAACGGAACTCCAATTGGTGAGCTAAACGTTATATATTTTTTATTTGTCGGCCGATTATTTCCTTATACATCAAATCGTGCATTATGAAAAAAGTGTTATTGAAAATCGATTTTAACGTATGGAATCGATCGCATCGAGCACTAGATAGGGTATCTTGAAAAGTCATAAAGAAAATCTACCAGCATTAAGTATTTATTGCTTACTTACTAGCGCTGACTTATTGGACAAACCTCGTACACTGAGTTCCATACAATGACTTTGAATTAATATTCAATTTTTTGGTTTCCTATAACGGCATACTTGATCTTGAATTGAATTGAAAATGTTTATGATAATTATAGATTTATTTGCTTATACACATTTTTTCTATGTTTGATTATATTATAGTCGGTAGTAGTTTATGCGAAATTATTAAAATTAGATGCATAATGCGGTTAAGCTAATGGTAATGCGGTAATTAAAACGACATGCACATCGCACAAATGTGTATGTTTGTTATTCATCTTTATGGTATAATTAGTATTCTTTACCACATATTCGATATCGACGCATATAATTAAATTTCAATCTTTTTGCGGTTACTATGTTTGTCGGGTGTTATCAACATGAATAGAATTTTTTGCATTCACCATTACACACATATGCAATCACACACACACATACACACACACGAATTTCATCGGCGCTTGGGTCGGCAAAGAAAGTTTTGCGGAGACCGAAACAAAGCAAGGACCGGTCTATAGGGTGGACGCATCAAAACTTCCCAATCAAGTTCAGTCAGTTTGTTCCGAGCCATTGATGTGATGTGCGCGGTCGCGATGGAATACAACTCCCTTTCTGTTGGCCAATTCTGGTCGCTCTTTATGGATTGTTTGATTAAAACGGTCGAGTTGTGGACGGCATAGGACCGAATTGATGATTTCGCCAAGTTACAGCAAAGTTATAATAAACAATTCCTTTCCAATCCCACCAAACACTCAACATAACCTTGTTTCCCGACAATGCAAGCTTTAAAGTTGTTTGTGGATGGTCATCAGGCTTTAGCCCTGATCGCTTGCGCATGACATCCTCGTATATCACACATTTACCATCGCTTGAAAAATGGTTCAATTTCGTTACTTTCCAGCAGCATATCGCTGATGACAACCCCAGTCAATCAAATTTCTTTGCTTTAATCATCATGTGACACCCAAACTTCGAGCTTCTTTTCGTAGTTTGCTCTTTTCTACTGATACTAAACTGTTATGTGGTTTATGTTTAGTGCCTCCGCTATTTTCTGACAGCTTGGGTGCCGGTCTTGCTCCAGCAGTTTTCCACTAGAATGTCGTCGACTTTTTCAGTGACTGGCCGACCGGAGTGAGGTGCATGCTTGACATCGAAATTTCCGGAACGGAATTGAAGAATTCACTCACAGCATACTCACCGTACACTTCTCGATTTTTTTCTTTTTCTTGCACCGTTTTTATCTTCTTTATATCAACAAAGCTTCACATAGCGTATTTCTTCAGATATTTCACTCATTTTCGAATCAATATAACTTTTTAGACGACCAAAGAATTAGAAAACGATCTTCACAAGAAATGTAGGCTGAAATGTCACCTCTTGAACACATATTCGTTTGAGACAATCGGTTGAGTGTTGCCCGATATACAGATATCAACACCATCTAGTGGCAAAAAATTGCAAAGTCTTTTTACATGATCCGATATTATGCAAAGGCCATATATATTTTGATTTCGAACTATATAAAGGGAAAAATTTTCAATAAATAAGAAAAAGTTGATTTATTCATGCAAGCTGTGCATAAGCTTTGATTCGCATCACTGCGTCTAAAGAAATCATCGAAAGTGATCCTGCGGCTATTGTCCTGGCATGAGATGCATAGTCCTTTCAACGCGTCTTTATCCCAATTTTTGACCTCTTCACGGGATGCTTTTCTGGCCGCTATGGTATAATAACACGCATTTCATGAAAAGGGTTAATTTTGATATCATGGCTAACTCCAAATTTTTGGAATACCTTTTTTCCTAGTGTTAATTGTTAATATTTAAAGTAAAGTTAAAAAAATCTCTTGGACACTGCAATACAAAATATTCAAAAACTACAAGTTCGAATTTCGCATTGACCTCAAACGCTTTATCGTGGTCGGATTAGGGTCAGGTATGTACCCACGAACATAAATACTCTTGAATATCGAATGTTGATGGGTAGCTAGATAAGGGACTTCCAACTACTGCCGGAAACTACAAGTTGCACTTTCGGATGGACCTCAAACACTTCATCGTGGTCGGGTTAGGGTTAAAGACCCCCATAAAGTACATAAGTATTTTTTGAATATATATTTTGAATACCGAATGTTGACGTCCAGCTAGTAAAGAGACTTTCGAATTTCGCACGGACATGAAACGCTTTACCGTGGTCGGATTAGGGTCAATTATGTACCCACGAACATAAATACTCTTGAATATCGAATGTTGATGGGTAGCTAGATAAGGGACTTCCAACTACTGCCGAAAATTACAAGTTCCACTTTCGCATTGGCCTCAAACACTTCATCGTGGTCGGGTTAGGGTTAAAGACCCCCATAAAGTACATAAGTATTTTTTGAATATATATTTTGAATACCGAATGTTGACGTCCAGCTAGTAAAGAGACTTTCGAATTTCGCACGGACATGAAACGCTTTTCCGTGGTCGGATTAGGGTCAATTATGTACCCACGAACATAAATACTCTTGAATGTGGAATGTTGATGGGTAGGTGAGTAAGGGACTTCCAACTACAGCCGAAAGCTACAAGTTGCACTTTCGGATGGACCTCAAACACTTCATCGTGGTCGGGTTAGGGTTAAAGACCCCCATAAAGTACATAAGTATTTTTTGAATATATATTTTGAATAC
>KK502503.1:231864-311168 GCA_000688735.1 Glossina austeni | reverse complement strand
CGCATAAGCGTGTGAGCGTTGTAGGCGTGTCCCTTGGAAAAGTTTATGTCATTTCTAAATTTTTTTGCAAATTTGAGAATGTTTACTACAAAATACCACACAGTTCCGCAGGCAGACAAATGGGTAAACGGACAGACGGACATGTTTAGGTGCGTTCCAAATTTGAAATTGGGCATGCATTTGTATACTCTATGGGGTTTTTAAAGTTTGTTTCTGCGCTTTATAAAGGTATTGAAAATACAATTAAATTTTGATACCCTATAATATCGGGTAGACATGGTCAACTTTTTCCATTTTTGTACATGTACTACAGCATCACTTACAGAATACGCGTTCAAATTTTTGTACCTTTACTTGCTTTAGTTTATGAGTAAGGGAAAAAAAACCATTTTTATTCTTTTTGAAAAACGGAAGCATTCTCATTTAACATTGTACTGTGGGCGTATCTTTAGACCGATTTGATCCGTTTTCAAGACCAACCTGTGTGCAAAAACTTCCAATATTTCGGTCACATTTGGCACTTCAGTTTTGCGGAGAATTTTTCAAGTTTCAAAAGACATTACACAGACAGATAGACGGACATGCTTTAATCGATATCGAATTTGATGCTGAAGCTGTGGGGTCTCTGATGCGTGTTTCTGGAAACATTTTAACAAAGTGAATATACTCCTCATCCTTTGGTGATGGATAGAATAAATGAAAGCCTCTTACAAAAGAATGAATAAATAAAACAAAATTCATCATCACTATCAATGAGAAATCTTTTACAACACGACGGGATAGGATTAAGTTGTGAATCAAGGGACCAGAATAGACAAACTGGATTTGGAGTTCAGATATTAAAGCAGAGTGCTTAGCTTGTCGTGATTGTCTCGGTACTAATTGAGTAATTTACAGCCTATCCGAAAGATAACTGGACTCTCTCTATAAGCGATTATTTCTTGTTAGTTGTAGTTATAGTAGTTGTAGTTATGTAGTTAGTATGTAGTATATTTTAATAAACCGTCAAATGACACTTGAAACGTATTGATATCTTCCATATCTTCTTCCTTTACACCTTACACCTAGCGACACTTGTTGAGACTTGTCGGACACTATTCCGACATTCATAAAGAAGCGTTGGGATAAGATATGCTACTGCTAGCAAAATCAGGATGTTTAGTGGGATAAAGGAGATCGGGGCGAGCATCGGGGATCGAAGCATTCCACATAATTTGCTTATTGTTATGTTCTGCTAGTATCATTGATCCAAATTGAAAACCTATTGAAAGTCATTGCTTGTTGGTTTCATACCATTTTTGCTTTTTTTAACATCAACTTCCATTATCTTGACATCGACGTCTCTTAAGTCGGTGTGAGTAGAGAGCGATAAATTTACTTTTTTTTTTATTAACTCGACGATAAAACTTTCGCTATTTGGCTCACTCAATGACGTCTTCAAGATAATGATTCAATTGATTACTGAACTGGTGTGAATGCTATTGAACGGACAAGCGACATGTGATTGGTTCTACATAAGACTATTTTAAGCACCTTCAAGGTGACATTGATGTAAAACAAATTAGGAAAAAATTTAACAAAACTTAGCAATTTTTCTTTCTATCCGGTTGCTGGACAAAACGAGATTTGCATGTCGTGGTTAGGTTAGGTGAAGCGTTTTTCTTTTGTCCTAATATTCTGAATATAAAACTGACAAAAAGGTCAAAGAGGTGGTCAATTCGCTTTGAAACTGCGAGATTTTCCAGTAGTTCCCAACAATTCTTAGCGAAGAATAACATCCTTGCGACGATGACCTCAACTGATAGATGACATCAAGTTTAAAAGAGCATTAAAACATTTTCCGAGCATCGTAAACAAGACATCGTACAAAAAGGGCTTTCGATCAGAGTTTCTCAAAACTGTAATTGCTTTGGCAAAACTAGCGCATGATTTCTTTGAAGGATAAAGAATTGAATGAAACAAACAACAAAACAAAATTTCCTTTTATTTATATTGATTCAATTTGTATGATTGATTGTTCGTTTCTGTATTGTATACCTTTCTCTTCTGCTTTTGTACACTTACGGTCATCAAAATCGAAAAGAAAAAAAGAAAAAAAAAGCAAAAAAGTAAGGATGAAAAAAGTGCTACTTGGGACCCAAAAAAAAAGAAAAAAAGAGAGAGATAGAAAGAGACAAAAGATTGTCCACTTTGTTGTTCCGGCAGTAAATGTAAATGTAAAGAACACAATTCTTATTGGGATTTGGATTAAATTGTTGTTTCAATACATTGTTCGGACATTGCCATTACAGCACGCACGTACAGAAGGAAACTACTACTGCAGTTATCGTCAATGGGTAAAGCCGGAGAAATCTGATAACAAATTTTTTGTTTTTTCTTACAATGACTTGCACAGACGACCTTGTAAGCCGTTTGCCTTCGAATAACTTTATAGAACGAGAGGCAGTGATGTCAATTACTACTCTCTTCATATTATTTCGACCATGTTTTTGCGAACTGTGGCCGCCGGAGCTGCTTCATTGCTTCTGAAAAGTGGTTCAACGTTACTCCCTCGTCTAATGCATACTCTAAACTGTCAGCTGTCAGACTTGTTGTTTCAAATTCCAAACTTGTATGAATTTTGTGACACCCTGTATAACTGATTTATCCCTTATCCGTTTTAATTATTAATCAATCAATTCAAGCCCAAATAATGTAATAAACTCTAGAGTGAAATTGAAATTTCACTTCAAGTTTCTTTCCTATCTTTTTTTTTGTTGTTGTTTTGCTTTCTATATATCATTAAATTGTTTCCCTAAGGTAAAGCGTATCATGAGCTGAATATTAATGCCTTGGAAATGAGAATTTAAAAAAGGAAAACAATTTTCATGGCATTATGGTAAGACGTAATAATGCTTGGCCAACCAAACCATATGCCATATAAATCAAATAAATACGAATGCCTTTTGCCTTTTACAACAACGTCTCCCGCGAGGAAACGAGTTATGTTAAGTTTGACAATTTGTCTGTGAGAAAATATCTTAAAGGTTCCCCTAAGCGTAGAGATTCTTGGTGGACACTTGGTAAACTCTTAAGTCTTTCAAGTTCCTATGTAGAGTTTATTAATAATAATTATTAATAATATTATTAATATTTTAAAAATAATTATTAATTTTTATTAATTAATATAATTATTATTATTAATTATTATTAATTATAATTAAATATTACAAATAAAAATTATTATACTAGTAAAACTAGTAAAACTGGTAAGTGCCTTGATTTCGTTAATCAAAGTGTAAATAACTTAATCAGTTTCATTATTTTTCGATTTTCTAATCGTTGTTGTTGTTATTCTCCTGTTCAACTCTAATCAATTAAATATAATTGAATAATTGAACTAAGTAGAGGATGATAAAAAAAAGTATAGAGCGTTTGTTTTCTATTACAACTAAAGTATTTTTTTTTTTTTTTTTTTTTTTAAGAAAAGTCATTTGTCGAACAACAATTGTTTAACTACTTTTCTAAATAATTTTACCTCATATTTCATTAATAAGATCCAGAATATTCGAAAAGAAAGTCATTAAGATTTTGCCATTTCCCCGAATGAATCCAATAATGGCTTAGGAAAACTTCAAAGAAAAAAGTCGACTAAAGTTATATCGCTGGACCGCAGGTGGCAAGCTTCCAAAGCATAGGCATTTTTACAGGCATTTAGGCATTTTAACAGAACATCCATAGTTGGCCTGTAACTCAGGGCTGTTCTCAGAAATTTATTGATGAAATTGAAACGATTTTAACACATATATAACTTTATTTGTTGATGGGGTTCAATAGAATCAGATTTCCAGAGTCTCATTTAGCAGTTCGCAGAGTTACAGGCTTATGACACTTAAGCTTACGACACTATGACGTACTAGTTTACAAGAAAACAATTTACTTTGTTGCGAAGAATGGACAGTCACGTCAGCTGACAACTGGAAGTAGTTAAGTGATTCTCTTGTATCATGGTCTAATTACTCTTTACTTCGTGACTCGACATGGTCACGGGTAATCTGCAATTGGTTCCTCACGGGTTAAGTAGGTGGCCCGGTAAGTTTTTGTAAGGCTAAGGTTTCCTTTCAGGCCGAGAATGTGCAAAGTAAGGATGACAGTTCAAACTGTGCCTTTTAAGTATGCGTACAGACAGAACACACACAAAGATTAATAACATATTGAGAGACACTGCAGTAAGGGGATCTTTTCGGATCAACAGTCTATAAGGATGCCAGTGCGCATAGTTAGCTTAATGATGTCGCTTCAGACAGACAAGCCAAGAGCATGGTGAATGATATTTTCTCCCAATGAATTGATTATGTCACGAGATGTACCGCAGGTTGCTTTATTTTGTCGAACCCACGTATTGTCCAAGTCAACCTTATCTGACTGAACGAACTGAAATGTGTTCGATATCTGGAGTTAAACAGAATTGTGTTCATCGTAGATTTGATTTTGAAATATTCAAGTGTATCGTACAAATATCTGTCTCTTCGTAGGCGTACACACACACTAACATATATATAACAAGTAAAGCTCCTACATTGGAGCACAGCCTCCGCCTACAACACTTCACTTAATAAAAAACTTATTGATATGACGACGGTTTTGTACGGATAGTCGGATGCTCGAAAAAATGACTCGATCCGGATCATTTTAATTAGCGTTCATCTTTTGCCCGAAATAGGCTAATATATGAAAATTTCTCAAAATACCTCACGTAGTACGTCATGTAGAATGAAGACAAGAAAACAAGGCGGACTGACGAACAGACAAACTTGGATCGTTTCAGAAAGTGAAACCGAATCGATTAGTACAATGAAAGGTGCATCTATTTATCTGTCCATTTACCTCAAGTCGCGGTGTAGAATATAAAAATTGGCTCTTGGAAGCTATATATGGCAGATATAACGACAGATTTCTAATTAACACTTCACATAAGTTTTCGCTTTCTTAAGACCAATTGAAAGGTCCGTCCACAATTTCGAACTTTTCATATATTTGCTTTACAGTTAATAGCTGTCCAAGGTCCCTTAGAGAGAGAGAGAGAGAGAGCTTGTAATTTCCTTATTTTCCTATTTAATCTGGAACTTGAAATACTTATGCAAATGTTGAATATTGTGTTAAATAAATTGTTATTGTTATTGTTATTGTATTTCCTTCCTTTGGAATTTCTATTCAATTTAAATAATTGCAGGCAGTGGTTGCTTTCTTTCAAACATTTGTGCTCATATGAATTATTATTAAGGTGGCAGCGTGCGCGTGTGCGTTCTAGCTTTTGATATAGTTTAAGGCGAGACAATGTAATATAACGTACATACGTAATCACATTATTATTTTATATACAGGTTATAACGATTTCTAACTGTCTTTCTATTCCTTCTCCCCCTTACTATGCCGCCGATCTAAATAAATTTCACTGCAATCATTTGAGAATTAAAAAAAAAACTGCTTTCGCTTTAATTTGTGTGGGAGATGTGGGTTTTTTCATTTTTTTTACCTTGCACCGCTTGTGCAGGTGCAAGGAGATGATAAGCTTGTGCGAACGTAAGCAAATACTTAGAAGAGTTTAAGACTAACACACCTTTTATTAGATAGATATAAGCTTGTCTGTCCCTCTGTGCGTCTTGTTTCTTTCTGTTTTTTTTTTTGGATATTTTGATGAAATTTGATACACCGAATACTATGATCCGACTCGGATTGCTTTTCCGACACTGCTCTCCATATAAAGTCTTATTCTGAAAAGTCGTTAAATGAACTGGTGTGGGGTATTTAATGATTGGCTATATTACTATTACTTATTAAGTTTTCGGCAAAAAAAAAAAAAACAAAATTCTATCGAAATGACGATATTGTGTTTAAAATGATTGATTGCTGTAAACATCTTAATTAAAATATTAAAATTTTAATAGTGTTTATCTTATGTGTGTGTGTGTATGTGCGTAAACCAAGTAAACAAGTTAGCCAATGTGTGAAATAAACGACATTTTAACATATTGCTTCTAACAAGAGGTGTGTAAATATGAGGATATATACATATATATATATATATATATGTGTGTGTGTGTGTACGTCGTTACGTAAAGCAGTAAACAGCTATGCCGGCCAACGTTGTAAAAACTAAATACTAACGAATAAGAAATCTATAATTCTTTTTTCTTTTTTTGCTTTTCTTTGGTTGAGGTCAATTTGGGTTAAGGCGTCAGCTAAAGTAAATAATTGTTTTTTTCTACCAATATGAACTTATGGGGAATTGTGTCATGCAGAAGATTGATTTACGCAACTTTGAGATCGAAATGTATCAGAATTTTCTAATTAGACAAAAAAAATATGATTTTTCATTATTATACCCACCACTCACGAATGGAGATATACTCGATTTTTTTTTTTTCATAATGTATGTAACACCCAACCGGAAGCTTCAGAAATGCTACAAAGTATATGTATTTTTGATCAGCCATGCCTGTCCGTCGGTGCGGTGTTTGTCGTTGGCACTCTACTGGTTACAAAATTGAAGATATCGACTTCAAATTTGGTAGAAACATTGAAAGTTTTTGCACGCAGGCTGGTATTAAAAATGGGCCAAATTGATCGGAGCAGAAGCCCGCAGTGGTGCATAAACTGAATCAAACTCCACTTTTTCTAGCAACAACTTTTGGATTTTTGCTCGTTATTCAGATATTATTAAAGTTAGAAGGCTGATATTTTTCACATTTGCTTTACGAGACACTTTACTTTCTAGGCCCAAGAAAGGAACCATTTCGCCACACCCACACAAAGTTACAAATGATTAAATTTTATATTTTTTTTATTCTTTTGAGGTTTTAAGCTCATTTAGTTATCGTAAGGCAAGCATGATAGAACGTTTCGAACTATTTTGTACAATCGGCAAATGAAGATATATTATCTGCCTAAAAATGGATTCATCCTAAAATGGATATGGTATGCACCGCGATTAATTTTTTCTTAATAATACCAGTGATATGGATACCAAATGAAAGGAGTTCCAGAGTAGAATGCGAAAACCTAAGTGGTGGGTATGCGAAATTTGGCTATCGTCAATTATAACTTTCTTAGTTGTTTTTATATCCCACACAACTTATAGCATGAATATAGGAATAAATTTGTGGATACGTGTGCAACACCCAGATAGACTTGAGATGCACTCATTCCCCGCTTCCCCTTTCTTGCACCAATCAATTTTTAGAATCATTTTATTTAAGTGTGAGTGAGATTAGCAGGATCATCGATAATGATGATAAGATCAAATCCAAGTCCAAATCGTGGGCATACTTCTCTTGTCGACACTTTAAATGTTAAAAGCTCCTTATTGCGAGTTGAACAATGACTTCCATTTTGTCATTTCATTAACTTAGTAATAAGCTAATTAATAAAATAAATATTATTTATATTAATAAGAGTAAGAGTAAATGTCCGCAGAGTACACAGAGTTAATATCAAAAGAGCGATTGTTAAGTATGAAATATGATTTTAGTTAATTAGGTCCTTGACTTTGCCACACTGAAATTTATAACTCGTAATTAATATTATTTAAGTTCACAGTAAATTGTCTATTTATTTATAATTGCACATAGGGTAATTATGTGTAAGTGTATGAATTTATTTATATATGTGTTTGTCTTGGAAAACTTGAATTTTAATATATAACAAAATTTAATGCTATCAACATTTTATATACTTTAGCGTTTGAATTCAAATTTATGAGGCGTACATCTTTAAGAATACTTATGCCTAAATTATCATCTACAGATAGTATCAACTATAGTCCGGCTTCATCGTCACCAGGTGATGAAAAAATAAAAAAAAAAAAAACTCGTTTTTGAATTTGTTCTTGTTTGACTGTTAGAGAGAGAGAGAGAGCAATAGACAACACACAACTTAGAAAATGACACACTCGGTCTCGCACTTGGAATGGATTGTTTATAAAACAATTAAGTAAAATAAAAAAAATATTTATATATATATATATACATATAACTATAACACATAATAAAAATAATTATAAACAAAATAAAATGTATATATATATTCATGTATATAAATAAAATAAAATATATATATATATATATATATATATATATATATATATATATATATATATATATATATATATAAATAAAACATATATTTTATATATATATATAAAATATATATATATATGTATATATATATAAATAAAACATATTTTATGTATATATAAATAAAAATATGTATATGTATATGTATATTTTTTTTTATATATTTTATTTCATTTATATGCATGCATACATACATATATACATATATGTAAATAAAATAAAATATATGTATATGTGTTATGTCTACATGTATTAAATTGTATGTATACATGTATATATGTATATATTTCCACAACAACTTTATATTTTAAAATAAATTGTTTAGTTGTCACGCACTTAGAGAAATCATTTTAGCACAAAAGTCAAAATATTTCGTATTTAATTGAATCAATTCCCTTTAATTGTATAGAGATCGCCTTGACTGATCTTAAAATTGTTTAGCATTTCTTTGCGTATTCTGATCTAATTGCTTAGCAAATAACATATTTTTGCAATTAATTTTACTTATCATCTTTCTAAGTGCAAGTTGTATGCTCAGCTACAAATTTGTTATTTATTTTTAACTATTTATAATTGTTTTGTTATGTTTCATGTTATTTCCTCTTTCCCCTGCAAGAAAATATAACGACGCACATATTTTTATATGCCTTTATTAACACAAATTATACAATATATATACTGACTGCTCAGTTAAAAGCCAAAACAATACAATTCGAAATATGTTAAGATATGCTCAGATTTTGAAAGAAAATTTACAAAAAGAGAAAAAAAAAATTTGATTGATGTTGCATCGTAACCGACAAGTTTGGAAATGCCACAATTTTGTTGTTCAATTGGTATAGAACGAGAAACAGGCGCTGATGATGCGGTAGGGATCAACATAAGCACCCTCTGCATGTTTGCGGCTTTCCACATTCTCAGCTCAGCCGTCATGGCCCCTTTCGAACTTGAAAAAAGATTGATTAAGTCAGAAAAAGGTGGCGAGAGCTATCATCAAATTTGGGGCAAATATTGATTTAGAATCTTACTACTTAGCGCCATCCAATAAGTAGTTCTCATCGACCATATTGGAGAATATTTTGTAATTAACTTGTAGGCTATCCTAGACTTGATCGAGCGAAAATAAAATTTTTCAGCAGATCGTAATAATATTCCTGCGTACAGGAAACGATTTTCACATAAGATGGCTTTACTTCATTATTTTTCAAAATTTATTTATCTTAATTGTTGTTTGATGAGATGATAAAGAAATAATCAATTACTTCTCGCCAATCACAAAAGCGCAAATGACGCAAATTATTCTCAAAGGAATTGATTTCATTAGTAATTATACCCTCTACACCACTCATTGTTGAAGGTTTATTACGTTTGGATGCCAGTGTGTAACGCCTAGAACATCTTAAGGTAAACTCATTGCTTATTATACGGATCGACTCAGAACAACTTTCTGAATGAATTTGAGCTTATCTGCCTATCTGTCCATCCGATGTTTATCCCTTATCCAGATGTATATACACTGCCGGACGGAATTTATTTATTTTAAAGTATTTATAATAACTTAGTAGGTTGACGTCTTTTTTCCATAACAATGAACCCCATAGAATATGGATTGGATCGGGAACCAATTTTGCGACCACCCGTTATGTAGTCTCTCGTATTGGAAATATTTGTAATATTAAAAATGTCTTGAAAAAAAATCGCTGAGTTATAGTATTTGGACATAAAAAATTCATATGAAAAATACGGATCCGATACGCCAAGTTTTTGAACTTCATCTCATATAAACCTGCCTACGAACGGTAAGCCTTTATATGGCAATGAACGCTAATTTTAATTATTGTACGATAAAAACTGGTGCACAAATTGCTATTAAAATTGACTGTAACAAATTGTGGACCATATAGGTCTACTTTTTGTTCCCCTGTATTGGATAAGTGTTCGCTTTAAAGATAATCCTTTGTATGGTAAAAAGATCTGCATTTTTATGCTTTACGGTGCAAATTGACGCCTAACAACAATTTGATATTAACAGGAATAACTTGGGCATAGGTAGATCTATTTCTTTAAACCAATCATACCTAAGTGGTTCCACGGAAGTATGCTTTTTACATTGAAACAAGGCATATGTAAGGTTAGGTATTTTATCAAGAAAAAGTGATGTAGGATGTTTAACAATCGACTTTGCCCGATGATAACGTTCTTACTTGATTTTACTGCTTTTGCCAAAAGTAGGGAAAGAATAATAACTTTGTTTGGCAAGAAATTTAATTTTACTAAATTTGAACCGCGTCAGTTCAAGTTTTGGTTCCCCCTCTCATATAAGGCTTTCTTTGCCTTTTGTCCGATAAAATATATAATTATTGATATAGATGAGGAATTGATTTAGGGGATCGGGTGTTTTGGGATATTTAACAGTTCTTGGAATGGAACGTGCCCAACTGCAATGCTTATCTTATTTTCTCCGCATTCCCGACTTAAACCATTTTCATAATAACCGACATATTTTTTTTTTTTTTTTTGTAAATGTCATAAATTTTATTGTTACTATAATAATCACAAAGATATTCAATTATATATAGAAGCATATGACAGCAATGACAGTCAGTGTATGGTATGCTAAAAATAGTAGAAATAAAATATATATATATATGTACCTATATATATACATTAAACACCCAACAAACCTTTTTTAAAAGTTTAGTGCTAGTGCTAATCTTAGCAGTGGGCAAACGGTGGATGAATCAGCATATACGTCGTTCAAGAACATATATATATTTTCTGGAGCCTATTATGATAATATACCATCATCTTGGTCTTTTAGCAATGCAACACGAGTTAGACAAAGCATTGAATTGAAGTCTTTTGCTAGCTGTGAAGAATTCAAAGAACTTCTTTTTATATCCCTCAGTATAGAATAAGATTTTAATTAAGATAAGCACGCCATTAGACAGACCAAGGGTTATCTTGATCTCTTGATAAGTACAAGTTTCTGAATCGATTAAATCGGATCAGTTCCTCTGGCTGACAGAGCTGTAACAAACTGACTGTGTGTTATACGTACCATGTCCAATTAAAGAGCGCTTCCTTCAATTAACAAATAAAATATTGTAGATAAGTCATTGTGCCACTAACTGATTACTCTAAAGTTATTAATATAGTTGAAGACCACTATATGATATAAAGCTATATGTGGTGATGATTTAATATTTTCCTCCCTGAAATAATCAAGACAGAATAATATTCTGAATCGATTAAATTTTGTCTGTCTGTCCGTCGGTCCTTTATATATTTATTTAACCGGCTAATCTCAAGCTTTGAAAATTTTTCACGAAATTTTGTACATGCCTAGTGCCATTCTACGGATAACGGCGCACATATATTTTAAAAAACGCCCCCTAAACCTTCCAAGAAATAGCAAATCATTAAAAAGCAAAAAGTCTAATTTTTGGTACTCTCTGGTTATCTCTACCATTAAAGTGTGTCATGAAAAGTTACGAGTCTATATGGCAAGAAAATTTAATCTTTTATACATGTCATGGTAAACATTGGTCTCCTAACTGTACCAAATTTTCCCCTTCCTTTCCCCCTTCCCTTCATATATTGTTTTTTATGAAAAGTAAGCCTTCTCATGGCAACTAATGGATGAAGAGTACTAACATGTTTGACAAGGACGTTGATTTTATTAAATTTGGAACACTTTTGCCCACATTTTGAATCGTCTATATACATATAGGTTACTATGAATAGTATGACCTTGGTTTGAAACAAGATGTAATTTTTGATGTTTTACCACAAAAATAAATGAGAAATTGTACTGGACGTAGTGGTAGCATAGTCGGCCTTGCTTAAGTAGTAATTGCTGTGACGTAGTTTTATGTGCATATAAGTTTACAAACTCAAAAATCGATATCTGCCTTGCCATAACTCATCCGTCATTCGTCAATGTTGACAAATAAGTTTTTCAATGATTTCATTGCTGCGCAGCAACCACAACATGAAAAACCAATGAAGTGATGTTTTAAGACAATGATGAAAATGTAATTCATAAGTTTATTCATTAATACATCAAAGTGCTTGCATTATGTAGTAAACAGCACTTGACCTTAAGTCGTCGATCTTTCATTTGCTTTTGTTCTTTAGAACCGCTTCATTTCAATAGGTCTTTAAAATACTTAATTTTCTCTTAATAAGTTCAAGTTCATAAGATTCGCGTATGAAAAAAAAAAAAAAAAAAAATAATTTCAAAGGGTTATCTAACAAAACATGAACATGGATTTTATTAGATAATGTTTTATATTAAATTAAAAAAAAAAAAAAAAAAATTAAAAGGAAAATAAGTTTTGTTCGAAAAAGTTCTTCACTTCATATCCGATCAACCGAAGCACTATAGAGAGAATGTGTATTAAATCTTCTTGATCGTTTAATTCACCCTAACTTTTAGTATTAAAATTAACTAATCTTATCGCTAATATCGGGCTTAATGTTTTTTACACACATCACCGAAGGACGAGGGGTATAATCATTTTGTCATAACGTTTGCAACGCCCACAAGGAAGCATCAGAAACTCCACAAAGTATATATATTTTTTACCGGCATCAAATTCTAAATCGATTTAAGCATGTCCGTCTGTCCGTCTGAGTAATGCTTGTTGTTAACCTGCTTTAGTGAAGCTATCGACTTTAAATTTTGTTAGAAACATTGGAAGTTCTTGCACGCAGGTTGGTATTGGACGAGGACACGCTCGCAGCACCACGTAAACTGAGAATACCTCTGCTTTTCCACAGGAAAAACTATAGCAAATAATTGCCCAAAAATTTGAACGCACATTCTATCGCCAATGCTATAGCATTTGTCTACAAAGATGGAGAAACTTGACGATTGAAAATTTTTGACATTTTTCCTTATACATCCACTGGGAAATGACACAATCGATATGCAATGCCTTTATAAAGGCAGTGAGTGACTTGTAAAATCTGTTTGGTGTAATTTAGTGAAATTGTTAGATCGTTTCTCAGAGATATATTTATTTGCTATCATTATTTCTCAATGAGTGCAATTCCGCTGATCGACGACAATTTCGAGATTTTTTGAGAGTGAAAACACTTTGTAATGGATTTGTCTGCATAATAAAGAGTAAGAGAAATGAAAATTTCTACAAGTCGATGGGGTTAAGGTATATTAATTTTTCCTTTCCATTTGTAATGCTTAGAAGTGGCCGTCCATTGGTATATATTTTGCTTAAATTATGTCCGTCTATCCGTCTATAGTCATTAATAGTAACGGTTGAAAAGTATTATACATGATCCTAACTCGTCAATCTGTCCGATTCTAAGTCATTCGACCAAAAAGACGATAGCTACAGTTGAAAAAGCTGAGGAGATTCGACAGCCGCAGCAGAGACGACAAAAATTGATTTAATCAAAAGTGATGACATGTTTTAAGATGACCACACCCTTTATTGCCAAAAAATCTTTCAAAACTCAAAGTTAATAAGAAGATATGTTCGGTCTAGACCTTTGGTATATAGCGTGTCGAAGGCTACTCTAAGATGCCCACCTTCTTCCTTTTTATTGGGCGAACAGAAGACTTTTTTTTAATGAAATAAACCCGTGCGTCAAGCTTACGTGTGTGCTTTTATGCGTAATTTATTTACATTAATATTTGGCAGATGTGTAACTATTTCTTGTGCAAATCACATTTATTTTCGAGTATAACCTATAGAAGCAAGACAGACTTATATTCGCGCCCGGTTAGTTGCCGCTTTCACAAACGGCTGATTAGAAAGATCTTCAAAAAGATGAAAAGAAATCCACGCGCGTTTTGGCGAACGGTCTAGACTTCCTGCCTCAGCACTTACTGGGTGGACTTTAGAAAAAGTCCGCTTCATGTGATGGGTATTCGAAATCCGTGTTTGGTTTTTTTTTAGTGTTGTGCTTAATTCTAAGATGATCAGGCGACTTATACACACACGCAAAAGAAATCAATGCAGCTTCTGGCGAACGGTCTAGACTTTCTGCCACAGCACTTTCCGGGTAAACTTTAGAAAAAGACCGCTTCATGTGATGGGTATCCGAAATCCGTGTTTGGTTTTTTTTTTTAATGTTGTGCTGAATTTTAAGATGATCAGACGACTAATACACACACGCAAAAGCAATCAATGCAGCTTCGATCGGAACGGTCTAGACTTCCTGCCACAGCACTTGCTGGGTGAACTTTAGAAAAAGACCGCTTCATGTGACGGGTATCCAAGATTCGTGTTTGATTTTTTTTTCTTTCGTTTTGCTTAATTTTAAGATAGTCAGACGACCTATGCACGAACGTGTTAGACGGCATCGCGTGTTTATCTTTTTACATATGAGCGTTTGATACGTTTTGTTTTTGTTGTGCTTAGTTCTCTATCACTTACATCACAATGAAAGCAGTTCGCCGCCAGTCCGTAAACAGTTCGCTTATTAAACGCAAAATATGAAAAATTTAATAAATACGCGGACGTTTTTCTTTCTTTTTTTTTCAAAAATTAAATTATTCTTAGCGTGTTCTTAAAAATGATTTTGAAATGAACAAAAAAAAAAAACATCTGTATGTGTGTCACAGATCAGATGTGTATGATGTTCGGTGTTTCTTTTTTTTTGCGACATGAACAAATAAAACGGAAACTTGATTATAAATAAATTGAATATCATATAGAAAATACAATAATATATCTGAGTAATTGTTTGCTTGTAAACCTTTATGAGATGATATTAAATTTTTTGTATAACAAGAAAATAAAAGCAAACGTATATAAATAATAATCAAAAATCTGCTAAAATTGAAACTTTATCGCCATTTAGACGATCAAGAAAAATAGTGAGAAAGAAAAAAAATTGTGATCAGTGTAAGCGACAAATAGGGGCGTTTTGCTAATACACGTCGTTAAGCCAAACTTTACAGATTAATGTTTGTAAGGCTTCGTGAGATGCTTCATTAAATCCTTATATAAGTCGAATTCATTGGATCGGTCTTCGATTGCTAGCTTAATGGCCAACGCTGCTGGTTTGCGAAAGTTTACACTGAATTTTCTTTGAACATGAATGCGATTGGAATGGGATTGAAAATCTTATTGTCATCTTTGGCAGCCATTTTCGTTCCCATCTATTTCTCGTATTTACTTTAAACTTTTTTCGGCCCTTTCCCCGAGTTATCTATTTTCTCTCTTTTTCAATCTAACCATTCGAATATTAAATCGATTTGAAAGAACATTCGCTCCATTGCACATGTATTGGAATATACTTATCTTTCATCACCAAGGGATGAAGGATGTATTCGTTTCGTCAAAACGTTTGCAACACCCAAGCAAGGAAGCTTCAGATACCCTATAAAGTTCACGTATCCTTGATGAGCATCTAATTGTGAATCGCGTTAAGCACTTCCTTCTGCCTGTCCGTCCAAATGAGGCGCTTGATCGTAAAAACGCAAAAGACATCGCCTTCAAATACGCAAAGAACATCGGAAGTTATTGCCCCCGGATTAATATGGAACCCAAGGCCAAAGCCATTAAGGTAGACGCCCACAGTGCAAGATAAAATGCAGTGAGTTTGCTCACTGCTTATAAACTGCAACAATAAATATTTGCGTATTCTCCATTAATATAGAGGCGATGGGTATAAAAGTTTCGCTCACACCCGGATATAATTTTCTTGTTTGTTTATAAAAAAAAATTTTATGTCATTTCGAAGCGACAATCGATTCAAAAATCAATATCAAAAAGAACAGAACTTTCCAAAACTACTTGAGGAGGCGTTATTTATTTAACCCTTCCAGAACCTCATTCATGCGGCTGGAATGATAGGGATGTGCAGGGATCAAACCTCTCCCATTTTCTCGAGTTGTTTTGATTTATTATCATACACCGCTTCATCTTTCAAAATTGCCAAAAATTGTACCTGGTCTTCAGGTAAAAGTCGTATTTTATATGGCAGAGAATCCAAAACGTGCGCTGACGTGACTCAAATTCAGCAAAAGTTTCTTCTTTTTTTTTTTTTGTCAAACATCTTATTAGTCTTCACTTACTCTTGCCATTGCACTTGCACTTAATATCCGTATAGGAGCTTACTTTTCATGGGAACTCTTGTATGGACTTGGGTTAAAAAAGTTAGTCGTCAAAATTTAGTGCCGTCAAAGTATTGTTATAAACCATTTTAATGAACTCTTAAAAATTGAACTTTTTGCTTATCAAGGCTTACCTTTCCTAAGAACCATTTTATATGGTGAGACGAGATTCAAAAAATTGGCCAATTTAATCCAAGTTTTTCACATCAGTATAGAACACCAAAATATTATTACTTGGTGAATTTTGCGGAAATATTTCGAATATTTGAAAATTATTTTCATATAACGTCTTCTCGAAAGTAATCCTTTCCACTTTCAAAAAAAATTCGTTCTTGGGCCAAAATACCTTAATATACACCAAAATATTTCTGTAGCTTGAACACAGAAGAAGAAGATGAACAGACATTAGGCGGACAGAGAGACAAACAAGGTTGAATCAATCGGTTCCAAAAAAAAAAAAAAATTGAGATCCCTTTAAGTTACTTTTGGGTGTTGCATAAGTCCGCATAAATTTAATTCTTTTGCAAGAGATCGCCATTATCATTATTTGCATCTGATAACACCGTAAATGTATAGAAAATAGATGCACTTTTTTCAGCATTTTCGCATAGGAAGGCTCGTACAGAGAGGAATGCTTTATTCCTCTAATAATAAAAACTGCATCGTATCTGTAATAGTCAGCGTTAGTCGTTGTGAAACGACGAGAGTAACTGTCGCAACAGCTGCTGTGATACAGCATATGAGTGTCGTAGGTAGCGCGAAAGCGTTCATCTTCACCATATTCACATGCACCCCGCATCGTCTTTATTCCAGAAGACAACAACAATCCTTTTTAATGCCGTTCGCGACTTTCTCTGGCAACGATTAACCACTAAGCCGCCATTCGAAAGCTGGGTTTCGTTGACAATTAAAATTTTGCTCAATTAATGATCTCAGCCTGCCGTCACCCTACTCATCCAAAACCAACCGAGCATCATCCAGTTTTTTCTTCTTTTGGGTCATCGAGTAGCAATTTAAAGATCCGCCCAAGTTCTTGCCCCAAAGAAAACGCAACTGAACTGAAAACCCGTTGGAGACGTTGCACAGCCATTTCTTGTCATTCAATCCTTATGTACAACGTTTTACATTTCTCCGTCAATTTCTATACGAACAAAACTGAGCACTATTCCTGAACGAGGTTTTCGTACGAGTAACAACCCGATCGATATAAAATCGATTGTTATATAAGCGTTAACAAATATTATGCAAAGCATTATAATTTTCAAAATCCTTATGTCAATTATTGTGCAGGTTGTTCTCTCTCGAAACTCAATTTGATGGAAAAACACTCCGTGCCTAGTAAAACTGTTAAGTGATCGCATTTGACTTTCTTTGATGCAAATTTCAAATGTAATCAAAATTATATCCACCCTAGGATAATATAGCATCTGTTTTGAAAAATTGTCTTGAAAAATCTCGAAATCTTTAAATGATTTGAAAATATTAATAAAACTTATTTCGTGTTATTGTAAAGCAATTCGCTTCGCATCGTGTAATCGCATTAATGTAAATATTTACAAAGAATGTACAGAGAGAAAGAAAAACGAATAATTACAAAAAAATAAAATAAACTACGCAAAGTGAAAAGAACAAAAAAAACAAAACAAAAAAAAAAAAGCATAAAAAATTTGTAAACAAAAATAAATATTGCATAAATAACAATAAAAGAAAAAGAAAATTAAAGAAATTTATGTAAAGCGATTCGTTTAATTACCAAAATACATGCAAAATCAAAAAATACGACGACAACAACAACAACAACAACAACAACAAGAGCGAACAGTTAGCAGAGAAAAAAGAAAACAACCACTACAATAACAGCAAGCAACACCAACAAGAACAATCCATTTATAACATGAGCCTTGAATGTTTGTTTGTTTTTTTTTTTTAAATTTTTTTAAAACTTTTCCTTTTTTTCTTTCTCTTGTGTGGTAGTTTTCTCGTTTTCGTTTTAACTCGTTGCGTTTTATTGTTAATTTTTTTAATGTAATTTCTTATAAAAATGAAATAATTTTTCATTTATGTAAAGTGCTTAAGGATTTTTTGGTGAATTTTTTTTTTTTTTTTTTTTTTTTCTTATAGTATTTATAATTTTTAATTTATTCTCTTACTACTAGTGTTATAAACATTTTTTCTCTGTTTACATTTCTCGTCTAAAAAAACGTCATGCGTATGATCTGATGATTGCATCAGCGTGAAAGTTTTTTATTTTTTTTTATGTGTATTTTCTACAAAATCCGTACAATTCCTCTAACGTCATGAAATTCTTTTTAGGCCTTGCCAATTGGGCAAACGATACACGGGACAAATACGACGGCAATCAAACTGATAAGGTAAGATTTCCATTGAAATGATTCTATCTTTCCTTCCTTATATTCATCCATCCATCCATCCTTTCAAGTATAAGTATTTTTATATACTAACAAGTATTGTTTTCCCTTTTAGATACAACTAATAATTAAGACAAATCTTATAAGGTATATATGTATATATATAGCCAGCCATATGTATATATGTAGCCAGCCATGTGTCCCTGCTTATCGCCTGTCTCTTTCGATTGTTTTTTGCCTTACACCACTTGTGATGCGGGATATATTAAGCTAGTGCGGACGTATAGACCCACCTTTTATTATACCGATCGATTCAGAATCGTAATCTAAATTGATATCTAAGCCTGTCTGTCCGTCCGTCCATGAAATTTGGTACAGTGACATGTTTTGTTCCAAGGACGAACGTTATTGAAAATGCTTCGGATCGGTCCACTTTTTCGGCCACTCCCCATATAGAACCCATTTAGTAAAAAGTGTTCCAAAAAGTAGAATTTGAATTTGTTTAGCTTGTTCGAAAGAGATATTCATATAAATTCACGACAGATTGTCGTCAGAAGTGTCATACGTTTCCTAATTTGGACGGAGTACGCCTCCAAATCCAACTATATATTTATTGTAAGTAGTTAACAGAGTTCTCTTAGAGCGTTTCCAGGGCTCCGTTAACAGGGACTTGATAAGTGTCCGGACATTAAGTACGTACTGTAAAAAGTGTTCTTCTGTACTTTTGTTACACTTGTGCAAAGTTAAAAGCGATCTGTTTTGGAGCAATTCTTATATACATAGATTATATTTACAGAGGTTAACCTAACTAACCTTCTAAGCTGAACTGTAACAGGCCTACTCTACATTCTTAATGTGTATGTGTATGAAACTTTCGATTAAGGCGTCCATGCAATCAATCATCTTTTGATTTTTCTTTACAGACACCGACAGATACATCGAAATTGAATCGGAAAGAGTCGTATAAAGCTCAACGTAAAAATTATCGACGAGAGAAGAAACGCGTTGCCTCAGAATTATTAAATTCATTGCAAGATCCAGCTGTGATTGTCTTAGCTGATTGGTTAAAGGTAAATTTCAATTCGTTTTTTTGTACCCCTCACCAAACGATGAGCGGTAAATTTATTTTATCAAAATGTTTACAACGCCCATAAGGAATCCCACAAAGTATATATATTTTCTTGATCAGCATCAAATTCTAAAATGGTTTAAGCATGTCCGTCTGTCCGCCTGTGTAAACATTCTTCTGGCCGTCTTCAAATTTTGGCAGAAATATTAGAAGTTCTTACACACAGGTTGACATTGAAAATGGGCCAAATTGGTCGAAGGACACGCCTACAGCACCACGTGAACTGAGAATAAATCTGTTTTTCAAAAGCAATAAAAAAATGGCTTTTTGCTCATTACAGATAAATGTACAAAAATTTGAACCCATATTCTGTGATTCTATATAAAATTGGAAAACATTGACCACGCCTAACCAATGCTTTTATAAGACCTAGAAACAAGTTTCAAAACCTCCATAAAGTATGTAAATTCTTGGCTAGTTTTAAGTATGGAATGAACATGGGCGTCTGTTCGTCTGTCCATCTGTCTGCCTGCGTAGTAATTGTGCTAAACATTCTCAAACAAAATGAACATTTTGCCGACAAAAGTGCGAAGGAATTTGGAAGTGACTTAAAGCTTCCCAAGAACACACATATCACGCCCATAGACCTATGCGACAAAAACTTTTATTTTGAAAATAGAAAAGAACCAGCCTCACCTCCTCTATATAATAGAGCATAAAAATTTAATTCTTTCTTCTTTTTTAGAATAACGGTGAAGGGTACAAGAGATTCGGTCCTGACCGAATATATTTCTCTTATTTTTTTTCCCCCCTACTTTTTACATTTCAAGTGGATTTCTGATCTACAAATGCTAAAAGCAGTAACAGTTTCTTATATCATTCATTTTAAGCTTAAAAGATATTACGAGTACAGCGTTATAAGTCTCTTCAATAGTAAAGATCCTCTAAATATAGAAGTAATTGAGAAATCTGAAAAGGGAAGAAATTTAACGGTGATTGTAGCATTTGGGAAAAACTACATATGCTTCGACTTGGCTCAGTTTTCCACAAAGATACTACAAATTACAAGCTCCGCTAACAATTGCAAGGAGCGGAAAGAGTTCATCTTGTATGGCCCTCCAAGCTGTGAATACTAATTTAAAACTTGAGCATAAAATTTTATGCTCATCGTAGGAACCATGCTAGATAGGGTTTCCCAATTGTGTGTAGAAATATGTATCAGAGATCACGTATCTATTTTCAAACAGAGTGAGTGGACGGATTTAGACTCTAGGACATTTTTTCAATCTGAAAAAACAACATTCGACTCAAAACTTTTTCTTACCAATCCTGATATAAGTTACCTTAAGAAATCAGTCAAATCGACTCATTACTCATTCGGAGGATAGCTGATATTTTCTCTCGTTTTCTTCTAGATAACGCTTTCAATATTTCACTCTCTTTCGCTTGAAAAGCTTAAGAGTACCTTTCAATTTTCCCTCAAGAAGAAGTGATAAGCCGCGATTGCGACGAATTCCATAAAATAGAAAATAAGAAAATATGGCTTTTAATACCCACCTCCGAAACTTGGGGATATGTTTGTATCCCTGCAAAATGGTAACTGAGGAAATATTGCAGACATAACTTCTTGTTTGATAACAAATTCTGAACACTTCTAGACATGTCGGTCCATCAGTCTTTGCTTTTGTTTACATCAGCTTGTGGTAAATTCACTGAAGCATTTTAGACGTTGATGTCAAATATGAGAAGAATCACTGAATCGCTTACATTATAACCCGAAAACTCTGGTCTCAAGAAAAAAGAAAAGAAAAATCTTTTGTGCTTTACCGATCAACTCCAAGAAGTACAACGATAAAAATTTCCTTATATACAGTGTTTGTAGTAAAACGAAAAAAATCGGCTACGCTCACCTATCTTTAGTTTTTCTTTAGTTCTCTTTTTTCAAGAAAATTGGTACGTATGAGAGATTCGACTTTAATAGCAAGATTACATAAATAAAATATTTGACGGCTTTCTCCAGCCACCAGCGCCTATGAAAAATGTCGAAAGCATGTTTCAGGAAAAGAGGTTTAATTAAAAATATGAAGTTAGTGTAGAAACTGGAGCAAGCATATTTTGAGAAAATCGTCTAATCGATTTTGCCAGTCTTGAAGAACCTGAAGAAGAGTCTACGACGACGAATAAAGCCGAATATTTTCTCACTCGAATAGGAAACTTATTAGCCAACCCTCTTATATTCAATATCAGTTTTTTCAACGCGTTCGTAGTATTGATTAACTTATCTCTCTATTATCAGGTTTAAATATTTTTATAGATACTCACATACATGGTTACATTTAAGTAAGCCGAGTGAGAGCATAAGGTCTTATCATCTTTTAAATTTGTGGAGAAGGTTTTTTTTACGATTGTAGAATTTTTTTTTTTTTTAAATCTATTACTTAACCGTAGAAGAACCAAAGAAATTAACTGAAGAGATTTTGTCTCTCGGAACCGGAACGGTTCGTAGGTGTCAGGTTAACCGGATTTGCCAAAGGTAAAAATCGCTTCAAAGTCGGTGGTAGTCGTTCATTAATGTACTAATCTAATGAGGGGGGAAGTCTCTGAAGATTTCGATGGGCAATATTTCTCCTGAGGCTCTTCGACCGATACCTTCTGTTTTTAGGATGATATTCTGAGCCAAAAAATCAGCGTGGACGGAATGAAAAGATATTCGTCCATATACCTGTTCCATCTAGCAACAGGAGACTCATCGACCCATCGAATGAATTTTCTCATTCCCTTTGTCAGCGGACACTATGGGCTTAAATCCACATTAAACTTCTAGAGGCGTGATGCCCGAGACTAAGAAAAAGTAATCAATGTATTTATTTAACTATTTTTATTCCAAATGTGCCTTCGACCAGATCAAGCTTTTGTGAGTTTGTGCCGAGTTGCTATCTTTGCACAGTTATAACAGCGACGGCAATGGAAAAATTGAAGATCTATAAAAAAATTCTATTTTTGCTATGAGGGCGATAAGCACCCAATTTATAAATTAGTCACTTTGTGACTAGTGAGCGGATTGAAGGTGTCACAATCAAGCGACGTGTGATTTCTATAAGATGACAAAACTCTACATAGTCGTCAAAAATTGAATTAAATAAATCGAAAAGTCCTTCCATGGACCTTTTTTTGTTTATTGTAAAATATAATAAAATATATTTTTTTTATTTTTAAGGTTCGTGGTACTTTGAAATCATGGACAAAATTATGGTGTGTACTCAAGCCGGGTCTATTACTCTTATACAAAAGTCCCAAAACCAAAAGCAGCCATTGGGTGGGCACAATACTTTTAACATCATGCCAAGTTATTGAGAGACCGAGCAAAAAGGATGGCTTTTGCTTTAAATTATTTCATCCCTTGGAGCAATCTATATGGGCACCTAGAGGACCGGATAAGGAAACAATTGGTAAACTAATTCATGCATGATCTTAACATATGCTATAAATCTGTGTAACGCAATTATTTTGTAATATGAAGGTGCTGTGGTTCAACCGTTACCGACTTCTTATTTAATATTTCGTGCCCCTAGTCAAGCGGCCGGTAAATGCTGGATGGATGCTCTTGAATTATCTTTACGTTGTTCGGGTCTATTATTACGTTCGAATTCAGCGCAAGGCACTACGCATAGTGTTACCGGTACCGAGGGCTCCATTTCTCATGAGACGCAATGGTCCGAAGCAGACTATGAGAAACATTTTAAGGATCAAGGTAAGTTAGTAAGTGGGTGAGTTTATATTAAACACACATATACATATATATATATATATATACATATGTTTTTCAACAATATTGTCAAAGTTTTTAAAGACACTTAACACGCGTACACAACAACACAAGTTCAAAACTAAACACAATTTACACAGGTCGTGTTCCACGTATACGAAATCAATATCTTATGGTGCCTGATGTTGAGCTCTCAAAATCTCAAACTAGTTCGACATCCAGTCTCTTTAGTTCGGCATCGCAAACACCCATATTACAGCAACTCTATATGGCAATGACGAATTGGGAACAGGTCGTTTCGGCGAACGTAAACGAATTGGATAGATTCAGGCGCTTACACAGGTTACGCAAATCGAAAAGTGAAATGTCTAGCAACGAATTCGAGTACAGTGATTTGTCTAGTGTCGAAGGTTCGCCTCGAAAAGCACTGCCAGTGGGACTGGCACCACTAACACGAGCCACGTCGATGTCAAACGTGCTTGTTAAGAATAATTCATTCTCCTCCTCCGATGAAGATGAATGTATCACTGTAACGCCGAATATCATACCGACAATAACAGTACGACCAGTATCCGCTCCACCGGGTAGATTTTCTTTTAAAGAACATAAAAAACTTACAAATCATATAAAACTTATCACGGTTTGGGTCATTAGTTGGCTAGATGGCGTTCATCATTTTTTTTACTAAACGAAATTTAATTCCAATTCCTTGACTGTAATTTACACACTCACACATACACTAGAGTGCTTATATACTTGCAATGCTTTAAACTGCTAAGAAAAAAAAAAAAAATTAATAAGAAAAAAAAAGTAAGATAAAAAGGGTTAATCAAATTGAAAGGGTTAAATCGAAATGGGGGAAAAATTCAAAAATATAATAAATTTTCAAGAAATTCTATATAAATAGGGAAACAATGTCAAATATTAAGAGAAAATTTTTTGTTAAAAAAACATATTTTGCACATTTTTTCGTTTACAAAAACGCTATTATACAAAAATAAATAAATTAAACAAAATTTATTTTTTAAAAAAAAATTTTCAATTTCGTTTAATAAAAATATTAATAAAAATTTTTCACTTTGTCCCGCTACGAAGATTTGGATGGCGACAGTCAAAATGAGGCGCCCACCGGCGTTATGTCCGGTATAGATACGGACACTGAGTCGGATGCCAACGACGGGCCAAATGCAGATAAACAATCACAGCAACAACCAGAAAACGAAGATGATATAATTGAAACCCCATATGTACCAAGCGTAGAAGAAGAAATTAATCCGGTATGAAAAAAATTAAAAGAAAAATCTATGAAAACCAAATTTTTCCAATAGATTAAAAGAGTAGGAGAGTAGTATACTCTCTGATTTAAGTTAATCGATTTTCATATCTTGATTCATTGCAATCTTATATAAAGTTCCGTATTCGTATCGAAATAAATAAAATTGACTCTTGGATACGATCACGCGATAAATGAATTGGAACGAAATGAAATAAAATGAATGCAAAAAATGCAAAGCAGAGATGCTAGGCACGAATTTGATCAACAGGAATCTGATTCACGTTATTGAATATCCTTTATATGCGAGTCCGCAAAAGAAACTCTTCTTTTATCAAGGGAAATAACCTTTTTTCTTATAACATTTCGCTTACATTTGCATTACGTTTGCGAAAGACTTCGCGAGTGTCACGTTAGCGTCTTAGGGAAGAGCCGCGAATGCCATTTTCCCGCTATCGATCATTGAATGATGATGCATCACGCAGACAAACAGTCATAACTTAACGAAGGCTACTCATCAGAACCACTCAAAAAATTAAATCGCCTCAAAAAAGTATTGTGAGCAGAGGGCGTATGTAAATCTCCTATCCAAACGTTTGCAATACCCAGAAGGAAGCTTCAGACATGCTATGAAGTGCATATACATACATTTGATGAGCATTAAATTTTAAAACTGATCAGGCATGTCCATCCGTCCGTCTGTCCTTCGGGGTAAACATGCTCCCAGTGAGAAAAAACTACGACATTGCATTCAAATTTTCAAATGCAAGTTCTTGCTTTCGTCTTCATGTTGAATGTGCGACTAATCGGTCAATGGTTACGACTACAGTACAATGTAAACTGAGAATATCTTTGATTTCAGACGCAAAACCGCATCGCATCTAAAGATGTAGTCTGCAGACTGTTGGATTGCACCTGTATAAAAACGGAAAAGAGTTGGTCCCGCCCATTCGATATTAAAGGATATCGAAATTTAATTTCTTTTTCAAGTTTTTTTTTAAGTTAAAAGCTTGGGCTGAAAAGAAGCTGATTATAATATTACTGATCACAAATCTATTGGCTTGGTCCACCTCCATCCAACAATCAAGAAAGATAATAATATTGCTGATGGTTGTTATTGATATGGTGTGCTGGCGACAAACCAATCCAGTCTTCGATCGCAATATGAATAACAAAGCTTTTGAAATGGATTTATTATAACCCGTCTGCCAGGTTCGGCAAATATTGTGTGCTTTCATTTCACTTCCTCTCAAGAGACGAAAAAGCCAATACTTAATAACTTGCCCTCCTGGAAACGGTAATCAGAAATGATTATTTGGATGAACTTTGCATGGAACGCTCTTAATAAGCGTTTCTTTTCATTTCGAAATTCTCTACTTAAATGCTCCATTCGTAAACTAATGGACGTATCCAAGATTTTTCAATGTTTCAGTTTCTCATCCTCGGAATTTACAAAAAAAAAAAAAAAAAATCCAATATTTTCTTAATTCCGATTCTTATATATTATAGTGAATGAGAACTTGATTTGAACTTTTGACTTATATCTGTAGGAGACAGGAGAACAAGTTGAAGAGTTGGCTGAAGAAAATAAAAGTTTAATATGGTGCCTCTTGAAGCAAGTCCGTCCAGGAATGGATTTAAGTAAAGTTACCTTACCTACATTCATATTGGAGCCTCGTTCATTTTTGGATAAATTATCCGATTCATATTATCATGCCGACATCTTATCTTGGTAAGAAAATTGCGAATTTTTAATTTTTAAATGAAATTCTCCTTCAATATAATTCTACGCATATATATTTTCAGCGCTGTTACTGAAGACGATCCATTTACTCGTATGAAATTGATTTTAAAATGGTACCTTTCGGGTTTCTATAAAAAGCCAAAAGGTTTAAAGAAACCTTACAATCCGATATTGGGTGAAACTTTTCGATGTTATTGGGAACATCAAAATTCCAGTCGAACTTATTTTATAGCCGAGCAGGTGTCCCATCATCCACCAGTATCGGCATTTTATGTGACCAATCGCCAAGAAGGTTTCAGCATCAGTTGCTCCATCTTGGCCAAATCGAAGTTCTACGGCAATAGTACGTCGGCTGTATTAGACGGTGAAGCTAAGCTAACGCTATTGCCACGCGGCGAATGTTATGTATTAAATACACCCTATGCCCACTGCAAAGGTATATTAATGGGCACTTTATCCATGGAATTGGGTGGTAAAATTAGCATTGAATGCGAGAGCACCGGTTACAAGACGGAACTGGAATTTAAGCTGAAACCTTTCTTGGGTGGTGCCGATCACACCAATTGTGTGGTTGGTAAAATTAAATTGGTCAAAGAAGTTTTAGCTACAATCGAAGGACACTGGGATGGCGAAATGCGTATCAAGGATGTTAAAACGGGTGAACAAGGAGTATTGTTTGCTGCCACAAAGGATGTAATGAAACAACGATTGCAACGCTATATTGTGCCTTTCGATAGCCAGTTGCCTAATGAATCCGAACGTTTATGGAGTTTAGTCTCGGCTGCAATTAGGCGAGATGATCAACACGGCGCAACTGAAGAGAAAACCGTACTTGAAGAGGCTCAGCGTAAAGGAGCCAAAGAACGTAAGGCCACATTTGTTCAATGGGATCCTTATCATTTCTCTCAAGACCTCTTAACAGGCAAGGTAAAGTAACATGTGTTAAAAAATAATCTTTTTATATATATATATGAAAAGAATTGAGATTGAGTTTAGGGTTACATACATTTTCTGCCCACTATCGAAGGATTAGCGTTCACGAAGTTCGTAAAACGCGGAAATATTTAAGAAATATATATTTTTAGAGCAATGTTCGAAATTGATTTCACTATTTGTGTCTATCCGTCTGTCTGTTTGTCTGTAGGCTTATTTTGAAATCTCAAAAATAAAGGAAAAAATTAAAAAAGGTAGGGTGTTGAAACTATTCAACTATATTTATAGAGTGTTTATCTATTGTATTTGAAAACAGCCGAAATTCGCGGACTATTACGCTGACGAGAAGTTGTACTTATAATCTATCGCAGATCTCAGCTAAAGAATAAAACTGCTTTGTTTTGCTGCTAAGTCGTATCAGTTCCATTACTGACTCATAGCCAAGTCATATGTAACGAGAAGCTTCAGGAGGTGCTAAGCTAAAATCTGTTCCTAAAGTAATCTAAAAGTTCAGTACAGAAGAAACTACTTCCTACTCTCATATATGAATTTGAAAGGACGCCCCCCAGGGGATATTAATTAGTTAAGATGGGCTTATTAGCCGTATTTTCTAAAGTTCATCTATGGATTTCATCACTAGATACACTCTTATAGTGCAGAACGTAACCTAAAGGAAAGTTGCCTTTAATTGTAACTTCAAATTGAAGTCTTTGCAAGACCATAATTTATTTAATTCATTAAACATATCGTGCATCTATGGAGTAGACATTGTAATCTTCACTGCGTCCACTCTAAAGATTTGACAAATGTGGTATTTAGTGTTGCCGGCAACAAGTGTTAAACGCACATAAGCGAAAACTCGGAAAGTTGTTTTCGATTTGCGCACTTGCGGATAGCATTTCTTCCTTGTCCAAACGATGCAAACGAAAGTCTTTTTTGCATCGCACAGTTAGAGGGAATCAAAAGTGCATAAAATTGTGGATAGACACAGGCGCTCCGTCCATACTTACCGTAAGAATGAATTGTTTTGAGATTATGAAGGTTTGATCTTTTACGAACTTTTAAATGAAAGGTAATGAAAGCTTTACAAAGACACACAAGTGGGAAGTGCTAGCCTATACGACTTACTTTCAAGTTGCCTCCTTCTGAGTACCACTTGATTGAGCTAATGCATCACGCACTTGCTGACCACTGGTATTGCTCGTTTGATGATTCGTAAAATGATTCGTTGAAGGGTCGGCGTCACAAGAATAAATGTCTGTGTTAGCAAACTGCGCGAACGATGGGAAAACTGTGTAACTAGCAATAGAAGAGCTTAAATAAATCACTTTCTGTCGGGCTTGATTCTTGTACAAACTATGCATATAAATATTATAGAAATTGTTAAGCAAAATTAAATGTCAATCAACCCATCGCTATAGGCACATGATAATGGCCAGATCGGGTTAATTTTATCTTCTTGAAATATTAAATGAAAATAGGGCAGAAAGAAGAAGAAAATATCATTTCTTAATGAAAATTTATTAAACTTTTCGTTTTTACTTTTATATATTAACTCAGACTTTCATCGATCAGGGTTTTTTATGCTTTTTCTCAATTTTTTGATGGGTGAACGTCTACAAAGATTATTGTGGACAATTCTTTTTTCTGCAGTAGTTTTCATGTAAATAAAAACTCGAAAAACATCCTACGGAAAAATGGACGAATGTGAACGAAACAACTGAAAATTATCTCCATGATAGACTTTTATAAAGAAAAGCCTAGTATATAATAATTAAGGCGCCATGGTGTATGTAAAAAACACGTGCAGAGTCTCACTAAATAACTCAATCAGTAATAACGGTGAGTGGTGTGTGCAAAGGGCACGGCCGTGGTCAATATTAGTTAACGACAAAATTGCAGGACGCAATCTATTTCAAATAGTTCCATTTTAGAAATTTTTTTTTTTTTTTTAATATGACCACTCACTCAGGGGATGTCCCTATAGGCTTATTACAACGGTGATCAGAGCAAAGTGGGGGGAGAGAAAATGGAGAAAGGTCTAAGCTTTGGAGGTGTGTGCTTGAGTGCGAGCGCACTCACGTTGCCCGTTCGATAAGTAAGATTTCCTTCGTCCGTTTATTCCTATAGCGGTAAAGCACCAGCATTTCTTTTAGATGTAAATGTCTACGGAGTTTTCGTGAGACAAAAATTGAAAACCCGCCATATCTCCCGAACTATCTAGATCAGCAATGACACGTGTGTCCGTCTCTACAAACTTCGATCCTCTTCGAGTGACACTTGGCGGTAGCCCTAAAAATAATAAAGTTCGCATTTCGATATACGGACAGGCAGGGAGAATTTTGCAGATATAGAATGTTACACAAAAGGCATTATATATATTATGTGCTGATATATATTTACAGTGGATTTATAAGTATGCAGACCTTAGGCCGTGGGATCCTCGTAACGATGTTAAACAGTATGAAATCGATTATAAAGTTCTAACAAAAACGCGTCATTTGGCTCCAATGGTGCGTACGGCCAGCATCGTAAGCGTTCCCGCACAAGTTTTGCGTGGCAAAGATTCCCATGGAGCATCTGTGATAACGAAACATCATATAACAACCATTGCACGCGAAACATTGGAAATGCATTCGGATTCAAGTCAATCGCAAGAGGAGTATCCATATAATGGAACAGGCTCGAATATTTCTAATAAAGCTGTCCGGCAGTGAGTTAAAATTTGATAATTAACATTAAAATTGAAGATTAAATCTACATATTATCTAACAGATTGATGGCGACGCTCGAAAATGTAAACAAAAGTTTGGACGAGCATACACGTCAGCTGGCCCTAATACATTTGAAATTAGAGCGCATGCAATACGCACCACATTCAATAGTGTCAAGCGATCGGCTATCAGCCGAATCCATGTTAAGTTTTCAAAATCTACTAACACACCATATATCGCCAGCCTTAATATTTAGATCGTTAGTGTATCTATTTGGCGGCATTATATTAAGTCTCTTTCTCAGGTGGTTACTTTATCCGTAAATACTTTTTTTCGCTGGAAAAATTTAAAAAAAAAAACCAAGTATTTGTAATGAAAAGAAAACAAAGTTCAAGTATAAAATAAATTGAAAACGTGGTATGACTAATATGTAGGAAAATATATTTACAAATATAATATATACGAACACATATAAAAATATTTTTTTAATATTCTCGTAAAAATATTTTTAGTTTCGCTTATCGCATTGGTCGCGCGAAATTTTCAATCATAAAAATTGTAATAAAAAATTAAAAAATTAGTAAAGTTATTTAAAAAATAGTTATTGTCTTCTTTTTTTCGTAAATTTATTTAGGTATATATATATATATATCTATTAAGGTGCGCTGTGTTCTCCTTTAAAATTTGAAATGTATTTAACGATATATTCTTCTTTACTTCTAAGTGAAATTATTTTTACAAATTATTGACAATTATTAACAATTTTATTTTGTTAATTAATAAAAATATATATATAGAATATATATATATACATATATATATATATATAGAAATATGGTATAGCTTCGCCTAAACGCTCTAATCTATTTATATTGTACTTCTATACACGATCGATGTAAATGCGTTCTACTAATAAGCCCGTCTCTAATTAGTTAATCAAACATTCTTATTAAACGTAATTAAAAAAAAAAAAGAAAAAAAAAGAAAAGCTAAAAGTAAAAATTTAAAATTTCTTTAATATTTTTGTTGCTTGAGAATAGTACATAATAATAAATTATAAATACCAAGAAAACTTTATCGACTATTTCTTAAAGCAAAGTTTTACTAAACAGAATTTAAAGAGAGGGGGGAAAAAAGTGGGATTTTTTGCGTGCAATCAGTCATAGAAAATATGGAACAATGCCGTAATTCCATTACTTGCAACGTGTCACTCCTGCAAGAGGAAACTCGCTCGCAAAAATCAATAGTGCGACTACAAGACACAATTCATAGTCGATGTGTATCTGAGACTTGATAGTAAGGATTTCTAATATTGTAATGAAAAAATGTGATACAAGATGAGTACAAAAAATATTTCCTGACGCGAGAGCAGTGTAACTACTATACTGAAGCAATTCAAATTGTTATGTTGTATATGGCAGCTTATCGCAAAATCTCCAAACAAGTGCCTTAAGGAAATAAATTTCCTTTAACCCTTTGGCCTATAACTGCGAGTGTGACTCCTAGTAAAGAAATTGTGCCATAAGCGAAGAGGACGTCCCGTGTTTAAGATTTTGCGCATAAAATGACGGCATATATTTCTGACTGACGGAACGTCGCATTTATTATCTCACAATTCCTTTTGGATCGCCGAAATACACGTGTCATGAAAAGCATCGATTTTGCGCCAGTTTAAGTGCACGGCGCTCGACGGATCTTCTTGTTTACTAGCGCTCGCGCAGTCGGCAAATACTATGTAATCTAAAGGGGTCAAGAACACTGCACTGACGGCTTTATAAGCTCTCGATATCTCCCAAATAAATCGCTGCTTATACTCTGCATTTATAAAGCCTTTGAAAAACTTAGTCAATCGTATATTGTTAAGCGAAATATATCGTCCTTATGGACATCCTTAATTAATTACGCCATAAAGCATGCCGCAAGCCTGCTGCAAGTTTGGTGTTGACTTTCCGGTTCCACCGGACATCACCAGAAAAAATTTCTTAAAATACTCCATTAATTGAGTTATGGTTGCCACTGTCATAAATAGCATCTTAACCATCCTTGAAATCGTAAGAAAAATCTCTAACGCTATCGCCAATTTTTCAAATTGCGAGACTAACAATAAATTTCTAAAATTGTTTCCTTACCTTAACGCATATCGATTTCATAATCCGGTGGACCATATTGAGGGAGTGTTGCTTGCGGGCACGAAACGTGGCCATCTAAGTAATGCTTACAATTTATTGAAACTTAATCCAATGTCCCATTTTGGGCCTCCGAGACTCTAGTAAAAGTGGGAGGAGGTGCTAAAGTCAATGGTAATCGAAAAAGTTTTTTTCAAAGCCTTTACACCGGAAGCTTTGATTCCATTTACAAGCATTAACTAGCGCCACAGCTTTTGACAACCAAATTATATGAAATTATTGATATAAAAGCTAAGGAGGACACGTTTTTACGTGCTAGGCACTGCTAACATTGTGCTCGAAAGAACCGGTTAAAGTAATTGCGATGCGAGGCATTAACTTTCCGCCAGTAGCTGCTGCTGAAGGCAATGCCAAGATAGAAAATGCTCCCTCGAGTAACTGTGCAAATTCCAGCCAAGAACTAACGCAATCTGTTCGCCCTGAACTAATCAGCATTCCGGAGTTCGACTTTATTCTAAATCGGCAATACGGAAATGAATCGCCCGTTTCCGCTCTGAAAATTGTGATGCTATAGACTCATGTCAATGATGCTTTGGCGATTAACGGAGTTGATAGAATCAACGCGGAGCCAAGCGTTCATCAAAAATCAGTTTCAATCCTTTTGGATGGGTCTTTATACAAACGAAAACTCGATATTTACGGATCATATGAATTAAGAGCAAAAAAATTGACCGGATGAAATTTTCATCTGTAATAGCTACTGGAACGAGACAAAATCGAGCGATTTTATTAAGGATTGATAACGGACGGTGAGATGAAGCTGCCCAAGCGAGATATAATGCCAAGTGAATTGAGTGAACAAAATCGGGGGTAGCAAGCAGCTGACGCGACCTAAGTCAATGTCCTCGTAAATTTTGCTATTCAATATAAACTATATACACATTTATCGGATTTATGTGTGAATGATAGTGGCCGATCACTTAGGCCAAGCCAAGTCCCTTATACATGCATCTTTACCCACAGAAATTCTAAGATTAAAGTCGTAGAGCTTTACCAGCTTTACTGAAAATTCTATCATAAATCAAATGCGAACCCATGCCCAAAACAACATAATATGCAGTTGTGCTGTAATTGTAAAATATTGTGCCAGCCATTCCTCATCATTTGTAGAGCTTGCCTATAGCTCAAGGCGGTAACTCCTTTTTTCAGCTAAATCCTAAAAATGATAATTCCCTTGGCGGGGCTTGTCTGAGAAGTTTCTAATCTAAGTGAAAGAAAAACGTATTTCTTTTTATAATTCGATTTTATTTATAAAAGCAATCTTTTTCAACAATAATACAATGATTCCACAAATGCCCTAATGCTTTAGTAACTTGTATTATTTAGAACGATTTTTAAAAAATTGCCAAAATATGCTTGAGTATCCTTCCTAATCACTTGATCCATATTTTTTTTTTTGGAACATACTTTTAATGTTCGGCAACAGATAATACCCGCTGCTGGATGTAAGGAGAAATCTAGGCAGGATATAGGAAATCGAACTTCAATTATGTACAATTTCCCCATTGTGGGCACTGACTTTTGCAATCTCGCGTTCCATTGTAAGCAAACGTGACACCCAACGAACGGTCAGCTTGTGCAGACTTAAATCTTGGTCTTCAACTCAATGGTCGGTGAACGCCATTTGTCAAATGGCCGTTTTTTCGTCAATGGTTAAAGTTGTTGACAGTACCGAAGGTTCGTCGCGACGTAAGCTGATCAAAATTTTAATGTGGTAAGTAATAAAGCACAGCGTCTAACTTGTCTTTAGTTTCTTGGTACACGCATTGATTTTCAAAAACAAAGGATTAGTGACATTCCACAAGCAGTCATTTTTTCAATTTTTATAAAAATACTTACGTCGACTCCAGACGGTTGTTTTACAGACGGAAAATTTTAGCATTTTGCAAGGTTTTTAAAATTCAAACGCAAAACCACGCTTATAGTCACCCAGGCGAAGGAACAATTGAGCTTTCTGAAAAAAAAAAAAGAAAAAAAATGCAATTTATCGTGTACCACCTAACGAGACGGTTAAAAAATAATTCGAGAGCGTTGACTCTCGATTACTCGCTGTTCTTGTCACGATCGGATCCTTATCGGAGCCACTTTGTTGAGCAAACAAAGGTCGATGGCACGGGTGACCTTGAGGAAAAATCCTGTATTTTAAAATACAAATAATCTTGGGTTTGTCATTTATTAAGTACAAATTATCATAATTTCAATTTTTATTGTATTTCATTATCATTACAATTTCTTTTTTTTTTGTTTGTTTTTGTTTTTTTTTTTTTGTTGTTTTTGCTTTAATTTAATATAACATGTAAAAATGATCATCATTACAAAATTATAGATTGAAAAAATATTCTAAGACGCTGCTTGTTGTATATCTCATAATTTTTTCTTTTCATTCTATTTATTTTGCACTAAAAACAATGCAATTTATATATAAAATTATCATTAAACCTCTGCTTACTTGTAATATATATAAACAAAAAATGAGGTAAAGGAAAAGAAAACGAGAAGGACAGTAGAAAGAATGCAAAGCAATCTAAACGCTGATTAGGAAAAATTTAATTAAAAAGAGACAATTGTGGAATAAGGGACAGAAATGTGTTATAGTTAAAGCCAATCCTAATGATACTATTAACAACAGCATGATTTTGAAAGCTTTTGTATAATTTTAAAAATATAATAAATTCACTTTATTCTATTAAAAAAAAAAAAAAAAAAAAAAAAAAAAATAAGTAAAATAATTTTTTATAAAATAATTTTATATTCGAAATAGTTAACACCCTGTATACGGTTATGGTTAGATTAGATATTGCACACGTTTAGTTTTCATTTTTTTGCTCTTTTGTTTCCTTTTTTTTTTTGTAAATTTAACATTGAAGTGATTGGCTTAAGAAGGGGAGATTTCAAGAGGAACATGGGAATCCTTAGGTATACATGTAATCGAAGTCTGATATAAAGTTTTATCTATTTAGGGTGGGTGGTAGAGGGGGAGAAGAAAAAGTAGGCTCTGCACAGCAGTTTTTTGTTTTCCTTTTTCGTCTGTTTTGTTTTGTATACATAACACAACTATTAACGAACATCAAAATCTAAGCTTAGTTTAGGGTCAATTTTCCTTTTCTCCTTTTTTTTTTTGTTTTATTTTGCTTTGTTTTTTTTTTTTTGTTTTGTTTGTTTCCGTTTTCAAATTTCATTTTTTGTCTATTAGCAGTTTCTAAGAAACTACTGAAGAGGCTGTTTTTTTTTTTCTTTTTCTCCTTTTTTTATTTTATATATTTTTTTTTTTTTTTACTTTTGCTATTATACCATCATGTTTATCATCGTCTTTAACGTAGCATCAATCGTTTACCATTTACTCTATATGTATATATATAGATGTGTGTGTATGTGTGTGTGTTTATGTGTATTACAATAATAGTTGTGTAGGCTCGGCTGCTACTTGTTAATAAACAATTTTCAACCAGTATGTATGCGTAAATGGTTGGTGAGTGTGCTCTTCTGTCTAAATTGTTTAGGACAATAGGAACAAGCGTACGGTTTTTCGCCGGTATGTATCTTCATGTGATTATTGAGTGTGGAGAGTTGGCGAAAATTACTTTCGCATATTTTGCATTTATACGGCTTCTCCCCCGTGTGAGTCTTCAGGTGATTGGTAAGAGTACTTTGCTGCGAAAAGCATCGACGGCAAACACTGCACATGAATGGACGATCTGGACAATCATTGCGTAAACAGGTCGCGATTACACTAACCGTATTACCATTAGCATTCCCGCCAGCGGCGTTGTTGTTGTGATTGTTGTTATTATTATTATTATTAGCAAATTGATCCTTAGCGAATTGATCCTTAGTGCTAAGGGTGCTCACTGTGGTGTTGCTGTCCAAAAAATGTAACAACGGATGATGCTCCATCTGAAGCTGCGGCTGAAGCTGTAAATGACCCGAAGCGTTCGGTGCCACGACGACAGTGGCTGCTGTAATGGGGATGTTATTATTATGGTTGTGGTGTTGGTTATGGGAATTTGTGTGGCTGTTGTTGGCCTGTCCGCCATTGGCTGCCGGTAGTGGATTGCGTGTAAAAATTTAAAATAAAGCTTTGTGTTAGGCGAAAATCAAATTCGTTTACACTTCTCTCAGTTGAACGGCGACAAGACGAGCGCCTCACCTGTGCCTGCTGTAACTGTTGGTGTAATGGTGGTCACTGCATTCGCATGAGTCTTCATATGATTGTTGAGCGTGCTCTGCTGACGGAATGTCATGGAACAATAGGCGCACGCATATGGCTTCTCATCCGAATGAATCTTCTTATGATTGGCCAGGGTTGCCTGCTGACTGAAGGCCTTTTCGCAAGAGTCACACTTATACGGTTTAGGATCTATGTGGGTACGTTCATGATTGTGCAGAGTGCTGAGCTGTGGGAACCTTCGCTTGCATATCTGACACTGATATGGCTTTACCAGTTCATCGGCTTGTGGCGAATTGTAGCTGCCACTGTACAGGCTCTTCGAAATGTTTTGACGCTGCTGCGGGGTATATATGACTGAAGCGCCCTGGCCCTGTTGCTGCTGATGTTGTTGCAGCAATTGTTGGGCCTGGACAGCAGCCGCAGCAGCAGCGGCTGCGCCTTTATTATGACCCCTTTTCGAAGAGCCTTGTGACTGTGGCGGCTGATAATTAAGTAGCGAAGTCGGTATACCGCCGTTTGACTCTGCAAGTGAAGCAAAAACTAAAAAGTAAAAAAATCGTTTCAGTAGTTGGCACTCTTTTTTAAACCCCACTAAGGATGGGCAGGTCGCCGGCACCACTCACCCTTGTGTGTTTTTATATGATTGATTAGAGTGCTTTGTTGGCGGAAATCCTTGGCGCAAATATTGCACTTGAATGGTTTCTCACCCGTATGAATCTTGACATGATTAGTCAAGGTGGATATTTGACGAAAAGCCTTATCGCAATGTTTACATTTGTATGGCCGTTCATCTGTATGGATTTTCATGTGATTACGTAAAGTAGTCAACTGGCGGAACTTATTTTTGCATATGTGGCACTGTTTCTTCTTGCGAGGATCATCCACCACCACCTCTTCTTCGTTTACCTCAACCTTAGTTACGGGCAGTGGCGTGATAGGAGCCGGATTACTACTTACATTGGTATTATTGGTAGTGGCCGTAGTTGAGATATCTAATAAATGAACTAACGGATGCTGTGGATGTATAATGGCCTGATGCGTCGGATGTTGGATAGCCTGTACAGCTGTCAATTGATGTAACGTGAAAGGCGTTTGCTGTAAACCGGCTGCCGTAATTGTTGTCTGCTGTTGTCCCGTTGATGTGGTGACACCATGTGTTGAAGAAATTTGAGCGGGTGCGTAGTGCTGATAATTGGCCATGGCGGCCGCACTCACTGCAGTGGCATGATTGAGGTGCATTTTTCATGAGGTATGTTGTATTCGAGCGTATATACGATTATCCAACTATTAATGTAACATAGCTTGAGCCCTTATTGTCCTCTAAAGATGTTTTCATTAAAACCAACTATAAAACAAAATCGTACGAATTGCAAAATCATAAAAAAAAAAAAAAACACAAATCTTCTAATAATAAATCCATACGATTACTATAGAAAATTACCGCGCTTTTATCTTCGCCTTTAAGCTGCCTGTACCAAACATATACTTACCCAACTAGTCTGCTTTGCTTGCCACTGTGGCAACGTGTTTTGGCTGCTAATCAGCCAATTCTCGTCTGAAATTATCACCGGGACCTGTTTCACTTATGCATTACTTAAACAATTATTTATAAAATTTTTATTAAAAAAAATTTTTGCTTTTCTTTACTATTCAAAAATCTAAAACAAATTTCACTTAAATTTTTATCTTCTGAAAATATACGCTCCAAAATTTTGGGATGCGAAGAAAAAATTTTCAGGAAAAGAAAACAAACAGCTGGGGTTGGTCAATTTGTCAAATTATCATAACAGAATTGATGACAATTTCATTGTCGAGTTGCATTTAATAAACTTAGCGTGGTATGTAACAGTGTTGTATTCGAACTTAAAAAATTTAGAAAATGCAAAATAAATAAACAAGTAAACGAATAAAGTTGCAAAATGGTATAAAACGAATTTATCGATACTTAATATTTTTAATTTTTCAAATTTCCGCTTTAGCCTAAAATATAATCTTAGACCGAAGAAAAATCATTATATTACTACTATATGTTGTGCGGCCTTGTGGTGGAGGCATTTTTATAAAAAAAAAAAAAAAATTATATAATTATTTTTAGTGAGGTTTTACTTGAAAAAGCTTGAAATAGTTGGTGCGCAAGATGAGCACACGCTTGATTAAGCAAAGATGTGGATTTTCCCATGAAAATCTTATTCAGAATGAAGGCCACAAATATAGAATATTGCTGTCAAGTAATCCGCCCGAGGGGCCCCGTAGGCAAACAACTTCGACTAACAATTCCATGGTTGTGGGTTCAAATCTCAAGTACAGTTTTTAGTAAAGCCGTCAGTGTATTGTACTCGCCCATGCTCTTGGCCATCCAATTTTTGGGGCGTTTATAAATCCCGCCACCTTCCTTACATCGGAGCACCATGTCTAGAGTTGTAACACGTCTCGCGAAACACATGGTTTCTGATTCTACAGATAGCCGCACATCCACATAGAACGTGATAGGACGGTCCTTCTTAGTTCCAGTAGTTTATGCACCATACCGGAATATTTTATGAATCATTTTGCCTGCCGTTATCTTGCACATTGCTTCCAGCGGCAATCCGATTTCTTTTGTGCCCATTGCGATATCAGCCGATTATCACTCAGTGTTTGAAGGAACCGATAGCCCTACATGCATGCTAGTGCTAAATTAGTAATAATAATAATAATAATAATAATAATAATAATATAATAAGGTAGATATAATGGTCATATATACATACTGTACTAGTCATATGATTTTGGTTTAACAATGCAAGCTATGTGTCGACCGATTTTACGTCATGCGTGGTGTTTAAGCATTGTGTTGTCCGCCTTATTTCGATGCAATCTATAAAATACAATCATTGTGTTTGCGCTTACAACAAAAAGGGGTTCGTCAGAGTTTGTTTGGCTGCTGTTTATATTCCACTCAAACATCAGCATTAAAAATATTGCTCAAGGAAAATTTTGAGTTTATTACGTTTTTCTTGCCTATTTCTTAGGCCAGAAGAGGTTAACTGCTTTGAAATTTTACAATGAATCCAAATATGAGAATTTTATTCAATATCTTTACTGTTTAGTAAATTGCAATAAACATTCATTCACGTTTGCGTACGTTTGCCTCTCTGTTTTTTCTTGTTTTTCGGAGTTTTTCAGAGAATCTTTCTTAAAAACGAAAACAATAAAGTTTATAAGCGAAAACAAGAACGTTTATGAGCGAAAACAGAGTATATTTCTTAAAAGCGAAAACAATAAAGTTTATAAGCAAAAACAAGAACGTTTATGAGCGAAAACAAGAACATTTCTTCTTTCATATTAACGTAATGCAAGACATATAAAAGCCAGCATTGTGTATATGCCGATGTCTGATCTCTTATAAAGTTCTCCCACAAGATATGAATATATTAACGTAGCGTGCTCGTAGCGTTAACATAGCATACTGAAAGAAAAACGAAGATAATGGTGAGATTGTTAAAAATGATCGTGAGCGAAAAGATCATCAATTACAAGTGAGCTTACGAACTGATTTGGATGGTAACAGTAGAAAGTTTCCCATTTCCCATTAAATAGGCTAAGTACAGTTTGTTCAACTGTCAATGCATATTTTCAATTGTTTTATAATGATTTAACCGTCAAGCAGATTTACATTGATCAAGTATATATGTGTATATATATATGCAGTTTATATAATATTCGTTTGACATTTCCAAGTATTATTGCAAATTCCAGCTGACGACGATAACCAGAATGAGTTTCATAAAGCTTTGCGTGTGACATAGATGAGTAGAGAAAAATTCAATATTAATTTTATTTGATCAAGAAACCTGTAAGTGTCATAAAGCAATTAATTTATTGCTTATTCAGTATTTATCGATGCGTTAACGTAAAGTACAGAGTGATTTCAAAAAGGTGGCAGCATCTGATATATTTTATAGTTTATTGTGTTTTGTTTTCGTCTGCTGTGTTTGGGATCTGAAGTTTTCGTAGATATATTAAAATATATCTCTTTTTATTTTTTGCTTTTTCCTCAAATCTGTGTAAAACGATTCAACTAATCGCTAAACGATTCTTTAAAATTAAAGATATTTTAATAATATCGCTGAGAAATCGTCTAAAATCAGTGAAAATGTGTGACGACAAAGATAAACCCACAACATCTAAAGAAAAAAGTAAAAATAACGAAGAGAGCAATCAAGATACCGAATACGTTAAGGGTAAGATACAAATTGAAGAGCGAACAAGAGAGCGTAACAAATAACTTTTGAACAGAGAGAGTCGTCTTTAAGAATACAAAAATTTCTAACCATTATTTTTAATTTGATAGCGCACATAAGTTTGGAAACGAACAGCTTATATATATATATATTATATGAAAACAGAGAGTGTTTCGGAATGAAAAAATTTCTAACCATTATTTTTATGTTTGATGGCGCACATTAATTTGAAAACGAACAGCTTGTGTATATGAAATTTTTTTTTTAAATAAGAATTAAATAAAAATGTTGACATAATATTAACAGAAACTGATTTTTTTTTTTTTTTTTCAAATTTTTACTTAAGCGGACTGAAGCTGTTTTCCTTTTTTTTAATTTTTTCGATTTTTTAGAAGAAGACGACAGCGCTATGGAAGCGATGCGTAAATTTTTTGCACAAAACTTGAATTTGAATACATCGCAGGATGAAGACGACTGCACAGCGGGAAAGGTAAATCTTTGTAGTCGCCATAATAATTGCTATAACAGAAATATAGGTTAATCAAAAGCTTTGATCCGTCTATTAATCGGTAAATAAGATTTTCACGATATATAAAAATAGACAATTTCAATCTCATCATATCATTGTTTTGAAATCGTTCTATATATCTAGATTTTTTAAATGTCATCGTTATCGTTATTTAAAAATTTTTACGTTTGTTTTTCTACAGCTTATTGGCGATCTAACCTTTGAAGGTTTATGTGAGCATTGGAAGACTAAAGGTTTTAAAAATATTATTACTATGGTGGGAGCTGGAATTTCTACTTGTAAGTTAATATCTATTTTAAAAGTGCATTTTTAATAATGAACATTCATTTAATAATAATTGCTTAGCTGCTGGTATACCTGATTTTCGATCACCGGGCTCCGGTTTATATGATAATTTACAAAAATATAATCTTCCACATCCATCGGCCATTTTTGAAACGCATTATTTTGAACAAAATCCTAAACCATTCTTTGCTTTAGCCAAAGAATTATATCCCGGCTCGTTTAATCCAACGCCCTCACATTATTTCGTACGTTTGTTACATGAAAAAGGCTTATTATTGCGTCATTATACGCAAAATATTGACACCTTGGAAAGAGTGGCTGGTGTACCAGATGAAAAGTTGGTAGAGGCTCATGGCACCTTCTATACTAATCATTGCATGGGTTGCGATATGCATTACTCGATGGAATGGATGAAGGATCAAATATTTTCGGATAAGTTGCCAACGTGTACGAATTGCAAGTCTATAGTCAAACCTGATATCGTTTTTTTCGGTGAAAATTTACCTGATAAATTTTACACTTTGCCTGGTAAAGATTTTAACAAATGCGATTTACTTATTATTATGGGAACATCATTGGAAGTGCAACCATTTGCTTCATTGGTCGATCGAGCCGGAAGACGTTGTTTACGTTTATTGATTAATCGCACTAAAGTGGGCGGTAGCGATCACGGAGGCTTGCGTTATTGGTTTTTCGGCGGGCCGGGCTTAATGTTTGATAGCCCGAATAATACACGCGACATAGCCTATGTTGGAGACTGTGACGACGGTGTATGGGCATTGGTTGGGGCATTAGGTTGGACCGATGAGCTCAACAATTTAATTAAAACTGAAAATGAACGCTTAGCCAAAGAAAATGCTGTGCAACGTCAGCGAAAGGAAAAAGACAAACAATCGTCATAAAGTCCATATCCAACATATATGTTTTTTTTTTTTTTTGCATATGTGCAATACTCTTACGTTTAGCATAGAGAAATTTGGTTAATTTTTAATTAAATTATAAAATAGTAGATAATATTTGATCCTCTTTACTGCCGAAGAATCAATATTTTCATATCTAGCAATAGGTTTCCTGAAATCAAATTTCCCGCGATTTTCCTATGCATGGGTGCAGATTGCATTGACTTTTTCCATATGGAAAACGATGATCGTTTAGCAGTTTGTTAAATGAGAAAAGTACCGTAATTTTCGGACGCACCTTTTTACATAGAAAAATTGACTGAAATGCTGGGTGCGTCCAAAGTTAACATTAAATATATATTTTCAATAAATCGTCTCCAAATTTGAGGTTTGAAAAAGGAACGACAACAATAGTTCAGATGAAAGTAAGACGACCGAGAGTAAAGATCATCTGAATATTGCTGGTACGAGTTATGTTAACAATAAATAAAAATTTTTGATCCGAAAGTAAGGTTAAGATGTGCGTCTTATAATCCAAAAATTAGGTATATATTGGATTGAAGTTCGATGACCTTGCAGCCGAAAATGCCAGGTCTTTTACTCGGATTGAAACGGTGTTGCCATTGTAAGCGTGATTCCTTTATGGATTTTTTTTCTTCTCTTTTGTTTTGCTAAAAACTTTTTTTTCGCTGATAAATATCTATGTACTACTGCAAGTTAGCTGTACGAGTAAAAAAAAGAAGAGAAAGATCGGATACATATATGGTATATATATATATAAATGGTCAGATTCCAGTATTAATAAATGTCAACAAAACTGTGCGCATGTGTGTCTGTTCATTTGTTCGTAGTGCGACGGTTGGGGACGAGAAATACCATACATGTACATAACGATTAAATGTGATTGTTTCTGTGTGTGTGTTTTTGTGTTTGTTCATTTTTTCGTAGTTCGACGATTGGAAACGAGAAATACCGATGTGTGTAACGATTAAATATAATGGCCTGTGTGCCTGTGTGTGTACTGATTTCTTCGTAGTTTGACGATTCGACACGAGTAATGCCAGTGTGCATAACGATTAAATACGATGGTCTTGACCTTTCCCTACGTAAGATAACGGTTTTCCATTCAATATTATTGAGCCATCCAGCGTACGAGCACGCTAATCACATGAAGCCCTCAAAATTCCAATTTCGACTTTCGTTGCTTTTGTTGTTTAATTTGAAGAAATCTGCTGCCGAAGTTCATCAAACACATTCAGAAGCTTATCGTGACACTCCTCAATCATATTCCAATTCTCAATTGTCCGTTTCAATGATTTTGATGACAATGACAAAAGGCGGCTTGGTGGAAAAAAGCTCAAAGACGAAAAGCTAGCACAAACTCTCAAACAACTTTCGAACAGCTCAGCAAGTGATGAAGCCACTGTTTCCCAACGCCTACATACGATTTTTCTCAATAAATGCTTTTTCAAGTGAAAAAACTATCAAAATTAACGCAACTACCTGATATTGTTGAGAAAATTTCATTCCGAATGCTATCCGAATTTCATTTGCGGGTAACTTTTCGCATACGCAATTCATAAATTAAAATCTCATCTCGTCTTTTGATCTCAGCTAGACCAGTCACTTTTATTCGGCGACATTAGATTTCTGGAGTGCTTTAGGTTCCCGTAAGTTTTCCAAAACACTATCCAATATTTTTCGAGTTCTTTTCTAGCACTATCTTGGAAGTCCTTAAGCTAACGTTTGATTAGTTAGATTAGCTTCACATAGATAAAAAACTGTCTTCCATTCTTGCCTATGAAGGAGTAATGCTCCTCCTTGAACTTTTCATTCATGCTTGCTTTTCCTATTATATTTAATTAGGTTACGATTTTTAAAGACGTTCCATTGTGTTAGCAGCTATCTTAAGCAAACTTTTTAACAGAACAGTTTGGAAGTCCCTGATGTCTTTACATTAAACAGATAAATTACAGACAGGCATATGTTACGAAATCAAGTTACGAAATCTTCAGATACCCTATAAAGTAGATATATTCTTGATCAGCATGAAATTTTGAGTGGAACCAGCCATGTCTGTCCATCTGTCTGTGTGGTGTGTGTTATTGCCACTCTCCTCCGACTTCAAATTTGGTAGAAACGCTGGAACTTTCTGTACGCAGGTTGGTAGTGAAAATGGGCCAAATTGGTGGGAGCGAAAGCGCGCAATGGAGCGTAAACTGAACGCAACTCTGGTTTTTTAACAAAAATTTTTGGATTTGTGCTTATTACTTGAAAATCATAGAAGCTAGAAGGCTGAAATTTTTCACATTTACTTTACGAAGCACTCTACTCTGGCAAATGGGTAGAATCGGCCCATGCGCACACAAAGTTATGAGTAATTAAATTAAATTTTTTTTCACATTTTTTAGATTTAATTCTTATTATGCTTATAAGGCAAACAGGACAGAATCTTTATTTTGTACAATCCTCAAAGGAAGATATATTACCGGCCTGAAAATTGGTTAAATTTAAAATGAATATCGTGGACCCGGCGATTGATTTTTTCTTAATAATATCAGCGATATGGGTATCAAATAAAAGAACTTGGAGAGTAGAATGCGAAAAACATAGTGATGGGTATGCGAGATTCGGCCCCCGCCGAAAATAACTTTTTTACTTGTTATATAACTAACTTAGAAAGAGAAAGTCTTAAAACACTCGCCCAGTTCACCTAAGGCTAACGCACTTGCAAATTGGAACCCAATGGACAATTGAAGTCGTTAGGCGAGATCTTTTGCCTATTCGGCCACTTAGGTGGATATAATCCGATATAATATATTGCAATTATTCAATAAAATACTTCGATTTTCATAGCACTGCACCTCACTTCGTCTTCTTATATTCTAAGCATATTGTTATGTAACATCACTTTCTGTTTCCATATTATCTCTAATGTCGCTTCGATTAGATTTGCTCGAGTGCATATTGAATAGACTTTATTTGCAAATTTAAAACATTTTTTTTACACACATACACACACATGTACATACTTACCGAATTAAAGGAGTACATTTGCAGCGGGTGCTTTACAATACTGCACTCCCAAGTATGTTTAAGTGGCTTCTCTCTGTGAAAGCTGTGTTTCAACTCCACTGTGCTTCTCAAACGATTCAAAACAAGTTACAAATACCACATATTGCGTCTTGATGTGTCTAGTAACCATATTTTACCGACTACATCGTATATATTATTTATTATCAGGATATGCTCGTAACCATCAAAAATATTTTTTCTTCTTTAAACGATTTTGTCAAATATGTGACTTTTGTAATAATATTTTGATTGGCCTCGTAACACGTTCGTTGAGAAGCACCTAAGAAGGTTACACCAATCTTTGATGCACTTGACCGAAAATGAATAAATTTGAAAATCATTAAATATTTCGTTAATTAAGGATTTTTCAGTTGACGTTTCACGCAAAACTTGTGCAACATTTTTGATCAATATTTTCTAAAAAGCAGAATTGTTTTCTTTTGTTTTTTCCTATATCCATGAGGAGTGCATTCACCATGTGAAAATGTTTGCAACGTCCAGACGGAAGCTGCAGCGACCTCCAAAATTATATATATTTATGGCCAGTATCAAATTGTGCATGTCAGTCTGTCCGTCTGTGTAATGTCTGTTGTAAATATTCTACAGATCGCAAAAATTAAGGTGTTGGCTTAAAAATGTAGCAGAAACATTGGAAGTTCGTGGACGCAGGTGAGTATTATAGTGTATCAAAATTTGATTTTTCTTTTCAATACCATTATAAGGCAAAGAAGAAAACTTCGAAAATCCTATAAGGATTTTCCATAGATTCTTGGCCAGTTTCAAAATTCAAATGCACCTAAACATGTCCGTCTGTCCATATGTCCGTTTGCGCATTCTTCCGTTCATGAAAGTGAAGATATCGCCTTACAAAGTTGCAAAAGAATTTGAAAGTGAGTTTAACTTTTCCAAGGACACGTCTGCAACGCCCGCATGCCTGTTCGGCAAAAACTTTTATTTAAAAAATAGAAAAAATCTGCCACGCGCACTCCATATGATAGAGCATGAAAATATAGTTCTTTTACATTTTTTGTCTCTTTCAGGTGATAACGGTGATGGATATGACAGATTCGGTTACGACCGAAGATAATTTTCTTACTTGGTTTTTATTTTTCTTAGAATACTCATCACTTAGGGGTTATGTCTTCTATCCGCGTAATACGATGGTGACGATCAGGCAGATGTCATGAAAGAGAAGGAGGCAATGGAAGTGATAGCCGCAGCTTATCGTACCATATCGTGCTCGTTCGCATATTTAGTTAGAAGGCTGGCATATAACGTTTCATATTTGCCAAGTATCAAGCTTTCATTAAAATTTTGCTTTTTGAATAAAAGACAGATGGACTGACATTACCAAATACAAGTAAAAGTAAATAGATCTTTGATTTTCCATCTAGCGTAGCTTTGTATTCGTGTAAAAAAAACTCTAGCGAAAGAAGATTGACTTGCATTGCCTTAATGAATACGCAATTCATCATCGTTTTGAGTAGGATGCAATAAATATATTACTTAATTAATCTTGATATCAATTATCTTAACAAAATATAAGAAATTGTTGCAAGCAAATTATTTTCACAAGAAAAACTTTTTTTATATGTAAAAGCATATACATACAAGCATGATAAGTATAAACATAAACATCTAGATTCAGGATTTCACTCGGAATTTATTTCTTGTTAAATGTATACCGACTGTTATCTGTCTGTAATTGTAACGGTATTTATAATCACAAAATGCATTTGACAATTTCCGTTTTTACCTTTGTTTTGTGTGTGTGTGCGTAAAAACACACAACGGTAGTTTTAAGTTTCCCGGTGATTTCCGTAAACGGAAACGAAGACCATCAGCCAGCCAGGTATACATTAGAAAAATACTGACGCTCTTGTACATCATTTAACTTTATACACTACTGCAGTGAATATAGTTTGTCTGTTATTTATTATACAAGTTAATGACATCTTTCTTTTCTTCTTTACGTTCATGTTTCTAATGTTGTTGATTATCTAACCTACGAGTACGTGTATATTCGTTGACGATATAAAAAATATTGAGCGCTTATAAGCGATCGGAGTTTATATATTGATTTAATTCATATTTGCTTATCGTATCATATCTTTTTTTTCCATTATTAGGCTTAATACTTTTTCGATGAGTTATTAAATTTTATTTTTTCTCTTTATTATACCATTTTTGTTATTGTTGTCCTTGTTTATCTGTATGTGGTTTCAAATGCACTTCGCTTTCCTCGCTTCATGGATGAACAAGATGTTGAAGTTGTCGTTGTTGTTAGACGTGTGAGTGTGCTGTCAATTTCAATATCCTAGCAATGCTAGTCAAACATTTTTTTTTTTTTCGTATACTTATATACATTTATATATATGTATAAATACACTGCAGAAGTTGCAGATTTTAATTAGTGCAACTATTAGACGATTTACCACAGAAACAAATTCCAAACCATAGAAAACAACTGTGATATCTATTTATAAGCAGTCGCACATATATACAGGTAGCAGCAAAAGTCTACGTGAATGTGCATACCTAGGAAAACGCTACGATTTATGAGTATGTATGAATGTACCTATATATACATATATATGTATATACAGGTACGCAGTTGACATATGCTACTAAAGCTATTAAGTTGTGCTAGTGTTCCGTTTCATATGTCGTCTTTATATGCATGCAGTTATCATATACATGCATGTACACACATGCACACAGACCCACACAAACACACGCTATGTTGAGCTAACAATAAATTGCCCGGTTAGTTACTTCAAGTACTACAGCACTAACGGGATGCCAGTAAAAATGGAAAAAGTTCATTACAACATCCAGACCACAATCAGTGCGTGCTAAGCTTGATATCTACACGTATGTACGTGTGATTTTGCTTCTTTTTTTTGTTTAATTTTGTTTTGTTTTTTATTTCTTCTTCTTCTTCTGTTAATTCCCAGCCTGAACGCAATCATCTCTCTTCCCTTGTATTTCAATCCGATAACAGATTGTTTGATGCGGTCTCATCAAAACTCCACAATGACTGCAGTATGCTGTAGATTTTTTAAAACATGATTGATTTACACACATACAGGCATGCACACACACAAACACGCACACAGGCTTGCACAGATTTTTATCATTAGCAATGATATGTTGTGTTAAGCCGTTATCTGTCCATTGAAATGAAGATTTAAAGTATAAATCTTCTGTTTCTTACTTTTGTTTAATTTTCCGCTACGAAACAAAGTCCGTAAGGTGAGCTTCAGAGACCAAACAAAGTAGAAAAATATGAAATAAAAATTTTATTACTCTCTAATTAATATTTTTTGCATAAAAACATGCTTCCAAGCATACAGCGTTTTATTGCCTAATGGGCAACAGGAAGCAAAGGTGAACAATTCCATCCAAGATCATAGATTCTTATCAGAAGATCAAATTCTAATCTTTATAGTGGAATTTTTTAATTGATAAATACGGGAAGCTACTCAGCTTGACAACTTGGCTTATATATAAGTTGATCTATTTACTCAATTTCCTAAATATTAATATTTAATGCTTTCATTACAGTATAGTTATGAGGGCCATTTTAAATATAATGATGAAATTTTCAAAATTTGAAAAGTTTTTATTTTATTACAAAACTCCCAACATTATTAGTAGAAAGATCTCATGCGTAAAAAATTAAAAAAAATTTAAACATGAGATATATGTCATGCAATTAATATGACATAATCTAATAATAAAGTTCAAGTGCATAGTTATTCAAATTTGACAGCATTAATAATCGTCCGCAAATAAACAGCTGAGTTGATATTTATTTTGCCAAAAGGTTTCTCTATTAGTTCAGTTAATCAGTTTATTCGTTGGGATCGGTCGTAAAATGTTTTGGAAACTGCTGCTAAAATTGAATTTAGCAAAGTTTCCGAATAAGGATTTTGCATAAAATGTCTTAAAAAATTAGTAAATAATATAAAAATTATAGAAAATAAGTCGATAATTAGCTAATAATAGCACGAAATAGAAATTAAAATAAAACCGCAGGCCCTGCTTACATATCAGATGTGCAATTATTTGTGTTTAAAAGAAAGAAGAAGCATGAAAAAAGCAAAGAGTAAACCTTATTATACTAAGAGATGATTGTTCGAGAGCAGAGTTTTTTTTCAACGAGATAAAGAGAATTATTTTCATCATATGATCTCCCTCGCCATGTAATATACAAACGAAGTATTTTTTGCAGAGGAAAAAACTGTTAGTAATAAGAATTCGTACATGCAAGCGCAAGCAAGTAAATAATAACGTCATAATAATAAACTTATGATATCAGAAATATATAGAGAGAGTTAAGTGTTAAGAAAAGAATTTTTTCTCTTTATTAAAATAATTGCTTTACAAATTGCTTGCTTTAGTGTACAAACAGCAGGACAGGAATTACTTTCCATAGAGTAAAATAGTTTGCATTGCATTTAGGAACAATTTTTGATAAATTTCATTAAAATATTTGCAACACGTTATTACACGTTAGGCTGGATTCCAGTTCATAAGCGAGAGACGTCAAGTGTTTGACATATTTTTTCCTTAAGCGCAAACTTTGTAGTCTGCCCTTGGTGCGTTAAGATTGCACAGCATTATTATTTTTCACGAATCGATAGTTTCGCCGACATTTAATTCGTCAAAAATTTAACTATTAATCTAGTTAATGTGTTTTATTCGTTCGGGTCGGTCGCGTCGGTTGTAAATTTTTGTATTTTATTTAGTTACCGGTAAAATGTAATTTGATAAGATTTCCGAAAAAACAAATTATTAAAAAAAATTTTTGCTATACTAAGAGTTAATCGTCGTGTTCAGTGTATTTGAGAGAAGAGCATAAAATAGAATGCAAGTTAGCGAAAAAAGTGAGAGAGAGAGTGAGAGTAATTTTTATCATACGATCTCCGTCCTCGTGTAATATATACGAATATTGTATTTGTGTTGCAAAGAAAAGAAAGAATAATTTTCCGTAACAGAAACTCACACCATAAGCCATAAGCCATAACAACGACAATGCTTCCTTATAAGAAATATGAAGAAAGGTAAGTTTCGCTAAAAAGTTTTGTCTCTTTATAAAAAAAGGAATTCCTTTAAAAATTACTTGCTTTAATGCAATGTCATAAGAATTACAATATGTTTAGTAAAATAGTTTGGATTGCATTCGGAATTCGTTAGGATGAAAACTTTTAATTTAATTTTCATCAACCAATCAAATAGTTTATGTATATGTAAAATTTATTGTATATTTTATTAGCCTTTTTTCACATTTTGAGACACGTATTAACTACTTGCTGGAATTACTTCGTAAACGAAAGTGCAGGTGAATTAAGTTTTTGTGTTCTTTCGAATTATTTGGAACTTCTTTAAGAGCGTAATTTTTGCAGTTTGTTGATGTTTCTGCCGATATTAGTTTTTTTTTGCGTTTTTTTTTTAGTAAAACCTTGCTTTGCAGTTGGGATTTAAATGTTTGAAGGATTATGCTGAATTTTTCGAATATAGTAAATGGATGCGAGGCTTGCTCTTATTAGAGCGAAAAATTATTATTATTTTTAGGCAGGAATTGAACTCTTCGTTATTCTAAGGAGACGGAACGTGTTCGATGCCGGGCTGGTGTTCTTTTCAAATTTGATTGACGCTAAGCTCTGAGAAGCACTGCATTGGTATGCTTTTACTGTTGAAGAATGATTTTTAATTCGTGTTTTAATCAAAAAAATTTAATTGGGATAAAAACTTAATTGAATTCTAATACGGCCGTCAATCCGTCTTTTCTGTTGTTGGCTGCTGCATTGTTTATGATTGCAAAAAATTAGTTAAAAACTTGAAACTTCAAATGTATACTTTTTAGCCTTACGGTAAATTTGTGAAGTAACTTAGCCTGCCTAGAATATAGAAAAAATGGTCGTTTAGAGCAAATGGTCTAGGGCGTCGCGCAAACTTTAGGAGGGCACACAGATAAGCGGTAGAAGAAGGCTTCAGTTGTCCTCTTGAGTTGCCTGCAATTATTGAAATAGTGTAGGTTTGAAAAGACGATCATTAAAAACTTACCACAACGAAACTGCAGCTGTTTTAGACTTCATTTGCTTTAGTTGTTGAGTTAGACGGAATTTTTTGGACATTTTGTTGAATGCTTCTTAGAAAAGAAATAATGCTTTCGTTTTATTCATTAGTCTGGTCTAGTGGAAGACCAAATACTTCGACTATGCTTACACTACGCCATCTGCGGTAAAGTAATAACCTATGTAAGACCAACGTGTTCTGGCCCAAGAACGAACCCTACTAAAAATTGATCGAATCGCACAACTTGAGGCATTATATTCGAATATATATTCATGAAAAATTTGGATCAGAGAAGGCAAATTTTTGAAGCTACATTTTAACCACGTGAGATCTTTAATGAAACATATATAAAAAAAAAATGCCTACCTTTTAGTGTATTAAGCGTAGTGATGCCGGAATATTTAATGGTCGGCCGTAATTATAATGTTAATGCGTTAGTTTATCGAATGTGTTACCGCAACCGATATATGCTGCAGCTTTGCTGAATTACTCCCATTTTTAATTACAAGCAATACATATCAAAAGCGCTAGATAATTAAGTAATTCAAATATATGTTTTATTGTTGGCTTCTGCACTTAACATGTAACTAAATTTTGGTTTATATAGCACAGGGAATACATGTACGTAATCTGTAATCAAAACAATATAAAATTTGGGCAGTTATTGTATTTATGCCCTCTACTATGTTTATTACAAATCACACTTATATCCCTCATAACATTTCTTAGAATAATTCCTGATAAGTATATAATATCTACGCATCCACACAGAGCTTGATTCTACTTAATACTAAAGAAGATAATTTTTATGTTTATTTATCTACAAAGTCTTATAATGCTATGAAAAAAACAAATCATGATATTTTTTTATGATGTCGTAAAACATTTAATAAGCCCACAAAACATTCACACAAATTGCCCATCTATACCCTGTGCGAACGCTCTAAACAATCTAAACTTCAACGTTCTTATGCCTTTTGCCTTCTTTTTTTTGTTTGTTGGTTTTTTATATGGGGCGTACATACATCTTTAAAATCGAATCAGCATATGTTGCACGAATACAGGCAAAGTAGGGGGAAGAAAAAAAAATCCTATGTACATGTATATACAATTATGTTTCTTTAAATGGATGATGGCATTTGGGTGCCAATAAAATATTCATAAAGATTTCCTTTACACTTGTATATAATTTCCTTTTAAAGAACAAGCAGCGTAGAATGAACATAATTTACCATAACGTATATCTTTATTATATCACATGGGTAATGGCAAATAATGGAGCTTATGTTTCTCGTATATGTAAATCAGTATTCGATGCTAGTGTATGCAAGCGGGTAAATACTATTAAGAAAATTTTGGCAGACTTCTTGGTTCATTATGTATCCATATGAAAAATATTTAAAATATATCATGCGATACGTTAGAATCTATTTACTTTACGAACGATTTCGAGATCACTTTCTCCGCATGAATCGAAGTGCAGTTGCGAATGTTCATAGGTTTTGGGTTTTTTGCATACCAAAGGCGTAGGCAAGATCGAAAGGAAGCTAAAGAAGCTAGTTTTCTTGCGATCCTTAAAGATATCGATTTCTTTTTTTTATAAATTTTTTTATTTTTTTTTAATATTTTCTGGTAGAAACTTGACTAAATTGGGAAGACATTGTTTCATTGTTAATTGTCTTGGCTTGCAATGATCCCTCTTTTACGATTGCGTTTGCTTTCAAACTTAGCGTGAAGTTCGATTAACGGCGGACAATAACTTTTTCAAGAATAATTAGAGTTGCCAAGTCTTCTGGGGATCTTGCTACTTCAGTTCTCTAGAGAATATTCTGTCTTAAGTATAATTAACTTAATAGGTATGGTATGGTATGGTATGGATGGTAACCTGAATTTTGCTTTGTACGCAAAATTTATTCGAACTCTTATTTATTGCTAGCTATGCATTTTTCACACCGGTCTGATACTTTTCGGATGCCATCTTTGCACAAAGTGCAGCGCTGCTCCGAAGGCGAGTGTCCCATCGATAGAAACAACTGCTAAGTGGAAAAATTTTGGGTTTGATGTGTCAGTAAGAAAAGTGCCTTGTAGGAAACTTGGCACTTTCTTTGTTTGAGAATATATTCGTACCTTGCGTGATAGGTTGTTGGTGTTACGCCAGATGTCCGAGCTATAAAAAAAAATACAACTTCAGACATACAAGTCATTCGCACGTGATGTTAGGGCCATCTCTGGGAAAATTCGGGCTTCATATTTTCCTCTTTAGAACATCTAATGAGTTAACTGGGAATTACTTTAAACTAAAAGGTGAGAAGACTTTCGGTCCTCAGAAAATATAGTTTAATTTCGCGTATGTCTTGAATATTTGTTTAAAACACGCTCTACCTACGGCACTACATATGGGTCAGTTTTAATGTTTTGTAAGCTAATTAATATGTTTTATGTATATGCTAGCGAAAAAATGAAAGGAGGAGGACTTTTGACGAAACCAATGTCATAGTATTCTTCAATCAATCCCTGCTTTAGATAAACCGGAAAAAGGAATAATAAACTTTCAACAAATAATAAAACACTTAGTTCGTGTTCGAATATTTATTTACATAGCATAAGATGCACGAGATGACAAAGTTGTAGAGGACAGTTTTAATCTGCGGTCAAGAACTAAAAGCCGCCAACTTTCTATTTCAATGTTTTGTGGGTTGACGGAGAAAGGGAGAAACATGCAGACAGATGGACACATGAAAAGGTTGAATGTGATTCAGAGCCTTATACCGATGAAGGATATATAGTGTGGATGGGGTGCATGGTCTATATTTGTGGATATTGGAAATATTGGATGAAAAGAAATTTCTGTGAGGAGCGATTAAGGAATGATTGTGTTTTTCTGTGCATTCTCCAGTAGAGCGGGACTTCAACATACTATTATGGCGCACCCGAAGTCCGAAGACACCTGCTTTTCCTCTTAACTTTTTTTCCAAGCTTAGGGAAAAGATGAAAGTCAAGAATGGCAAATTCAGTTTGGATTCTGGACGCTCTGGTCATATCTTCTGTAACACTTCCAATTTGTTTTTGGTAGGAAGACCTACCAGATTGGACTGTGTGATTTCTCTTCTTCTTACGATCTCTGCTTCTGATAAAACTTATTGAGATCTTTCATATTAAATTTCTATTGTTTTACTTATAAGCATTGCTTGACAAGGGAAGTGAAGATCTATGCAAGGAACTCATACCACAAAATTTTTAACTGTTAGATTTTAAAGATTGAAAAGGAGATTGAAAAGCGATTGGATGACTTCAATTGGACAAATTTCAATAATTTTGATCTTCTATTAATTCGTATTAACTCTTAGCGATAAATTGAATTTCTAGCGAAACTAATATTCATTTGAACGCATTCATTGCAGCAAGCGTATGTGCATTGAATATTCTATGCGGTTTACGATTTAATGCCAATGTCAATAAAGATATTTGGAAAACTCAATTTAAATATACCGCATCATTCCCTCTTTTTTCACTCCGTGAAAGCGTATTGTTTTATAGAAAAAAGATAAACAAAAAAAAAAAAAAATTTTATATAACGAATTCATTATAAAAAAGTATTCGTTCTGCTTCTATCATTTCCTAACAATTTCGTTATTGATCTGTTTAATCTAGTGCAACAAATCCTTTCGCCGCAATTTATATATATATGTATATATGTATATACGTATATATATATATATATATATATATATATACATACGTATGTATATTGCCACATCACAAATTGGTGGCTTTGGAGTATACGCCTGCATGCGGTCAATTGACGTCCAGCGCAAACACGACGCACATTTAACTTATAGAAAAACTATATCCAGACAGACAGTGATTACGATTTCAATTTACTGACTGAAAGTATGTTTGAAATATTTACTATAAAAATGCAACCGTAACAACTAAGGAGAAAAAAAAAAATATATATATAAGTCTTTTAAAGCGAATACCGGACACCAGACAATTACGACGCATATATACGCCGGTCATTTTGCTTTCATATCAAGACATTGGATGTTATATAGAGCAAGCCAAGTTTGAAAATAATATCGTCAAAAGATACGCAAGGGTCTTGAAAATACAAATGATCTCGAAAAAAAACCCCTCAAGGCATTGTTGCGTACTTCCGGTTTTCGTTTATTTTAACACCAAAGTAAGTCATTGTTGCGTAATTCAGTTTCTTGTGATGCGAGCACCCAAGTACAGAACAATTCAAGTGCGCAGTTTCACAATCGTCTCAAATTCTATGCGGTTTGTATAAACGATTTAATCGTTAACTTTTTTTTTTGTCATTTCGTCAAACTAGAACACGTTCTAATTTAAAAAATTCCATTTTTATCTTTTCATTGTTCATGTGGCATAGCGTCTATTATGAATATGTAATGACACTACCTTATTCATGACGTGATTAACAGATTGATCGCTTTATAATCGGTCCGCTTCCTTAATCGGAGATCAAAATTAGTTTTCGCATGCATCGATTTGTTGGGATTCTTGTCGCAAAAAAATTACGCTAAAAAATACAATAGAGATTAACTAACACCTAGACTTACACTGAAGACCCTATATGTATATATATATGTATATATATATACAATCCTGTAAACGTTTGGACGAACGTTTGATAAAGTACAGGCAACTAGGGGAAATTTTTCACCTGGCCGCCTTCGGTGCAGTTTCATTGAAATGAGGATTTCATAAATACCATCGAGCGTAACAACAATAAGTGGGTCGATCAACTCGGCTCGATTTCCATTTTCAAGATTGTGACAACAGTATAGAGGGGGTATAAAAATTGAAAAGGCTATCGTACATTAATGTTGTCCCGAGCCTTCGTTGATAAGTTTATGCAAATTTTCACGTCCCCTTTCAGTACATTAGCAATAAATCGTATTCTTCGAATATCTCCTTAACGATGATAAAAAGGAAAAAAATTGTTGTAATTCTTTTCGTTAACCCAGTTTGGATACTTTTCTCAAAAGCGAAGTACCTTCTCTCCCTTGGCTTAATTCAAAATGAGAAATTTTTTCCTATCGCTATATGGGAAGAACAGGCGGAGGGGTTACAATCGCAAAAATGAAGACAGTTAGTTGGAATTCGGCCGCAAATTGATCGCCGAAGAGTGCGAGATTGGAAAATGAAAGCGATCTAGTCAGAGACATCCCCAGCAAGGACAAGGAACCACGGTAAAGTTTTTTGCACTGAATGATTAACGGTTTCTCGAATCAATCGATAGGTGTCTTAAACGAAATTTTCAAAGCAAATAAACCCAATTCTACCCGATAGCTTGCACTTATCGATGCGCTTAACGGCATTAAACTGAAAAAATGTTATAATCTGCCATCTGTGTATTTTTTTAAAATCGTATGTCATTCAAAGTGCAAAATAATGTCGCATATGCGATATCAGACAAATTATATGCGAATTCTCTTATCGATCAGATATATACATGTATTGAAAAGGACTATAGAAACAGAGCTTAACTAATGTAAATCTCAATTATTCATTGGCCGTTTTAAAGGTTAATTAAGAAAGACAGAGAAAGAAGACATGAATTTGTACGACAACAAAGCCTTTTTTTTATTTTATAAAAACCAATGCAAACATACGTGTTGTTGCATACATTCTCATGCATATATGGTGTGTATGTGTATATGGTTACCGCGATAACAGTGAACTGTGAAATAAGTTGTTAATTAAGTGCAAAAAAGGGCAACGAATTGGAAAAACCAAATAATTCATTTTGATTTGATGCCAAATTTTTGAAAGGTTAAATGAAAAAAAAAAAAAAAACAACAAACAACAAAAAGGAAAAACTGCTTTATATATATCGCATATGCAAAATTCAATAACGGGTTTGTATAACAAATGGCGGGAATCCGTATAGATGGATGAGCTGTGTAACGGGCTTCAAGTGTAATAAAAGGTCATTCCATACTTTGAATCTTCGATTGCATATTGATTTGTTCATCCAATTCTCTCATATATATATATATATCTATATATATATACTCAAGTATATAGATCGCTTTACGTGTATATATATATATGCGTATATATGCTGTTGAACGGAATTATTTTAGATTTATTTGGGTTTTTTTTTCACAAGTTTGTTTTACTAACTAGGGACACACAAGCATGCACACAATAATATTTCCGAAAAAACGAAGAGGGGGAGAGAGAGAAAAAGCGACAAAGAAAAGGAAACAACAAAAAAAAAACGAAAACGAAAACGAAAACGAAAAAGCGAGAGATCGAGCGAGAGGGAGAGCGAAAGTGAAAGAAAGAATTGAAGAAAGAAAAGGACGGAATATGAGTGGGCTTACTTTTCAATTAAGGTTCGAACAAATTCAATTGATGATTGCCAAAGCCATTGCCAAATATATCTTCTAGTTGCAAATGCTCGCAAACGTGCAAATACGTACAAAGCATATAGAACGAATGATAAGCCTGAACACAAAACAAAAAAAAAAAAGAGAGAGAAGAAGAGCTATTGAAAAAATTTGATAAAAAAATTCGCGGAAAAAATTTGAATACGAGCCAGGACTCGTGAGTGTTAATACATGACATTCAGCTAAAGGAAACAAAGTGAACATATATGGGCTTGAATGCATGCATACATACATACAATACATATTACGTTGTTATTGTTTTCTATCAATTTGACATTGATGAGAAAGTATAATAGGAATTGAAAAAGTGCTCTGTTCACCGTCGATGTGTTGTTCCGGCTCGTACATATATATGTATATATATATGCATGGGAACAATAATTGCTTAACGCTTAATATTTCTGCAGTGGATGTTTAATATCTGAAAGTAGCAGTAATCGTAAAAATAGAGGACAATTAAATGATTTGATTTAAAAAAAAAAAAAATTGTACTAAATTTGAAACACATGTTTTAAATTTCTTCCTACGGAAGGACTCTCATAGAGGAAAGTAAGCTTTTCATTGTAGCAACAAAGTCTAATGATTAACTTCAAGACGAAAGGCAGGTGGCAAAGAAATTTGGACGATATCAGTTTATGTTCTGTGCCGCTCTCATATCGATCCGCCCGAGTAGCTGAAGTAGCTTTAGTAAGAACCGCGATTACCAAGTCAGTGCTAGCGGCTTCGAATCTCAAGTGCGCTAGAATTTTCGCTGCTCGTAGCTTGAGTGTGTGCTTAGTTGGTAAAGGCATAACACTTGGATTGCATCCACAACTTTCCTATTTCTTCCTCTTTCGCCCTTCTTTGTGACCGCCACCGTCTTACACGAATAGAGGATGTCCCCTGTGTGCTTGGTCATATTAAAAAAAAAGAAAAACAATTACGAAGGCTTTATTCGAAAGGGGTTGAATCCCGCATATCCACCACTATATCTTTCGCATTCTACTCTCCAAGCTCTTTTATTTGATACCCATATCGCCGCTATTATTAAGAACGAATGAACAAATGTTTGCTTACAAGGACGGAGTTCATGCTTTACTGCGGACATGTGCTTTGGCCCATTTTTAATACCATCATGCGTGCAGAAAATTCCAACGTTTTTGAAGCCAATTTAAAAAATGGGTTTTTCATTTTTGCTACCAGGAGAGTATCAACAACGGACATCACCCAGACGGACAGACATAGCTTAATCGGTTCAGAATTTCACGCTAATCAAGAGCATATACACTTCATAGGGTTACAAATATCATGACAAAGTCCATCCTTCAGTGGTGGGTGTAAAAACGCGTGTAGTTCTTCAGCAAAGATTCCATCTTTCGATTTTAAAAGACAAATGGTTCTGAGTTAGATAGGGTAGGAAGAATTGTCGAAGAACTTTTACAGGTGTTTAACACAAGCAATGAAAAACTTCGATGGTTCTATCAAGGATGTACGAAAATTCCTTGTTGTATACGAGATTCCCCGTTGAGATATTGCTCTACGTTAATGATGGTTACTTGCGTTTCGATGGCTTGATAAGCCTACAACCTGCTGCTGTGAAGCAGCTGAACGGTTTGATTCCCTTTAAAGCACGAATTGTGAGAAGGCGTTAAACGCATAAAAATATTTTCGCTTCGTGAGGAGAATAAATTATAAGGATTTATTTTCTTTTAAGTTAATTTTTAATATAATTTTTATTATGGCTGTGTTTGATGCATTTTAATAGTCTAATCGTTTAATTAAATTTCACTTCTTGTACCCACCATCGAAGGTTCAGTGTATAAACATTTTGTCAAAGAGTTTGTTATATACAAAAGTCATCTTCGGCGACACTATGTTCCTTTAGCTGCTACATCTGCGCGATTGTTTCGTGGATCTCCTTCGGCGTATATGGAACTAAAATGACCCAAATTGGCCATAGCGCATGTCTCTGACAAAACATAAACTTGGAACTCTAAAAATCCTATTTTAAAGATAAAAAAAAAAAATGGGTTTCTATCTACTCCTCACCTTGAACAGGTACAACGATGAAAATTCGCAGTTGCATTCTATGAGTGATCCTACGGTATCTGTACAAAAATAGGGATTATCTAATGTTCGTAGAGTATCGAAGCTTGTTCCAGTTTTTATGCGCTGAGTATAAAAAGCAAGTCTGCGACAGGCGAATATAATTTCGTTACTGTTTTTTTTTTTTATTATTAAAATCCTTCATATCTAAACTTATTGCTTTTGCCAATACAGTTAGTTTCCAATATAAAATTCTCTTAGATTGTACGATACAGTTAAATTACAATGTAACCCAATCCACTGAAGAATTGTTATTGTCACATATTTGTATCTATTTTTATCTGTTCATGTCGCGCACGTACACGAAATATCATCAAATCAGAATCGATTGAACTTAATATAAAACTAAGATAACTTAATATAGTAAAATATAAGAGGAAGAAAGAGGAATCATAACAATATTAGAAACACGAAACAAATATAAATGATAAGAACATCCCTACCAACTAGATACGACAGCTAACAACAACAGTTGACGTTGATGACTAACTTTCATATCATAAGAATTACAATTTCAAGTAAATAATGCATGCTAAGGAAGGTCCTTAAATTTGACCTTCAAGGGAAGTGTTTGAACAAGATTATGTAACTAATTCGTTTCGAATGGTTGCCGTTTTTTTGTTTGCTTGCTTCAAACGAATATAATATTCTACGCAGGGCGCCTTCCATCTATTGTCTACTAATTCCTGAGGGGTATCAAAGAAATTAGCCATCAGAAGAAAATTTATTTATTTAAATTTTGGTAGATAGTATGTATGTAAATATGAAACAGGAATTTGTACAAAGATGGCCATAAGATTGCATCTAGAGAGAGAGAGAGAGAGATGTATCCACAGTTTGGCCATTTGGCAACAATAAGCAGCAACAATACTACAACATATTGCAAAGCAAAAAAAATCCTTCTTTGAACAACGAAAAATGTCATGTTTAGTGCCAAATAAAGAGCATACGCATTTTGTCTTTGCTCGAACGAAATGAAAAAATCCCCTAATTGGGGATGAAGAATAGATAGGGCTTTGAGAAATCCAGGAGATCGAAGCCTACCATCGATATCAGCTATGGCACTGAATCGCTTTGGCGCTGAACCGACAGCCTGTCTTTGATGGGACCAGAAGAGTGTGGTCTGTTATTAGCTATTAAGATCCGGTGAAACGGTTAATATCAAGTGCTACCAACGCACAATTAACCCATATGAACCATTAACTGGTCTAGAAAGAAGGCAACAGAAATCCGTACATGCATCCGTAGAGTAAAAGTAGTACCACAGGAAGGAAGTGCTGGCCCATGCGACTTAATTATCACATCCGTGTTCTCCTGACCAGCACTTCCCCTCTCACAAAAAGTTAAGATAAGTTATTTACGTGTAGTTAATATTGATTAACTACTGGTTTAATATTAATTATTTCAAGTTTAAATAGCTAAAGTTGTTCAACACATCTAAAGAGAAAAGAAAGAATCGAAAATGTAGAGTCAAAGCCAAAACAAACTAGATCTGAATTCAATGGATTGGAGATTTAATATGAAAAGGTAAAGAACTGTACAGCACTAATCCAATAACCTTGGAGCCAGCGGCTTATCCTTCGGACGGCGCGCTTCATGACATTAACGGAAACAAGTCTTGGATCAAATGTTATTATATATCTTACAAAGTAGCCGAAGCGGGCCTGTTTAGCAGATAAGTATCTTTTAAATGTATTTCTAAGTAGCACCCTAATGCTGAGTCGCACAGTATTATACGAAATTTACAAACAGCATATTGAACATTTTTCAAACTTTTGTGTGCTGCTAACACGAAAAAGCTGATTTTTAAGTTGAGTTAAAAATTTCATAAAATTAAGACTGTGGTATTGTTAAGCCGTAACGCAGACCCGCAATATCAATCAATTGTTAGTAAACAAAGTAGGACAGAATTGCCATCAATCTTAAAACTGTTATTAATTCCCACAAGACTGTACATAAAGTTTATAGGAAATTGTCGTCGAAATCGTTACCTACTTACTTTGAATGGTAATGAAATGAATAAGAACTAGACTTTTTTAAGTCATATCATCAAGACATATATATATGCAGTCACTTTACGAACCTACTCTCTTTTACCCTTTTTTGCTCTCACACCCATCAATTAACTTTCTTCATATAACTTTTTATATTCATTTACCACATTACATCTAACACATCCGAATTTACTCGTCGCTCTTTCTACGCTCTATCTATATAGGTGACGGACGAGTAATATGCGTAAAAACTATAGAAAAAAGGAAAATAATTTGGCGGACGTATGACACGCAAAATTAAAAAAGAAAATCTTTAATCTCAACGTCATATACCAAACCTAACCTCAAAAAAAATCTTCAATTCCAAGTTCATATGCCGAACCTAACCTCAACTTTACTAAGGTCCAGACAAAGAACTCTGTGTTCACTTTGGGCCTTTTTTACACATTCCATCGAATTTTCGGTTGTTAATTTGTTGAATAATAGAAGAATAAGAATAAGAAGAAGAAGATGTACACTTGGTATATAGTAATATTTCAGCAATAAGTAATTTTTTCGAAATGAAATATTTGTTAATTAGACCCTTTTTGAGTTTGCTTTAACGAGATACATATGTGCCGGCGTATTTATTTTCATATAAAAACTTTCGATATATTTTTTCGATGGCATAATGCTTCATATTAAAAGTAACGTCATCTGTAGTTAAAGTAATTTCTTACGAATTATTTGAATAATATTACAATATTTGAACGATATTACATTCAAAGATCAATCATATAATAAAATATTGAAATGCAAAGCGTGTTTAATGAAGAAAAGAGAAGAAAGAGTACAAGGCATTCAAAATATTTTTAAGAGATATTTGTGTACATTTCTTCTTCTTTTCGATAAGCATTAGCAATGCACTTTGTAACTTGAACGCACTGCCTTTTTTTGTTTACCAACTTTTCATAATATTGTTACGAAAAACCCAAATCTGGTTCATTCCAATTAATTGATTTTCCCAAATAATAAATTCCCTAGACAGGGAAAACTGAAGTGCATATTCGTGGCGCGTTATGCAGCTGCCTGCCGACGAAAAAGATTAGCGAAAAAGTAGGTTAACGGATTAAATATGCAGCCATGAAGTTAGCAGTAATAGTAATATGCTTGTAAAAATGTATATAAATAAACTATTTGCGAAAGCCAGAGTCGGTCGAAAAAGAACGTTTGAGTCGAAAAAAATATTAGAGATGAGCAGTCGAGAGTATTGCCAAAGTAAAATGTAAATAGTCCCGCCTTTAAATAAATTAATCGTAAATAAAAGAGTCTTGTAGTGAGAACGTGAAAGTGTATTTCTCTTAAAAAGAATATCCACGATCTAGTGATACGAACCGTGTCCCAGAAAAACGAATTTCGTAACAATATATTATTAAAGTTCAATTAAGCCATAGAATTGCATCGAATTTAGACCGAATAATATATACATAGAAAACCATGGGTTCTAAGCCCATTTCATAGAGAAGTGATTTGCTTTGTTCTCGTCAACGTGGGTGTTCACATCGAATATCTAATCCGGGAAAATCGTTCTACAAACCTTAGATAAATGCATTCAGGAGTGAAAAACTTTCAGACTGGATCTGAAAGATCTCAATTTTCTTCTATTAGTGAGATCTTTATTATTTTAACATGATTAAAGTTACAATTTTTGGTCTTGTGTGTTGAACTACATTTGTTGTTGTTTCAACTTGAATATAGCGCCCAAGGCAGATGCTCTCTTATTCAGGCGTTTGAACCCTGTTAGCTAACTTCTTAATTTTGCTGTGATTTGATTTCACTTTTGGTAATGCTAATGAGCAGTGTCTCCGTCTTTCTACCCATCTTCTGTATGTTCTTAATCTACTTACTAGCCCTCTACGGATATCTCTTTTTCACGATGTCGATTAACTTTCCGATACTATTTCTTATATCGAATCTGCGATATATACAGGAAAATTTTTACGATCACAAGCTGACTTGTAGCAGGCAAATCTATTGAGATGGTCTTGCTTTACTTGTTGCTTATATTGATGCGATATAGATGAAGAATCTTTAACGACGAGCATAGAAATTCCTTAAAGGGGCCCCGTGCTCATTTTTCCGTCTTGTAAACGTAGCACTCATTTTATTGACCTTCATTCAAATCTGAGTGGTTTTACGAACACTTTAATGGCAAGTTCTGAATGTCCACGTTATGGTCAGCCATTTGACAGCTTTTCGTCAATGCGATGGTTCGCTCATCTTTTTTACTTTTCTTCGAATCGAAAAATATCGCCAAGATATAAAACTGAAAAACAATTGATTGCTTCTTCTTCTTCGCAGTACCATGTGGGAAAGGTTCAGGGTGATTGATTTGTCTACGTTTGATGTCAAAAACACAGTAAAACCAAAAATAATCAAACAATTCTTTACAGTTATGTAGATGTGTATTTTCAGCAGAATGTCTTGCGATCGTAGAAGCCATTCGTCGTCGCCAGAACTCAATCACAGAAGAAATCCCTTACCTTATCAGTCAGTAAATTGTTCTCCATCCTATATCATCCCGAAATCATTTGGAAAAAGATATTATAGAATAAGAAAAGTATTGGGAACATGGGAAAGATCACTTCCCGCAAGATGAATATAGTTACGTGATGTATAAATATATTTATAGTCAAGCTAAACGTTTCGATTATGCAACTTCGGGTTCACATTGACCCTCTTTTACTCAACTCAGTAAATCATTTGTTGTTGATTTGTCGACTCACAGAAGAAGAAGAAGATTTTTCATATATTTTAATTTATTGCATTTTTTTTTTAATATTTTGTTTATATATTTGGTTTTATTATATATTTTTTAATTTTTCATCATATTGACCGTGTTTTTTTTCATCGTATACCAAGTGGCCTCTTTGGACGAAAAAATTTATGGTATAATAGTGTTATTGGAAACAAATTAGCAGCAAAAAGCATATGGACAAAACAAGGGGCTTGTTATATCCGGGTCGGGTAGAGAAACGTACTGTTTACGGACGCTCGCATAATGCTGGCTTAACGCCGCCTTCAATTAGTACATATGGAGGCCGCACACCGCGTCCAACGAGAACGTTTGAAAACATCGTGCGGCAGCCGATTGGCACATTTGGAGGCACGGCGCCGCGCCCAAGGTTTGAACGCTTTAAGCCCCGTCCAATTGGCAAACTTGGAAGGCCAGTGTCGCGTCCAAATGACGCATTTGCAAGCTCAATGCCGCATTCAACTGATACCTTTGGTAGCCGAACGTCGCCTCCAACAGACACGTTTGGTGATGCAACGACGCGTCCAACTGTTACGTTTGAAAGCGGAACGCTGCGTCCAACTGGTACCTTCCGAACCCCAACACCGCATCCGAACGGTACCCCCCAAAGCGCAGCAAAGCGTCCAATTAAAAAGTCTGAAGGTCCTACGCCTTCCGTTAGCCAAGACCATCGACGCAGTACGTACGGACTTTTGTCAAATAAATCTAGTGCACCCTCTACAAATAAAATACGTTTCGATGAGGAACAGATACGTCAACATTTATTATTCAAAGATTACGATTACCTAGGAATACCTGAAGAAAAAACACCAGTTCCTCGGCCAGCGGAACCAGTAGAACTTGGTGAGTTGAGAGATCGCCTAGTAGCTATTTTGGATTGTTCAAGTCGTAAGCCGACACAAGTTCGCTACATTGATGATGATATCGAAGAGATAGAAGACTGGAGAGAATTACGAACATTAGACTTTTTGGAAAAGCGAAAGGCATTTTATTTCCAAGAATTTACGATTGCAAAGCAAAAATTTATGAATTCAGGCGTACTTTCACTACCACCAGGCCCATCAATCGGTAATAATTGGACTACTGGGCAACAATCTTTGTCACTGATGCGTAGAATTAGTCGTACACGTACCTCGACAGTTAATGTCATCGATAAAGCTTCGAGTATGCGTAAGATCGATCCTCTAGATCTGAGTGTAAGCATACGTGATATGCTAGCTTCGAGAATTAATGCAGTCACTGAGCGACTGGTGGCGGACAGCCCTAATCTGCAGAGATCAACATATTTTTGACGCAAACATTTTCAAATACTGTTGCAAAGTGTGCTTTTTATTTATAATTTTGATGAAAACTTAAATTTATTTTGAGTGTGTTTATGTATTGCAAACAGTAATGACCGCTTAATAAGCATATATTTTGATAAAATTGAATTTCTTTCGATCAGGTAAAAACTGTTTGCAATTTTTTTCTAAAAACAAATTTTTTGCAAGGATAGGCAGGATAACATAAGTTATACAACAGGAAGCAGGCATGCATTGCTTATTTGCATTGTCAAGCGAAAGCGTCATATTAAAGTGACCCATTCTACATATGGCTAAAAGTTCGGAAAGGTGAATGTGCCGTTCACGTGTCAAATTGTTCTCATAGTAAAACTGTAGTTTTTTTTCTCGCTTTATGAAACCTGCATTTACTTTCTTTGTTAATGCATACAAAGCTATATATATATATATAGGACTGTACTGCAGATTTGTCACTTGTGGTGTTCATCCACCATTTGCCCACATAGTTACGCATAAACAGGCAAATTTGTTAACTCCCTGGAAAAAGCAGGAATTCCCTTTATTCCAATACGCAAAACGTTTGCCTTAGTGGCAAAATGGGTTACAATCTACTCTTACTTTTCACACAGGCTTTTCGGTACTTCGTGTACAGTACAAGAAAGCTTACTAAGTACAGTTCGTTTGTTTTAGTTTTTATTTCATTTGTTCACGCTTGTGAAGCAAAGGATGAGTACATAAGCAAAAAAAAAAAAAAGCTAGACAGGCGCAGCAAAGACAGCTTTGATGGGCAGAGTAGCGCGTTAATTCATTGCAATTTGGTCAAAATCCTTTTTTTGCGACTTTTGTTGCAAAATGTATGATTACCACCCATGAAAACGTACTTTTAGTGAAAGCAAGGGCTTTAAGGGTTTCAAAAACAATGGGTTCGTGACCGTGAATTTGTAAACAAAGATATCGAACGTTGACATTATCTTCGAAAAAATATCGAAAATATTTCTATTAATCTCTACCAGTGGCTGCTAATCTTATGCTCGTCATTAATGTTGTATGCATTTCTCGGCTCTACTGGAGGTGGAAGGGCCGAATAAAACCTTTCCAAGGGAGGATACAATATTCAAAAATACTTATATTAATCGCGAGTGAAAATGAAATTTTCATATTTCAACCCTACTCTGTGTGGAATGACTGTAAAAACGTAATCTCATGAGAGGTGATGAAAGGTATCTACAGAACTTACTATAAATGGAAAGTTAGTTTGAAATTTACACGGAGCGATCGGGACCAAAATGCCAAAACAACAGTGTGGAAGGCGTTAGATGGGAAGGCACTTTGTAAATTTCTTCTGTGAGTGCTTATGCACTTTGTAAAAATCCCTTTCCATTTTCAAAGAAGGAGGTGTAAGATTTTACAGTCTTTTTCCCCTGCCCGAGTGCGCTGGGTTCGATTCCTTTGCAAATTTGTAAAATAAATATTTGTGGAGACATTATCCGATATTTCCTTATGCTTGTTGACAATGTGGCCTTCATGTTGTGTGTCGGTGTATCTGTCGGATTTAATAAGGATTTTGAAAACCTTGACAGGTCCATCAAGGTTCAAAGCTAATAGTCTCTGATAGTTTTGTGTAAAAGAGTCTGCATTATAGCAAAAATATTTATTTACATACCAATAATTTTTTGTAATATACTCACAAATAATAGTAAATTATATTAAATATACTGCGTTCTAGTTGTTAATCGTGGAGAAATGCCCCCATTTTGCTATATATGAGGAAGGGAAAATATTAAAAATGAGTTCATGTTAACTTCTTGTCTATCATAACTCGACATATATGCTTCACTCTTCCGGGGCCTATAACATGATATATACCCATGTATGTGTATAAAGTATTTTCATCATGAATCCAATAATTTTTACCTTACGTAGTTTCAAATTTTATGGTAATAGATGGCAAGACAATTTAATTTGTTGAAGAGCCCAAATCATGAGAATATCGGGGTCTGTTCGTGCGTGAAAGTGCAATTGAATTTTTCGCTCCGGCCAGAGTACGCCAATTGGTGCCCACACTACATCCTGGCTCCTGTTTGAAAAAACTCATGCTCCTTTGCCTGGTGCACGTGAACTCGCAAAGAGTAAATTCTTTTCGTTTCTTTAAGAAATTTTCAGTTCTCGATCCTAGCGATTGTTCGTTACTACTGCTTTTGTCCGTGTCGTCATCTTTCAGAAAATGAAGTCCACCGAATAGCTCTAGGAGACGCTGACGAAGCGCACTAGGATCAACTGGATCTTCGCGGCGCGGATATGGAGTATTCGCTTCACGAACCTTTGTGTGACCATAATCCTTAGTTTGCCTTCGTAATGTCTGCAGATTATTTTCATCAAATTGAATAGATGGACGTAAACGACCTCGATTTTCTCCAGACTTTTTCAACATTTCCCAGTGATTGAACAAAAACAATTAGTTTAAAGTTTTTTACGCGTTATTCGTTTGCAAAAGTATTGACCGCTATCGCTATCGCTAAAATATGCAAAAACGTAAAAGAAAAAATGAAAATTTTAAATGCTTTCATGCTTTTGTAAAAAAATGTTGTAGTTTATTAATTTAAAAGTATGTTAGAACAATAAAATGATTGCATACGTATTCAATAAAAGAAAAACTTTTGAAAAAGTTGATTGAATTCAAAGTGAAGACAATATTTTCTAAACGTCAATCATTCATGGCATGGCAATGTTACCCGAACGCCTAATGCTTGATTTGTAGGATGGCAATTATGAAAGTGGCAACAGCCAATGCAGATGATGATTAAATGGATAAAGGTGGACACACGGACGTAACTAATTGCGATTATTTAAATCGTGTAAGTCATTTTCTTTCTTAAACACGTAGTAGGACGACAGGTAAAATGAAATATGAAGGCAGAGGCAGTACTTGGTTTAGTTATTCGCCTATCCAAGCCCCTAGGTAGCAATAGACCTGATCTGGAATAATATCGATTTAATTTATTTCATTTTGTATTATACAAGTTCATCTCTTAGCTTAACTTCTAATCTTTGTTGACATAAACACGGGGAGGGGCACACACATGTTATCAGAAGCAAAGAATAAACAAGAGCGAGTTAAAGCAAGCGCTCATTATTTTAGCGTTGCCATCACCTTTGTCTTTATCAGTTTCCTTACAGAAACGAAAGTCGTGAATGAAAATGACACAATGATCAATGAGTAAGGTAGCCTGGGCATACGACCTTCGTGCGGAATCCCAACTTTAATGGGCGAAAGTATATCGTGAGAGTTGGCGATGTACCCAGACACCAAGATTAAATGTTTGTTAATGAAGTCCATGTTTCGCTTCGTGGCCGTATTGGCAAGGAAAGATGTCATGCTTACTCAAGCCAGCAATTCGAAACTTTAAGCCCGCGCGGTATATAAACAATATTTCGAAACCAACTGATATCTCTTTTAATAGCGAATGTGTTTTATTTGTTAATTAAAGATATATTTGCACTATTAAGAGGTACGATAAGCAGACTTATGTCTATAGCATAAGTTATGACCAATCATTCAGGGGACGTCTCTTCCACGCATAACACAGCGACGGTCGAAACGAAATGGAGAAAGGGAAGGAGATAGGGAAAGATAAAGAGTGGGTGTGTAGGTGCAACTAAATCCATGCCTAATGCCTAACTGTACCGAGATTTGAAGACTTGTTAGTCGAGACTCTTATCTGCGCTACTATGCGTCGACCCATATGAAAATTTATATACAATTCTTTCGGTATGACTTTTCTGTGCAAAGGAGCACGTAAGGGTACTTAAAAGATATTTTGGAAAAGGTTCTACACCCCAAAAACCTCCCAAAATGTATATTTATCTTATTAGTATCTTATTAGTTAGAAAGACAGAAGGTTTCTATTACACATAACGCCTGATAACTGATGGACTGGATATGGCTTTGGCTTGTTCGATTGGGAGGACTTAGAGCCTATCTTTGACTTTTTTCCAATGTGCAATGTTGTGTTAGTTCATATTAAATATCCATGTTCGACGGCAGAGCTTATCAAAAACTTTTGAGACAGTCTATGTTGGGTCAAAGTTGGCCTTTTTCAAAAATTAAAAATCTTTTAAACGTTAATATATTTCGAACTCTTTTCTGCACATTACGGTGAATCCTTTTGTGTTGATTTGCTGACCTTAAGAAAGAGAAGGAAGATATATATTCAATTGTGTAAAAGGAGTCGGAAAGGTCTGTGGTATGCTACAGTGTACCTTTGGGTAGTATCAAGCTAAAAAGGGCTAATAACATATGGGTGCGCTGCTTGCTACGGCAGACGTATTGCTTTTGAAGACTTAGACGTTTTGCATGTACAGAGCAATAAATGCTCTTAAAGAAGTACAAATGACCTTGATGAGGGTGGATCGCTTCAAATTTGTGGTCTTAAGTCTGATGTAAAGAGTAGAGCATTGTTTTTAATCGACGTTATGTTTCACTTTCGATCCTTTTTACTATACATTACCCTGCTACGATTTCATTAATCCCTGATTTTTAATACTCCATATTGCTTGATTTGCTGAATAAATAACATAAGAAGAAGAAGAAGAAAAAGAAGAAGAATATTCCATAATGAATTTGATTTTGGAATGCGTCCGAATAATTAAAAATGAAATTGCGGCGCAGCAACTCTTTAAACGGACCTATTTAAGATTGACTTTGTTTTTTGCAAGATTGCACCAAAACATTTCTATTCAAGTTTGCCTTGATATTTATTGTAAACTGTCAACTATTATTAATCAAGATAAAAACTATGCACATATACCACATGACCATGACATCAAAATGTACAATAACGAGCGTTTGACGATAAATATTTCTATTAGCACGCACGTATTACTTACGTACATATGATGCATGTGTATAATAACTTTAATACAATGTGGCATTTTATTTATATGGCATGTTTCATTAGGATATATCTACGCATAAGTAATTATGAATTGTAACCGGTTATGGCGGAGAAATATTAAATGTCAACAAAGAAGAAATTATGCTCGAGCTAAGTCGAATTCTATTGCCATTCACTTTGTTTTGTTACGTTCGCGAAAGATCGCACTTCGCATTTTTGATTAACCGCAGCTGCATAAATTTGATCGGCCCATCTGCCCAAGGGTCTACCTTATCGTCCATACTTACCGTGAAACATCTGTTTGCCATCTTTTTTTCACAAAAAAGAAAAAGACCAACAAAAAAAATAAACTTCTTCGCAATCTTCGTTCACGAATTCTGTAACGGAATCACAATCTTTAGCCCGCGGGCTTTTAGATATGGGCTAATATGCTTTTTATAAAACCAAGTGAGACAAGCGCTACATTTTTTAAGTGTCGTCGAGCCGATTTCTTCTATTTGCTAAATTATTGATGTTGTGGAGTCTTTTGTTATGTCTTGGGACGTAAACTTAACCTTGGCCTAGACAATGACAAAGTATGTGCTAAGCTACGAAATTCATATAACGTGAGATCGCACTTCTCTGTTCAAGGTATATAGATACTAGTGTGCGTTCTTTTCTCACGTTGCATCTCAAGGGTTGCGTTGAAGTTCTTTCCTCGTGCCCGCTGAATAACTTGAATAGACTCAAACTTATTGTCAATCGTGTTATGCTTTTCCATTACCATTTCAAACTTAGCGATTACATTTTCTTCTTTGTCCATCCCTTCGAAATTCTAATTCTACTTTATTAGAATGCCAATCTATCTGTACAAAAGCCTTTCGATCACAATCGGTCCACTTTTTAGTAGAACGATTAGAGTGTTTTAGATCGAATACGAACTCTTTTTATATCAATATCGCTTATATCTATATATCTGTATATCTACCTCTTTCACTGAACGATCTTCTAATGTCCGGTTAATTCGTTATTGGAATGCATTACTACAGGCTTTGAGATGCTTTTGCGACTCCTTCAACTGTCTCGGTTTCATACTTAGGTACATAAGTTTCCTTTGCGGCAAGGTGACCCGTTCACTGCCAGGTTCTTCTGGGGAAAACATCCGAACCAGCCATTACGTATAAGTGTTCAGAGCTTTGTAAAAGAGTAAAATAAAGGATCTTTTAAGCTATCACATATATGGGTTGCCGCGGGGTGTGTGATAAGAAAAGGCTGTTTCTTATACATGTGACGCGCTATCGAGCGAGTTAAATAGCTTTACACTTCTCTCCCCTCATATTTTTTATAATTACTCTAACTATGTACATTGATCCACGACCTTGTAATTGAAAATTGTATTTAAGAAAAAAAAAAAAGACGTACAAAATTGCTTTAAGAAACAGTTATTATTTCTTTGATGGTTTCTCAATAATTTTCAGAGCCAACTTGCTTTATATACAGGACGTGATTATAAAAAGCAAAAGTCATTATGATATGTTTTAATTATCATGGCTATTGTCACTTTTTATTTTCCTTTCCTTCAGTTAACGTCGAAAACTATTATTCCGTTATTACATTTCTGTAAATTATATATAATACGCAAGTAAGTACAACTCTCTCGGGGGGAAAGGAAATAATATTTTATAGGTGAAAAGTCTTAAACGAAATACTCACTGCACGCATCGCTCTCGTTTGAATCAAAGCATTATCATGTCATATATTTTTTTATTGCTGTTTTGACAACAAGAACAATTCATTGCTTTGAATTATGCTGGCTATGCTTGCTATAAAAGGGTGGGAGTGTAATAGATTTACGTTGCGATTCGCAACCTCTAGAAACACACGTCGAAAATTGAGTAATGCATACTGCTTATCAAAGCAAAATATATTTGTCTATCCGCCCGTCCAACGGTCCGTCCGCTCTATCTGTCAGTTGTCAATGAAAAACCCACAGTCATAACAATTGGGAACATTATACCGCATCCGTTCTTAATTTATACTCAAAGACTACCAGGGGTGTACATATGAAATAAATTGTATAGAAAACGGACAAAGTATTATATGAAAACAATAATGAAAACATTTCATTCGAAGTATTGTCCATCGCTAGCTACACAGTTTTCCCATTTGTCGTAAAATTTGTGGAAAGTGTTGCCCTTTGGAAGCACGTTCGTACATATTCGTAGGAAATAAAGCGGCGCCCATCAGGTGCAGGCTCCATCGAAACAAATAAGTGGTAATCGGAAAGACGGAAGCCTGGTGAGTAAGCCGCATGGACTAGGACTTGCCAGTTGGATGCTTTTGCTGCATGGACGCATGGTTGGATATTGGGTTTTGTTGCCTTTTTTAACATTTCGTTCGTTTAGTGAACAGCACTTGTCGGTAGCAATTGACATTAACCGTTTCACCAGACTTTAATAGCTAACAACAAACCACAGTCTTCTGGTCTCATTGAATACACAATTTCGTCTTCTTGGCAAAGCGATTCAGTACCATAGTCGATGTGGATGATACGCTTCGATCTATTCATGAATTTTTTCGCCTGAGTTTCTCGAAATAGATCCACTTGTCATACCCAGTTAGGATATAAGTCGTTGTTGTTTTGTTTGGGCGAAAAAAAAAGTTGCTGTCGGCGAGTGCGCTTTATTTCGCGCAAGACTCGACATTTTCGTTATTAGAATAGGAAGGGTTGCTTCCTATTGATTGCCAGATATTGAAGCTATGAATGAGCCCAATTGAGTCTTGAAAACAAAGCAATTTTGAAAGACTTGAAATGATCACATTTCTTGAGCGCCCTAGGCTCCTATATATAGTCGTAGGATTCTGAGAAAAAATTTATTTTCGCATAGAATACGAAAAAAACCAAAAAACAATTTAATTGAAATTTATATAATAATAAGATATGACTTAGATTATGGGTATCTCAGATTCGCTATTATCTGGTTTGCATTTTATATGCTACAACACTTGGGATACTTGGGATACGGAGTGTATTAAGTTTGCGCGGATGTATGCAACACGCAGAAGGACTCAAGATAAACCCATCTTTCATTATACCGATCGATTCAGAATCATCGAAGTTTGTCTATTTGTCTGTCGGCGTGATATCTGTCTATGTATATTTGTCTTCAGCCGCCAGTTCGCAATTTTCGATGTATTTCGATGATGTTTGGGACACTTATGTGTTGTGACCCCAAGACAAACGCGACTGAGAAGGGTTAAGGTCCGACCACTTCTTCGGCCATCTCCCTTACAATGTCTTATATTGACAAGTCGTTATAATATACAATGAAAAATATTCTAATTTTTAGGATATCGCGAAAAAATCGCTTAGTAATTGTATTTCGGTATTTCAAAATGAAGTGTGAAAAATTCAGATCGAATGGGAAAATTTTTTTGGACTCCTTCCTACGGAAACTGATTCACTATACGGTGAGAAAACGCCTAATTTCTTATATTGCTTGATGAAAATTCTTTCACAATGATAATTTGACACGAAAAGTAACCTCGCTGAACTTGGACCATGTTGGTCTATTTCTCAGATCCCAACCCATGTAAAGATTTTAATGAAGAATAAGATTTTGTATGCCAAGAAGCTCTAATTTTTACATCAAACGTAGGGAATTGCCATCATATAGATCTATTCTTCCGGCATGCCGTTATAGACGGGCCCCTCATGACAGCAAAACCTTTGCAAGCCCACAAAGCATCTGGAAAATAAAAACTCTTTGACAAGCGAATTAAGTTTGACTATCCGAAGTGGTGTAAGGTATTTAATGGTCGGATTTGCCCAACGATAGCATTCTTGCTTGTTTATTTTCTAATTTTGGCAACATAAGCTTCTCAATGTTACATTTAAAACATATACGTATTTAGTTCTTTTTAAAGGATATATACATATATATATATATACATATATATACATATATATTTATATAAATATATTTTACAATATATACGATTTTGAGTGGCATTCGATTACCGAAACAAAGTTTTAGTTTCGAGTTTTGCTTTTTATTTAATTTAGCTGCACTTCCTTCATTCTATTTTGTTTTGTAATTTTATTTTTCGTTCCTTGCTTTCCGTTTCAATTCCTATGCTTTTCCGTAAATATTTCCGTTCATGTTTTTTTTTTTTTTTTTTTTTTTGATAGTGACGAGGATGAGGTTCCCTTTGTGAATTTCAAGCTCAATTTTATTTCCTACAAGTTATTTAAGTTGTTTTTAAGGAGTTTGTCGGTCAAGTTTTTCCGCAGTTTTGCTATTTTGTTAAGGAAATTGGTATTTTCATTATGTGTTGTGGTAAAGAAAATTCAAAAGAAAAACAAACAGTTTTCATAAATTTACAAAACAAACTTTTTTCTAATATTTTCAAATTTTTTTTTTTTTTTTTTTTAACGGAAATCTCATGACGACTTTTTTTTCGTAGTGCAGTTTATTAAATCAGTTACAAGTAAAAATATGCGCGTAAGAGCATATGAAAGAAATGATTACTTTGGAGCATAAGAAATATTTAATTCAATATATATATATATATCTTTCAATTTTGAGAAGAATTTGTGGATAAATTTTGGATAAATTTTTTCGCAAAACGGTTGAGGGAAAGTAAAAATATGAACAAAGCACAACCATAAGTGATCTCATTTTCAACTACTTATCTTTCGAAGTCCAATATTTGTATCTGTCCAACAAAAATAAAAAATATAAATGAATATGTCAAATATACATTCACCCTGCAGTACATCCTGCCTGAACTTCCCTACATTTCTTCTTCTTCGAGGTTTTTTCAATTTTTTAAATTCAGCTTTGAGATAATTTTCCCCTTCACTGTGAAAGTACTTATCAAGGGATTCCGTATCCTTCCTATTACAAATTATTTAAGCAGGATGGACCGAACTTCTTTTGGTATTGCTACAATTTAATTCCTTTCCAAGCCAGGTGCTACTGCTCTCAATTAAATAAACTGCAGTTAATTGCAGTTAATTTTCTAAAATTAAATCATAATTATATTTAATTATATTTAATCACCTTTACAGCTTTGTGAACTTCTAAATACAGATTATGGCTCATGTTTGCTTAAATAGGGCAACTAAGCTTCTTATTATTATAATAAAAGAGCTCTCACACATACTCATGGCCTCATTGCCTGTCATGTTTGTACAATTTACATATTGGTTGTCCATCTGTCAAGCTATGTTTAGAACATTTTTTCCTTTATGTAGGCATTTCCAATACTTTTTTATATTTTTTATACATGAAGGTTTATTTTCATGGAACAATTTTCGTAAAAGTATCCTTAGAAAGTATCCTTAGGCGGCTTCGAATGCAAATTTAAAGTAAATACTCACGAAGTGCTTGAACCTTTTTTTCATATCTTGTTTTTCATTAATTAGCCATAAACACACGTTTATGCGTCATTGTGCGTAACGTGATGCAGTGTTTTTTTTTTTAATTCTTTTTCTTCTTCTTTAATCTTAAATTTTTATTTGGATCGGAACATATGCTAACTTTCTGTGATTAATATGATAAAGTAGCAGTCATAGGAAATTTTTTTTGATTTAAAAATTTGAGGATTAAATAAACTCGGTTTAAATAACCGGTTCTTTTTTTTTAGGGAAAGTCCTGCGTAGCATCTTTAAATAAATCTTTGTGCCGACTTAGTGATGTTGCTAATGAAAATTATAAAATTATTAACTGTAACTTATTGAACCTATCAAACTGATAAATAATTTTGACTCGTCCGAAAAAATGGGAGACCAATCGGATGTCATAGAGCGATTTAAATATTTTCAAACAAATGTAATTTAAATTAACACTAGAACTACAAGCCAGACTTAAGCATAATTATGCGCGCATATGCATATGCCGCTCGTACCAACCGCCGCTCACGCAACCTTTAAGTGTTGGCTATGAAAATGAACGTCGCAGGAATCTTGGGAACCTTGCTGCAGCTTGGTCTGCCTCTTAACATTGCACAGGTTGACCATCCTTCCATTATCCTGATGCGTAGAAGAATAGATACTGCGGTGATCCGTGAGTTCGCCCAAAGCAGAATCTTTATTTCGACCCATTCCCCTATTTATGTGCATAACGCAAGCGAAGTTACGCTTAACTTTAATTGCCGCACATATGAATATGCCGCTCATGCCGAACGTTATGAGGTAATTAAGTACGTTTAAGTGTCGGCTATTAAAAACAATGTACAAGGAATCTTGTAAACATTGATACGACTTGTTGTGTGCTTGTGTGTTTGTGTGCTTGTGTGATGACTGTATGTGGCTACGCGCAGGCAAGCAAATGTGTTAACGTGTGCTACTGAATTCCATGGCTACGGTAAGTGCTGATGATTGAGTGTGAATGAAAGTTTGATTTTGGTTTTGTATTTGATATCTATCATCGATCGGTTCTATTAAGTTCTTTTGCCGATATGTTGCCCGGAGAATTTACTTTTCTCCCATTTGTAAAGACTAAAATGAACTTTCGAAAGATTAGAGACTAATTATTACGGTGATGTAAAGATGTACTTACTACGAAAGAGAATCAAGTGATTTCTAAAGCAAACAGGAAAGTATGACAAATAAATCATTAAAGTGACATGAGTGAGGAGCTAAAAATTTCTGATTTTCAGATTGATAAGCGGTTTGTAAATTAGTTTATCGAAAATTATTTTAAAAGGGTGTAAGAGAAGTTGTTCGTCGATTTATACCGTACAGAATTTGTTATGTGACAACACGAAGAATGACCTAAGAATGGATTGGTGATGGGTAGCAAAGATTCGGTTCAGGTTGTGTGTAACCATTGCCTTGTGTTTTTCTGCTTTTGGCACATTTTAGCAGCAATTATTTGTAAACGTTAAACAAGTCATTTCCGAACTTTCCGTAACATTGACAACATACCTAAAATGATTTGTTTTGGCCATGTAAGTAAGTGGCAGATGTAAGACCAAAACAACAAAAAAGTCAAATGAATCTTAAAAGCAAACATAAACTATAAACATACACCATAACATGTGCTTGCAATTAAATGACGCCATTTGCCAAACATCGCCTACATGCTTACAGAAGAAAAAAAATGAAAAACAGAAAAAAACAAGAACAAAATTTGAAGCATTTATACACCTCTTCTCCCTATTGCAACGTTTGGTAGACAATTGCAGTTCCTTTACAGAGTTCATATATTTGGAAAGTTTACCACATAAGTAGTTGTTGTGTATGGTAAACAAGTCGGTGAATCCATTCGTATCGCACGCCCTTGTGGATTTGTAAGCTTCTCTGGGTAAAGATCGCGGTGCACCGCGCGGTTTCACCATTGCTTGCATGTAGATGTAGTGAACGCTCAGTCGACGAAGGCATAACATTTTCCGATTTCCCGATTGGGATCACATCCAGTACACTGCGACAACTTCCTCACTATCTCTTCCTTCATTTCATTTTGACCCTCACGGTGCTACATGTGTAGGGGACACACCTTAAATTATAGATCATTTAAAAAAAATAAAAAATACATAAATAAACGAATTTCCTCGACTTTCGTAATATATTTAATATATTTCGCTTTTTTGTAATACATATTTTTTCAGTTTTATCAATTTATCTGCTTGTATAAAACATAAAGCGAAACAATTGAACGTACGGAAAATCTACAATGAATTCCATGATATTTTTAAATTACATGCCACAACCATGCACACAACATTTGCTCTATAATCATAGCAGAAGGCAGAACAATATTCAGTTTACTTTTCCACAATTTTTTTTTTGTTGGCTTTTTCCGCTAATCGTCGACGCATACATTAACGCGGTTAATCCGTTTGCAACTCATAATGTATTTACCATGCAAGCAACTTGTTATACCAGCTTAGCTCGTTTATTTTTCGATAAAATTGTGGCGATACGCGATATTTGAAAAAAGGAATTTGTTTGAGGCACAGATCGTTGTTTGGCTGTCTACTTAACAACCTAATCTTTGCTTATCCATCCGCGTCTTTATGTACATGATTCCTCTACACATTTGTGTGTGCAATATTCGTTTCTTCCTTACCATCTTCTGTTTACCACTCGATTTACTTTCTTCCGTACTAGGAGTTAAGAAAACTATTTCAGAACTTTCTACACTATTTATGTGTCTAAGTAGATAATCCCTTGGTTAGTTGCTTTAACTTAGTTAGTTAGTTGGTTTAACTATTTATTGAGTTACTGATTTAGTTATCGGCCTATCCTTTCATCGGTCTGTTTGCCTATGTATGTCTGCGGAAGCATTGGTATGAGAAAATACTCAGCATTGGTTTGGCAGAG
>KK502503.1:102715-203172 GCA_000688735.1 Glossina austeni | reverse complement strand
TATATATATATATATGTACAACACAAATTGGAATCCTTAGAGATTTAAATATCACTTGCTTTAACCGTAACAACTGCATCCTTCTCCAACTCTCGTGCTCTTGATGAATGTTGCGATGTTGCTCTTACGTGTATATATGTATATATTTATGTATACATGTGTATGGGTTTGTATGTATTAATGTGTATGCTTGTCTCTTTTTCTTCTCGCTACCAACAGAATAATGTTGATGGTGATGATTTGATGGGAAATCTTACACAACTTTCACGGTTGTTTATGTATTTATTTCATATAATGAAGTGTTTGTAAAGCAAGTAAAAAGTAAAAGAGAAAAATATAAAAAACAAAAAGCAAAAAAAAAAAAACAAATGCGGAAAGAAGAAAACTTTATCTTTGTGATTGCTGCTCTTGTATGTATGTGCAAAATTTGTTACTAAATTAATGTGTGCTGGTGTATAAGTTTATTGACTAAGACTTAGTTGCATTTTTATTAAATTGAAAATAAAGAAAAATTTATTAATAATAATGACAATTATTATTAAAAGAAAAACTTTTGAATTTCTGTCGAAGCGGTTCTACTCTCCTTCCGTCCTTCCTTCCTCCGTCTTAAATAAAAAATAGGTTCTTAAAAGTTCAATTCGGCCATGTAAGCACTCTACAGTATTTGGTTTAGATATCAGTTCAGTTTTAAACGAACATTTTTCTTAGCCGATATTTCTTAAACATATTAATTTATTGCTGGAATCTGACAAACATTGGATCTCCGGAGAATTCTCTAAAATGCATTTACCTTAATAACAACGTGTAAGTTTCGCAGTTTAATTTAGATCGAGCTCGGTTGGCAGTGCTTAAGGCTGCCTCTGCATGAAATTCGGCTCTTTTTTTTTGATACCTTTCACCGAAGGTCAAGGGGTATATTTATTTGGTCAGAACGTTTGCATCCCCTAGAGGGCAGCTTCAGAAACTTCAAAAAGGATATATGTTCTTGATTAGCATCAAATTCTGAATCGATTTAAGCATGTCCGTCTGCCCATTTGGCTGTCTCTCCGTGTGTTGTAAATATACTCCTGGCCGCATCGATTTCAAATATTGACAGTTCATGCACACAGGTTGGTATTGAAAATGAGCCAATTCGGTCGAAGGGCAAGCAAATTATAAAGATATTAAAAAAAAAAATTAAACTTTGATGTATTATAATATTTGATAGGCGTGGACAATTTTTTCCATTTTTATACAGGTGATACCGTATGGCTCAAAGAAGATGGGTTCAAATTTTTGTACATTTATTTGCTTTAGTTTATGAGCAATGAACAAAAAATTAGTTTGAAAAACAGAGATGCTCTCAGTTTATGTGGTGTTGTGGGCGTATCCTTTAAATGATTTGGCCCATTTTCAACACCAGCCTGTGTGTAAGAACTTCCAATGTGTCTGCAAAATTTGAAATCGATAGCTGTATTAAAGCATGTTTACAAGAGACATTATACAAACGTACAGACGGACATGCTTAAGTCGATTCAGAATTTGATGGTGATCGATGAATATATATATTTTGTGAGGTCTCTAATGCTTCCTCCTGAATATGTAAAAGGGTTAATTGAAATATCGGACTACCGGCATCAAATCTAAAACGTTAGCATAGTGCGAATATTGAATGCAATGTAAGGGACTTAAATGTTTTTCGGTCCTTACATTCGACATTAAAAAATTAATCATCTTTGCACATCTGTAATATAAAGTACGCCTGTAATAAGATATCTATATATATATATATATATATACAATGTAGGTAAACTAGTGGCATAAATCGATTAATATTTTATAAAGTCATTAGAAAAAAGATGTGTGCAAAATTTCGTATATGTGGTAATGCTTCTTCTAATTCTTTCATTGATTATAAATCACTAACAGGTAACTAACTACTCATTGCTATGGTTTCTTTCTTCGAATTTGATTAGTGTTCTTATTATATAATACCTATGCTCACATTTTATAATATTAATTGCTTGCAACTGTTGGAATTCACATTAATTTCCGGTATTAATCGATTATCCGAACATTTGTGTGCTTACTACTTCTAACGTATAGAAAAGGAGCATCTTTCATAAAAATAATTACGTATATTATCTCCTTTCAAAACGAGCGGAGAGGAAGAAGCAACGTGAAATACTTTTTGCCCCTTTTTAGTTTAGGTGCACTTGAAGTGCTGTTCTACGTATAATCAAGAAGTAAATTATGCTACGTGCAATAACGATGATGTCGTCACGTAGAAATTATGAATACTTAGCATGAATACAGATATTGATGATATTATTAAGGGAGAGAAGATATATATATATATATATATATATATATATTGTTAGCGATAAAGCGAGCGTTTCGATGCGAGACGCTAATGGAGGACATTTTTGTAATGACATTGCATATAAATTTTTATTTATTTATTTACTTTTTTTTAAATACTCTATGGCTTCTTATGGATGAAAAATGACCCTATTGTGTCGATTATTTAAATATTGAATACATTATAGAAAACGTTTAAAGAGCATTTATTTTCCCTTTGTTTTTTTTTTTGTTTTTTATTTTTTTTTTTATTAAAAAATTTTTATACAATTATTAGCTTAAATTCTTCACAAAGGTGGAATGACTCACCACATTTTATGTTGACAGTTTTGTTACTTCAAGTTAATACTCAATCATAAGTCTTTATAAGGTGTTGGGATCTTGCTTGAAGACTTAATAAAAATTGATGAGCCAGAGACGTTAAGTGAAGACGTCGGCAGATATTTTCTAACGTTCATTACCCTTTTTTTTTATGTATCAGCTAACGTAAAACAATCAGTGTGCTTTTCAGTGTGCTGTTGTTGCTGTTAAATATAACTCGATATCATCATTGGCATATATGTGTAGGCATGTCTATCTATCTATCTATCTTGTTTTTATTATTATTTTTATTATTATATCTTGCACTTAAACGAAGGATTATATGTTAACTTTGTTACTTGATTTGTGATACTCAGAACTATATATGTATATATATATATATATATATGTATGTAATAGTTTTCATAATAGTGGGCATATTCTGGATCAAGCTGAGATAACGAATGGATTTTGCAATTCTCTTCCGGTCCAATAGCTTGACCCTTTTTGATCAGCCATTTTTACGGCTATACTTTTGTTACTCTCGGTCGTATTGCCACTTGCTGTTTATTCGCTAGATTTCATCGCTCGTCAGAGGTCTCTTCGTACATATCTGTCTCCGCGGCTCGGCCTGTACCTATTCATCTTCCTTATCTCGCTTATCTGCTGCTTTGCTCGATTCGCCCTTCAATCTTTCTTTGAATTTATTTTTCTCCTATCCTCACATATCCTCTCCTTCTTATTTGCCTTCATTTGTCTAACTTTCTTATTCACTATACAACTCCAATAACTCGTTTTTCATCCAACGTTTCGATCGAGCTTTTCTTTGAATTTCAATCCAATTTCTTTTTTGATCATTCGTTTGATTCTTTGCCAAATTCTATGTTTATTCCATCTTTTCCCACCCATCAATACATGACCGAGTAGATAGGAGGTGTGGTTGCCAAATCTCATTGTGGGTTGAAATATTTGTGCTGGTTGTGTGAAAGCGTAACATTTATCGATTGGCCAAACATCCATTAGGCTGTCGTCACCTCGCTATCTCTTTATTTTTCCGCACCTCGTTCCGACAAAGACCGTGTTACCCGTATAGAGGACATCACCTGAGTGACTAATAGTATTGAAAAGAGAAAAATCTATTTTAGATCCGGCACATGGGATCTGCGTTGTATTCCTTCCAAAATACCTTAGTTCCTTACTACTTCCCACGGACAGTGTCTTCCTCATCCGCTAGTGCCTTCTTTCCAATTATGTTCCTTTGTGCTGGCCTTCGCCCGATGATGTACTGGAATTTCTGAAATAGATACGTTATTATTTTGAATCAGCTGTGATCTATAGACGAAGTTCGAAGACCTGCTTAGTTGAGAGAAATGATCTCAAAATGTCGAAAGAAATTGCAAGCTTCAAAAGAGTTTTGCCAGATAAGCGTCAGAGATTTCGCATTTAATGTGAATAGAAACCCACGTAAGTCTTTGCTGTAGGAATGTCGTTGGGGATTCAATTACCGGTACATAAATATGAAGACTTTCTAGGTTAGCTGTTAGGTGTTCAGGATTCGGTTTAAATTGAACACAACTCTCATCTATTTATTTTTTTATTTTCTTTTCGATTTTTGAAATTGTGAATTTCATTTATGTCAATCTTCTCATCGATTCAATTAAAATTTTATTATCGACATGGTAATTATGTACATACTGTGGATGAGAAAATATCTGCAACAAAATCCATACATAACTGCCTTCGTGCATACATAATCTTAATAAAAAATTAATTTCCTATGTACATGTACATGTTGTTGTTGTTCTTGTTGCTGGTGTTCTTGTTGTTGTCGTTGTTCAAGTTTGCGGTTATAAAGTAATTTTTACAGTCTGGTGATATTTTAAAAAAAAATTTTTGTTTTCAATTAAAAAAAAATTTTTCCGAAGAGCATGTAATTGAAAATTAATTGACATAGAATTGCAAAAAAAAAAAAAAAATGGGCAAAAAAAAAGCTTTAAATTACTCGTATTTCATAAAAGAAATAATGTTTTATAAGATTAAAAATTATATACGAAACCCGCTGGGCAAAGTTTGCAAATGGACGACTTCGATGCTAATGACGTGAGTCCTAGCAAACTTTAAGAAGTTTTCGAATGCATTACTTGAACTGGCGGCGCATCATACGATAAAGTTAGTACAATAGCGAAAGCGGTTGCTTCCATCTGAACGCTAATCACCGCTGAGTTATTCGTTCGTCAAATCCAATTAAAGTCGACCATGGAAGGCTAAGTTGAAGTACACTTGAAGGAGGCTTACGTAGGAGATTTTTAGTAAAGCTCTGTTTGGCGACCATCCACTTGTCTTTCTTTTTTTTTTTTTGTCAAAACTCCTAAGGCTTTAAAAAATGAGACCAAATATTGAAATTGTGCAAAGTTCCGTAAAGCCGTTCAGCAGATCACGATCTGACCGCAAAGGCAGAAGTACTTCATAGTTCAAAAATTAAAATTTTATGAAAACCTATAAGGCAGTCGAAAATTTTCAATTCATAGTAAATGTCGGGATGAGACATGTATTTATGAGGACCGTCCAAAATTTTGATTGATATAAAATGAGGATATAAACAAATAAATAAAAGGTAGGTATATATGCATTGGATGTAGGCAGCCTATTGAGAGCTACAAAACGCAGCCGAGTCGCATGTGTTATTCGAATCTCTACTGACGACATCCGCGGCGGTTGCAAGCTCGTAGTTAAATCTACATAAATTAAATTTAAACAGAGGGTAATACCAGAGGGCTCGAAAGCGAACATTCCGGTTACGTTCGTTCAGAAGCGCAAGCAAATCAATTTCGCCAATTCATAGACAACAGATGATTTTTTTAAGATCTCTAAAGCAATTTCCCCAAATTTCGGCAGACGGACATACCATAATCGAAATTTAAAATTCAATGTCTTTTGGGTAAGATTTCAACGGGATAGAATAGATAAAAGAAAGAATTGATATAATTTTTACCCTATGGGACTTTTCATCTATAGAGCTTGTGGAAACTTGCAACGCATACAAATTATTATTTCTAGGCTTAGCTATGTGTTCTCTATAGATAGTTCGTAAAATACATGAAAGGACAACGATACGGTGGGCGTGTTGTAGTGAAGTGCTGTTCGTCCCCGTAGACTTTCCCACATTGCAATAGCGATTTCATTTCCAAGGACACCACATGCGGCAACTGAATCTGGGAAGTGCTACTAAGACAGAATTCCTAACTCGACTTCGCCGGCCGATAAGCAAATCTGCGAAAATTTTTAAAAGTGCAGTTAGTGTTATATGGGATTTTTAAAAAAATAAAGTATTTCGAAACATGTTGACAGGCTATAGGCCAACAACGCCGGTTATTAAACACTTTTCATCATGTCGCTTACTAAAGTTCCCCACTTATCTTTGTCATATAACTTCGGAAAATGTACCTTTTCGTCATATAAAGGGTTAAAAGCAGACCTGTGCAGTCCGAGTTATGAGTTTGTTTCAAAAATAAAAACTAGATCTTGTTCTTATTTTATGAAGACAGCTAAAGACCACATGCAGCATTTAAAAATTGCGAACTTCAACTGGAATGCAGAAGCACATGGAGAGAAATCAGGCAAAGAGACGGACGGGCAAACAGACGGATCATTCCAGTCAAATCAGAATCATTTTCTGAACTGATGGGTACAATAAAATGTGGATCAACGTCCACTCATTTTATCTTAACAATGGTGGCTTAGAGTACTCAGAAAAGTCAATTTGAAAAACATTTTGTAATTAGATTTAACGTCCGTACGTACTGTCTCTTTCTCCATAAAAATTTTCCGGGCGAATATAGGCCGCAGGTGTTTATCTTTGCAGCATTAATAAATCTTAGGACATCCACACAGATCATAGAAGTTTCAGATTAAAAGTTAAAGTTAAACTATTCTCCCAAACTGCTGGGCAATTAAAAAATGAATTCATTTCCATGTTTGCACAAACTCGGAATATTCAATTTCCATAGAGCTCTTGAACCATACACCTGACGATTACGATTACAAAAGTATAAAGAGTGGCACTAAGTATGATGTTGTGATGCATGTGCATGAGTATTGTATCGTATCTATTTGGCATTCTGTTTATTTCAATTACTTAACCCTTAATGGAATTGTAATCTTAAATAATTCATCGATTTCTTTGATGTTTTATATCAATTTTCGTTTTACGTTACATTTTTCTATTTCTCACAAAGCTTTTTCAGATAATCCCGCAATCAAGTTGTCGTTATCTCCTTTAATGCTCGTTGTTGCACAGGAATAAATTCTAAAAACGAAAGAGCATGGAAAACAGAAAAAAAAACCAAAAAAAAAAAACAAAAACAAAAACAAAAAATGCACGACATAGTATCGCTTTTGCCGTTAACTGAAATTCATAATTTCCGTTTGTACTCAAAGCACATGTGGCTGAACACGTAAATCCGCCATATGTTTGTGTACTCCTCGAAAAGAATTCATTCAGTTTTGTTTAAAATTCAAGCAACAACACATATATACATAGCAGTACACAGGGAGGTAGATAGATAGATCTAAGCACATACACAATAGCATGGCATAGATATGTTAAAATTTACATAAAAACTGGCCGTGTAACAAACAATTCGAGATTTGCAAAAACATATGCAAAAAGAGAGAAAGGGAAGGACAAATAAATAGAGGAGGAAATCTTCCTCCGACATCAACCTCAGAATTGTAATGACAGAAGTTGGAGGAGGCATTACATTACCAACAGTTGCTTTATTCACAAAACATACATACATTTATTTAAGCCATCAACACAACAATGTTAATGATAGTGTTAGTGTTAGTGTAAATTGAAGTTGTAATTGTTGTTATTGTTATTGTTGTTGTTAAGCAATTCACAAGTAGTCCATTCCGTATGTATTAATATAAATGTAGAGTAAGGGGGACCGGGAAACATAGAGAGATAGGGAGAGAGAGGGAGAGAGAGAGAGAGAGAGAGAAAGAGAGAGCGAGAGTGAAAGAAAGAGTGATAGGCTTGTCGTCATGTTTTCGGAATTTCAGTTTTCGGTTACAGCGTCTCTTGTGTGACTGTGTGAGTTTAAATATATTTTTTTTTTTTTTTAGTTTTCGGTTTTTCTGGTTGTGTGATGGCATTTGTGACGGATGGACTGCCAAGTGGAAGAATACTCATTTTCACAAATGCTTTCAACAAAATAGAAAAAAAAAACCCAGTTGAATAACATGTTATGAAAAATAAACTACTAACAATATGATAAAGCATGCATTACAACAACAACAACAACAACAACAACAATAACATTTTACAAGAATTGAATATCATTTATACATATATGTATATATGCATGCATATTTATATATATATATAAATATATATAAATATTAAAAATTACTAAATGATTTTTAAACCATTACACCACAAGCGTATAGCGCACACATACATTTATAACGGTTATGCATATCACTTAGCCATCAAACAAATGAATTCAAATTGACATGATTTTCATGGCGATAATAATGATGTTGATGCTGATGTTAATGCTAATACATCGCAACATTTAATCTAAACTGTTTACAAGGCAGAAAGGTTTTAAACTAAATGTAATACCAAGAGAAATTTCACTTTTATTCGTTACGTTTCGTTTCGTTTCGTTTGTTTGGATAAATGTATCCCTGCTAATATATATACATATATATATATATATATATATATATATATGTATGTACAAAATGCACTTAACTGTAAAATTGAAAATGCATTTAGGATTTTCATCAAATTCACTACACATTGCAGCTTACATGTAAAAAGTATTGAGCTTTTTAATTATGATAGCATATACTAGCAGCTAAGCGAATGTCAGCGGGAATAATAAGTCAAACTCGACGTTATTCGCTAGCTTTTCAATAGGCGTGAACAAGGTATCCAAACATTTGTAAGTCGTCAGACATTGCTTTGTACAAATGACTACAATTTCATTGCGTTAAGTACCCGTTTAGGGGACAGCAGGGGGAAGTTACAGCAGGTGCTTCCACCATAAAAATATCGGCATTAACGGCACTATCGTTGACAATTGATTGCAATATCTTTGAAAAAGGATTACGTACACATGACCGAATCTATCTTTAGTGGGCGACATCTTGTAGTTAACATAGGCTTTGTTCGAGCTGATGCGTTCGTTAAAATCTCTCGGTTCAATCAATGGAATATTGATCTATGTAGAAGCTTCTGGCCTTGGAAGCTGATGTGGCCTTGAGAGTTCTAGTATGAGTTGGATGAGCAATCCTATAAGAAAAACATCAACACGTAATTGTAATAAGAAGAAGCTCTGAAGTAAGTGAATCGCAAAGCTTATACTAAGGCCTGTGAAATTTATGCGATAAATGTGTTATTACATTAAAAAAAAATTATTGCGTCCGAATGTGCATGATAAGCATGTGCTTGTTCTCAGCTTGTCAACAGAACAGATCCGGTACACTACTCTCACAATGCCAGACAGCATGCGCATTTAGTGATACTTCGAATAATAAAAGAATATCTATGCGTCCCTCCAAGCTAATCGCGCTAAGATCACTGAAAATTTAGATAAGTTAGGTTATCGAGAAGTCCTAAAGACGAAACCATGCGTTATTGCATGCAACATAATCTTTAGAATCTTTTAATTTACTTTATAAAACTAAGCTGTAATACGGTTTAAGAAGACTTCGTAAACATTACGGCATTACCGCAAAGAAAGGATTAAGAAATCAATTAATATTCAAAAGCTTAATACTTTTTCAACCATTTACTTAGTCGATATATACATAGATTAATGCATATATAAAATTTTCATATTTATCTAACATTTTAGGCCAAAGCATGCATAGCCAACGTTGCACGCGTATTATTCATTTTCATTTCAATCATGGCTGATTGCTTGTGTTCATGATACCGCCGTTGATGTTGCTCATGATTATCATAACGATGATGATTCTGTTGATTTGCTGCCAAATGACTTTTCAAGTGATTTTAGTAAATAACTTTTTAATGACGTCGCTATCTTCGCGAACGAGTGCTGCTGTAATTGAAGATAAAAGAAAAAAAAAAAAAAAAAAAGGATAGAGAGACGAAAATATTAAACCGAATGTTTTAGGGCTTATAGCCCAGCCTAGCAGCACTCAACACAAATTATTAATATGCAAATATTTGCACCTGGTGCACTATGTTAAGTGGGGGAAAATTTTGTGCTACTTTTTTCATTTAGATAAATTCCTTGCCAATGGATTTAGGCTATGAAATTTTTAACGTTGCAAGAATCGTAAAGTTTTAGTATTTTTTTTACTTTTTTTTTTTCACTTTTTTTTTTTATATTTGAAGACTATAAGTGGGGTTAAAAAGAGAATTCTTTTTGTTCATCAAATATTTTCTAACAAAATTTGTAATATTTGAGATTTCTACAACAATGTCTATCATTAGCGGAATACACATCTATACAAACATACATACACACATACATACATACATATGTACATATATATTCCAAAGGAAGTAATTTCCTCGTAACTAAAACTACGATGGAAGGGACAAATTGTCCACACAAGTGTTGAAAGGCTACTGCGTACGATGCGATAAATAAAATGCAAGGCCTTTTAATGCGTCTTTTCAAATAATGAACAGTTTTAATCATATTTAAGTTATAAGTGGTCATACCTAGCCGTCGGTCCCTTTATTTTCTTCGTTTCTCGTTTGTTGTTGGAATGCTTAGACATAAAATTTATTATTAGCTAATAGCTCAGGTGCAGGCGGAGTAGTCAAGCAGACAAGAATCGTGATTACCTAGTTCCCTGTTTGCGGGCTTAGATATCAATTGGTTACTTACTACACTTACATTTCAGCTCACACTTACTGATTGATCCACATATCCGCTAGACTTCGGTCACTCCCTAACTTTTCCTCTTTCGTCACTTGTTGTTTTTGACCACGATCGTGCTACACGAAAACGAGGCGCGCGCCCTGTGCTTGGTTCGAAGATGTGCTGGACTTATCAAACGGCACGTTGACAGCAGCTGAAAAGACGTGCAATAGTAGGCATTGATCTGAAACTTCTCGTATATATAGTTAACAGAAATATCTTTTCAAGGAGAAACTGGGCATGGCCAGCGGCCAAATTTAAGGTTGCAGAAACGCGATATAATCATTCATATGTCATAACTGTTGATCAAGCTTCCTTTTTATTAAGTAAGCAAGTGGACTGCCATACTGGAACTATGTTATGCGTTAAGGTTATAGATAAAAAACAAAATATGATCAGAATCAGAACTAAGTCTATGCAAAACTTGTAATATTGTTTGCATCAAGCGCATGATTAGACTACAAGTGCATAATCAGCCCAATAGTCCCTCCTTCAGGAATTTAGAAAGTGCAGATCCCACGAAGTTGTACAAAGATTCGTTCCCAAGCGTCCGTCTAAGACGAATACAAGCTTCGTACTCCCGAAACGTTAATTGATCAAATGTAGAATCGAAATATTCTATCAAGATTAACAGCAGGCATAGATTTGCCGCAAGGTAAAGTCGCAAATAATTAATTTCATCAAGTTCGCCTTTTCAGAGTCCTGTAATAAATTGAAAGTCAAAATTAGATATAAACACTTTTAGTTATTGCTTAGCGGATGATTTCTTTTTTCACTTTCGGAAAAATGAAATTCTTGACCTATTTGAAAACTAGGTAATGGATTTGTTTTAAGTTGCGTACAGTTTTTACATTTGTAAAATTTAGGTCTTTATTTCAGTATAGACTTGAGTTTCGTTTTTTTTTTTCTTTTTCTTTTTGCAAATTAACATAGAAACATGAAAGAGAAGGAGGGGCAAAAAAAAAAGAAGCAAAAATGTAAATAAAACTACTATTCATATTTAGTGCAACCAAATAACAATAACTACAAAGGCATAAATCTGCACACAAACATTCTTAATTTACAACAATTATGTGTGTTGTAAACACATATGCACACACATGCCCATATGCACATATATATGCACACATATGCACTTAATTTATCACAAAATTAAACAAACATTTTTGTATGAGAAATGGTTTGTCTCTAAAACTAAAACAGACAAATGTTTTTTGTAATGACACAACCATGCAAACGCAATATATATATATATATATATATATATATTACATATATATATAGTACAAGCTCACATCCACATAATACACATATGTGAGTGCAGTTTTAGTTTTTTCGGTTGACTGGTTTGTGCGTTCGTTAGAAGTCTTGCTTTGCGATATTGATGAAGATTATAAAGTTATAATAAACAGGACATTGCATAAGTAACGTGCAACTGTATGCTGAAGAATTTCTAAAAAAATTTTAGCACTTTATTTAACGGCCGGCATCTCATTCATTTTGACAAATTTACATAATGTGTGATTATCTACGAGAATATTTTTCACAGATAATTATGCTTTAATTTAATTAAATTAAGTTGTTATGAAAATCACTTCAAAATTATTATGAAATTTTTGTATCGCAAAAAATTTGCCATGTAAAACGGTAGTATATTGTTTAGTGAAAGAGTCTAAAGCAAAAAAGTCTCTGACGGATATGAAAAGACTGAACTATACCTTCTATTTACTTAGCGGGGGCCCTCTAAACAGATAACAGGGTGGTGGTCACAAAGAACCAAAAAGAAAGAGATAGATGATGGCCGCAGCCTGGAAGCGATGGTTCCAATCGGTAAGAGTTATCCCTTTACCGACCGATAGCATATGTTATGCTATGTTATGTTATTTTTACTAAAAACATACACGCCTTTGGTCTACAAAATGAGGAAGACAGTGCGTGAACCATAAGACGGACGGTGGTAGGCTTATCTAATCAATGTTTTTATGTTCTTCATATCGCTGATGTCTAATACTAAACATAATAAACGGGACGACATTTTTTGCTAATAGATAATCAAACAATTTTTTGGTTAAACATCATTTTTTTTCTAAATATAATCTTAGGTAAGTCTTTCATCCCGACTTGCAAATTTCATCTGATTTCGTTTGGTTGTCTAGGATTCCTTTAAGCTATCTCTCTACAATAATTGCAACTTCTTTTAATTGACTTTAGCTACTTAAAAATTTTTATTTTAAATTTAAAAATAGAAGATCCGATGGAAAAGATTGTTGACTGAATTGCTTGCTGATATCGTTTGGAAACTTGGTTCCCTTAGAACCATAATAGAGGGCTTGCCATTGGAAAGAAACATTTGAAATTTATTTTATTCCCGTTTCTGATCAAAATTCACTAAGTTTCGTATGCCGGGTGATCGATTTTTCAGTTTGAAGTACACGTTCGCTTATTGCCGCCATTTCGATGCAAAGCCCGCGTAATTCCTAATTACGTTCAATGTAGAACGAATCAGTTGCTCAGGTGCTATAGCGATACAGCAAGCAGGAGAATTCTTTCGTTTCGGCAACGTGGAAGATTGTTTGTGCTTTTCAAGCTCCGCTACAAGCTCCATTGCCTTTAAAAATGATGTTTGGAAATTTTTAATATGAATGACAAAAAGTTTGTTCAAATTTTCATTTTGAAAACATGCCTATCCCAAGCCACTGCTTTCGTTGTGTAAAGTAAAATGTCAGTAGACGTATATACATTTTTGTAAATACACATATGAGCATACAATTTTGTGTTGCTCTTTAGATGGGGAAAACGTTCGGGTTCAACCTGACATTGGATTCCTGGAAGCAAGCAAAATGATAGAATTGAAGTCTGCGTGTGTGTGTCTTGTAGTTACTGTCAAGTGTTTAAGCAATGTTGTCTGCTTCTTGTTAACGTAATTATCGCCAAAAATTTTGGAAAGAAATTAAGGTGCGTCTTAGGGCTAAAGGAAAAAAGTTGAGTCGTATTCATCAGAATATACGGTTCTAGAGTCTATTAACTGTTCACTTGGCTAATAAAGCGTTTGAAAGGTGCTGGTCGACAGGCAATTGTAATACAAATCGCGAGACATTTGTTAATTACGGTGTAAGTGATTGGTTTTCTAAAAGTCAACGAAAATTTTAAATAAATTTGTGAATTTTAAAATGTGACTACGGCCGAGACGACAGTGCTTCGTAGATTTGTAAAAAAGTATAGGAAGGGTCAGAAGCTGCTCTAACCTAGATATGCAATTGATTCGACCGTTTGGGACCACCAACTAATCCTATGAAAGTGCATAGGGTAAACCATTCAGAATTTATTAACAAGAAACATGGCGTCTTCTACCGCGACAACAACACACCTCAAATATCGTACCCTAGTGACTCAAGAAACGTTGGGAGAATTACTTGACTAGGACGCAGCCGTTGTGTAAATCGGCGTTTGCTTTCTGTGGAACTCCCTTCCCACGCACACATGTTTGTGGTAAGAAAAATATCTGTGAATTTTAGTAAAATGACGCCACGAAGTTTTTCGCTTGCCTAATATTATCAACAATGATGAATGATTTTCGCCATATATGAAAAAATGTAACATACCTTTTGGCGGCGTTTGTAAAGATATTTTCGTAATATTTGTTTCCCTTATTATTATTTAGTCTTCCGTAAATGTTACTCATACGACATGGCACTCGACATGAAGTTTCGTCACAAACATGCAATAATTTATTTTAAGCTTAAAAGTAAATGATTTCGATTTAATTGCTGGGTATCCAAGATTCGTTCTGATGTGTATATTTATTTTATGTGTTTGTTTGTTTGTTTGTTTTTTACTTTCTCTGCTTTGTTTTTTTTTCTGTTTTATTTTAAATGCACACATTAATGCTACTTATTGTTGGATTTTAAATAAACTCTTTTTTACAGATCTTTTGGGATATGTACGGAGGGCTAAAGAGTGCACAAAGCACATATGAAACAATTTTCCCAAATGAATATGTATGTAGACATATGGTTGCATAATTGTTGTATATAAACTTGTGTAAATTTACCACAAGCACACACTCATACGCACCCTCATACATATATGCTGATGTTAACGTAGTCAGTCACAGATAAACATTCCGTTTATGCATAAATGTTTGTGTGTATGCGTGCAGATACAAGTGTTTATATACAAGCCTGCATTTAATGTGTATGTAAAGCTTAATTGTTCCCCTGGCATTTTAGGCATTGCTTTTGCACACCTTCGTTTACATGTTTTATTTATGTAACATATACATATTTACAATTACCAAAAGTAAATTCTTTTTTCTACATATAAATCCAGCTATATATATATATGTAAGGAAAAAATTTTTAAATTTAAATATAATTATATGAGTATAAGTGTTTATAGAAAAGTGTACGTTTGGATCAAATCTCACCTGACATAATAAATAAATATGTAAATATTTCGTAAGGATTTGTTATGCTCCCGTGTACGCTTACGTACGTACCTATGTACTATGAAAGTTAATGTGTAATGTGTCAGTGCGTTTACGAAATTGTACGTAACTTGCATATTGTTGTATAACATATGAATGCACTTCCAAATGAATAGGGATGTATTTGTAGGTTGCTATGTTTCATTTCATATTTGTAAAGTTCTTTTCTTGCCTCAAAAAACTTTTCTCTCTTTTTTCTTCTTTTTTTTTTTTTTTTTTTTTTTTTTTAATTTAATGCTAAGCATTCAAAGTGAAAGAAAACATTTGAGGTAGAAGCCGAATTTTGGTTAGAACCAAACTACGTAAGCAATTATTGTATTAAACATAGATATATAAAATATATATATACTTTCAAATGGCACAATATTCTAGATTCTTTTAAAATAAATTTTTCCGTCAATCCTTCCGGCTATTGCTTAGGCTACTAGGATCGCAGAGATTGAGAGATCGGTTTGGCAGCTCATTTTTGCAAATGTGCATAATGCGTCCATTAGTGGAAAATGAAGGAAAAAGTAAAGAATAAAAATTGGTAAATAAATTTTTACCGAGGCAGACAGACTGCACTGCTGCACAAGTCTCGAACTTTCTGGCTAATTTATTTGGAACGGTAAGGAAGTCCTTTTGGTTTATTGAGCATCGAACTACGACCTTTTTATTTAAAATCATTTTCTTCTCCCAATAATTCCCAACGGTTTACGAGGTGGACCGTCAATGTTCAAATAACTTTTTAGTTGTGCTTTCATTTGGTTAAAAGCAAGGACCGGATTAATGTAGTTTATGCGACAACACCGAAGATTTCTTTCTGCTGGCTTACTCAAGCAATGATTAACTTTTGGTAACAGATTCTCCCTGGAAGTTATTAGGGACATGCAACTAAACGTACAGTCTATCTACCAGTCGCTAGGCTACTTTACTACAAATTCAGTGTTGTAGCGTAAACTTATTTAAGGATAAGCTTTCGCGCTGTAGATATCATTTGAAGTTTGATATCATTTTGGAAAAGGGCTTTGACATCTGCCAAGTTTCCGGATATATTCGCTCTATATTCACCTATTGACCGGTGAATTCATAGAAATTATTCTGAACGATAACTGACGACTTTCATCGATGTGGTTATGAAAACGAATGAAAAATTCGAAGGATAATCCTTTTAATCGATAGATAGCGGCCGATGAATTCGAAATTTCTGTTTTACAAATGCCATATCTTATCCAAAATACTCATTTTCTGAAAGTCGTATGCAATATGGAGAAAAAATGAAAATAAAACCTAGTTTTTGTAAAAATTGTAAATGCGATTTTATTATGCTAATGGCACTCTGGGTAAACTATACTTAGTTTTATTTTTATGATGATGATGTTGCATGTATTTACAAATATACATAACTGTGCCTTTGTTGTATGTTTGTTGTTATAATACAAAATTTCCAACATTTTAAACCTTAGTAATCACATGTGCATATATATATATATATGTGTTTAAATCAGCCTACTATACGTTTTCCGGCTTTTTTCCATAAGATGTGTTACTTTCATTAAACTTGTAATTTTCATAAGAAGGGGCGCGTTGCTTAAAGAGAGTCATATGTCTATTCAAAATTACTTTTAAATATTTAACTGCTATTCCGGAAATTCGTATCAAAATTTCAAGTCATCGAGTAGTGAATCTTGAAGAATCTTTCTCTACATTAAAAATTTCATTTGATGACTCTTTGTGTAGAAACTGAAATTGAAAGCCTTCGAAGGTGAAAAATTTTCTCTACGTAGTTTTTATATCCATTTTTATCCAGTTTAGTTACAAATTGGACATAACGCCCATGACGATCCCTTCATCCCTGCGTATTTTTAAAAATATCAGATCAATCGTTTTCCATCATTCGCCTTGGATTAGTTCTTTTCGTTTTATGAGACATCTTAGTTTTTTGCCGTTATATATATAGAATTAATCAGATCGTTAGCAGTGCAGATATATAATAAGGTCTTGCGAACCAGGTTAAGAGTATATCGTAAATATTTCCAATTTTGTTCACCACATTGACTGCCATGCGAGTTTCCAAGAAAATCTCCCACAGGTCACGCGCGTTGCGCTACTGTGCTATACTAGAATGCGTCAGCGTTGGCTGACGTTCAGTGTCAGTCACCGGCCGTCAATGTGAAATGGATGAAATACATACATGAACATAGCAGGTATAAATTTAATGAATGCTTGCTTGTCTTATGGTTATATTTTCTAATGCACGTTAAACGTCTGGAAATGTTTGGTTAATGCTTGGGGTCTTTGTGTGGAAAACACTGCAGTCCTTGGAAATGACTGGTTATAGCTTAATACACGAAAAGACCCATCGAATCCTCTTTGTCTTTCCAGTCATTACGAACACTTTATTACGAACTTTATCAAAAGTGCTATCGTCAGTAGATAGGTTAAGTATGCCCAGCACAACTGTCGGATTCGATTCAAATAAAGAATTTCGTCCGTTACAGACGGCCAAGAAGCAGTAGAGCAAGTCACCAATACATTTGTGGGCATAGATCGACTGACTTCTGATCACAATGTAACCCTCAAATGTATATTTTGTTGTTGTGTACATAAGTTTAGGTGAGATACCGCCAGATGTAGAATTAAAAAATATTTTTTTTTTGTTTTGGACTCGTGCTACAACGAAAAATTTGTCTAAAAAAACTCTATTTGCTCCCATTGGCGAACCGTGTTATTTCAAAATCGTGTAAAGAAAATCGTGCAAAAAAAGACTTGGGTATAATGTGAATTGGGACTTTTAGGGTAGTATACCCTTGCTTTGTAGATATTTGATTCCGCGTGACGTTATATTAAGAAAAGTGAACATACAAGCAATCAAAGTTCTGTTATATTGGCAGGAGTGTTGATAGATAACCAATTTGAGTGCTGGATTATATATTTAAACTGTCTTGAATTCTCTTGTCTAATAGTACATCTATATATACATAAGACATGTATACACATGTCTGAATAGTAGAGCATCGATTTAGTCACGGTGTCCACTTACCTATAGTGCTATGCTCTAATTAATTCGATTGTTTTAATTATTATTCAAATCATTTTTTTTTTATACCCACTACTGTAACATAGGGATATACTCATTTTGTTTTCTTTCTTCAGATACCCTATAACGTATACATATATGTCCATCTGTTTGTGTGCTTTTGACACTTTCCTGGTCGCAAAAATGAAAGTATCGACTTTAAATTTGGTAAAAAAATTGAAAATTTCTGCACGCAGATTGGTATTGAAAATGGGTCAAATTGGTCGAAGCGCAAGCACGCAGTGGAGCGTAAACTGAACGTAACCCATTTTTTTTTTAAAAAAATTTTGTTTTTTCTTCGTTACCCGGATATTATTAAAGTTAGTAGGTTGAAATTTTTCAAATCTGCTTCACGAGACACTTTCCTCTCCAGGCCCCAAAAATGGAATCAATCGGCCGTGTCCACACAAAGTTACGAATGATTAAATTTTATATTTTGTTCACTTTCTTGAGGTTTTACGCTCATTTATCATCATAAGACAAACAAGACCGAATGCTCAAAATAATTTTGTACACTCCTCTAAGGATGATATATTAACTGCCTAAAAATGGGCTAATTTTAAAATGAATATCATAGACCCTGCGATTAAGTTTTTCTTAATAATATTAGCGATATGGGCATCAAATGAAAGGAGTTGCAGATTAGAATGCGAAAAGCATAGCGGTGAGTATGTGAGATTCGGCCCCCGCCGAATATAACTTTCTTACTTGCTTGAATTGTTTCACAATTTCAATTAGTTCATGTCAAAGTGTAAACAATAAATAAATTTTGCAGTCCACTATTTAATAGTTTATTGCAAAGCCGTTAGGGCAGCCGCAAAAAATGGTTTGCCATGTAACACATGGGTATTTTCATGTAAATTCGGTTCATGAAGATTCTGTCAAAGGACGAGTGAAATATGCCATTACATGTTATTTGAATGCTAGGCCAGACACTAAGTGCTTGGCGAACATGCCATACGCTCAGACATACCATAGTTCTCTTGGTCCTGGTGCGGATGGCCCACACAATAATAGTAATAGTAACTGTTAGGTTTCTAGGTATCAAAGCACTAATAGCGCTTAATCCAAGCACCGTTTCGCTTATTTTTAAAATGTCTTGATCTCTCTTGTGTAATTAGCTTGCTTTGAACAGTTTTTTGATTGATTTGATTTATAGGGATGCGAATGCCAAATTTTTATTATATCTTGGAGTGTGGAGTGAAACATTTATCGAAGTTTTAATTTGAAATGAAATTCTTTTGCAAGCCAAAGGCAATGCAAATTTACATATTCCATAAAGCAGAAATTTTTTCTTCATATATATATATATATATATATATATATCATGGATCATAAGCTTTCTTGATTTAAGAAAAAAAAAAAAAAAAAAAAAAAAAAAAAAAAAAAAACATTCTATTTAATGCTAATTGATCCCAAAAGGTTTCTTACCACAATCTACCCTCAACTGTCTGTTGTGTATCTGCCGCAATAAGAGGTAATAAACGTAAGTAAAGCGGAGATATTTAGAGGAAGTTCATGCTATACTACTTTTTACTCTGCATAGACATATAAGTAAGTCTATATATGCATATATATGTGTATATAAAAAAAGTTCCTTCTTTTAATATATGCAAATGATGCTTATGTACAAACGATTTACTGAGATGCTTCAAAAATTGACAGAAGCCAAACGTTGATTTATGCTGATTTTCTTGGAAAATTTATGAGCGGTAACTACGGCGGCTGGTTTTTTTCTTACGTCTTCCTTTTTTCTTCTTCTTCTTCGTCTTTTTTTCATTCTTTTTATATCTATACACATATATATATATATATATATATATTTATATATATTTTTCTGTTTCAGTGCCACTTGTGTCTCCCCCTTTTATACTCAAAGAATGTTATATTGTTGCTATACATATGTATAAAATTTTTTCAAATGAATTTCATATTTGAATAAAAAGAAATGTCAGCAACATTAGTTGCAGTCGTCGCTGATGGTAGAATGAAGCAGACTGAAGGAAAAGAAGGACTGCTTTCTACTTTATTCAAAATGCAAGAGAAAAAAAAATCGCTGGAAAATATAAAAAAAATTCAACTGTGGTTTTTGTGCGCGATATATTTTGATATATATATGTGTGTGTGTGTGTGTGTACGTGTGCGTGCGGCTATGTGTGCACGAATATTTTTTGTGAACATCGACAAGAACAACAACTGCACTAAGAATAGAAAAAAAAAATGTTTGCTTTTTTTCTTTTTTGTTATTGCAATGTTTTCGTTTTCGTTTTCGTTTTCGTTTCATTTCAATTCCTTTGGCAATAGATTCTTGCCACAATGCAATTTGTCTTCGGCATTTACTAACAATTTTTCTTTTCTTTTTTTTTTTCTTTTTGTGGATATTTGGGTGCATGTCTGTAAATGATTTCTATTTGCACACATACAAACACAATCGACCTGCGGATAATGTTGAAAATAGAAAATTCAAAAAAACAAAAAAAAATGCCGTAAAATTCTATTTTGACTACTTTCCTTATACGCGGTACGCGCAAGCAGTACAATAGTTTGTGTTTTTTGTTCCGTTTTCTATGGACTTAACGTAAGTCTGGAGTCAAAGCTAACCAAAATGATATTCGAGAGAGAGCGAGAGAGAGAGCAAGAAGAAAAAACGGTTTTTTTTTTGTTTTTAATTCGAAAGTATTGAAATCGTAAACTGGGGAAAAAACGATATTTGTATATGTATATATATATAGATATGTTTGTTGCCTTTGGCTTCCATGACTTCTGTGTATCAATTCTTTTGTATTTATGAATATAAAAAAACATTTGTTATCAGGGACATATATGCGATTATTTGAATATCTTTCAGTATTATTTCTCTTTGCACTCTTGATGGCTTTAAATGCAGCTTGGATGCCCAACGCACTTAAAGTAAGGTTTGATGATAAGTCGAGCCTTTTTTGTTCACAATAATTTGTTTCGTGTTGGGTCAGAAGGCCTCAATCACTTTGTGTTTTATTTTGTCAAATATTTTAATTTTTCAAGTTGTTTTTTAAATACATTTTTGCTCTCACTAACTAACTAACCAACTAACTAACTACGCTTACTTCTAATTATCATTAGGATATATTGTGATTGTGAAAATTTTCACAAGACATTAACGGATAAAACGGATTGTGAGATAAAGGACAAAACTGTAGTCGATTAAACTCCTCCTCGTATGTTCACAGTTTCTAAATAGGTTCCACTTAAATCCAATGAAAGCAAAATCGTACATTAACACCTACAGCGGCCTAAATGTCTAAATTTATTGCCGAAGGGATGAGATTCGCGACTGCCAAGTCGGTGGTCGCGTGTTCGAATCTCACTGCGATAGAAGATATGGACTATAAATTAATTCGGCTCTGAATGTAGTGAATAAGTAAATAAATAAATGCTGATCTAAATACCGGTCTTCCTATTCTTCTTCGAATCCTCGATCACACTGGTAATCGTAAAGGTCGATAATCAGCTCAGGCAAACTGCTGCTACAAAGGCGATAATAGCAATGCTCTGCAGTTCATCTAGTAATGATCCCATGCCCGGCTTTAGAAAATTCTTAAGCCAAGTTTGATTTACTCCGCACAAGAGGAAAGTAAAAAAGGGAAGGAAGGGAAGAAAGGGAAAATCCAGTCAATTTAGGCGGTTTAGCAGGACAATGGAATTATACTTCACACCACTATATGGTATATGGTGTAGTAAGTGTATGCGGGTTTATGCAACAACAACGAAATTAAAGGGGGTTCGGCTTTTTGATGTCTGTTTCCGATGTATGTATGTATTCAAACAATTTTTTAGATTTTTACACCCGAGTGCGTTTGTTTCGTCCAAAGACTAATGTGGGTCTTGATGTAAGAAATTTGGATCCGACAAGACAATAATTTATTATTTTAATGACCCGATCAACCCTAACCCACATTTCACTATAGCATGATATCTTAATCCAAGGTTTAAGCTTAATGTGAATTTTTATATTTACAAAAAAAAGAAAAAACAATTTTTTATACGAATTCTAACGTTTAAAAATGAGTTTGGTCTCAAGGATTTTGATCTTGCATTTTAACAGAAAAATTAACTTTAATTGAACGTTGCAAGGATTTTTAAAAAAAGTTAACTTCTACTTGGACGCTTTTGCTGCTTACTTGGACTAATTATTTGTGCATTAAAGGGGCACAAAGATTCTATAAAATTTAACTGATTTTTTTTTTCCTTCTTCCCCGATAGTTATTTTGTCATAATGTTTCCAATACCTAAAAAGGAAGCTTCAGAGATCCTCTAAATTGATCAGGAAGAAATTGTGAATTAATTAAACTATATCTGTCCGTCTGTGTGCGAGTGGGATGTGCGTTGTTTCTTGCGAAAATGAAGATATCAAGTTTAAATTTGGTAGAAACATTGGAAGTTTTTGCATGCAGTTTGGTATTGAAAACGGGCCAAATTGGTCAGAACACAAGCCCGTTGTGAAGTAAGTGAAGTAAACTGAACCCACTTTTGTTTTTTCTAAATATCCTTTTTTTTTTTTGCTTTTTATTCATAAGGTACGCTAGACAGAATATTTAAAATTTTATGGTGGTGGACGTGGTGGATTAATTTTTCGTAACAATACCTTTTAGTGAAGCAAAAGGTGAAAGCGAAGTTTTACCCTATGAGGCATGGGGCGGCAAAGATTTTTTGGGGTTGTGGATATGCGAGTTTCGGCTCCCAACCTTTCTTAGTTGCTTAATATTCAAGCAATTTTCTTCACTTATGGGCTTTTAAGATTGCTTTGACACACTAGGATAATTTAAAAATATTTACAGTCACTACCTGATTAAAATAGTAAAAAAAGGAGCGAAGAAAAGAAAAAGAGAAATAAAAAAAACTAAACACCTAAAACCGAGAACTATTTCAACTATAGAAAACCAAAAGTATTTACCAGTACAACGAGAAAATCTGCCAGAGAAATAGAAATAAACCATAAATGAAACTTAATCTTTGCCTCTTAAAACATAGTACGAGTATCTTCTTAAATGAAATCTTGGATTACCACAAAACCACAAAACAAATGCCAGCATATTGTTATGGTATCTATATAGATATATAGTAGAAGTGTGTTGTTGCTCATCATATTGAAAAGCATAAGAAAGCTTTATATGCCAACAGTTTCATTCTGCTGTTTATTTTTTATCTTTTTTTTTTTTTATTTATTTCTTTCTTCTTCGTATCCGTATCCGCATACCAGTTACCAGTTACTATGTTGTACGTGCGGCTTGAAGAGTAAATTTGATTTAGTTATAAAACCACAACATCCATCCACATTTAATGCAATAAAATAATGCACAATAATCTAATAAGGATGAAAAACAGTAGGTAGATAGGTACATAGATAGGTAGGCAGCTAGCTAGCTATTCTACTTATTTTGCCAAAGTTTTTCTAAATGCTTGTTTTTTGGATTCCTTTGCTTTTATTTATAATAAATTGAGTTAAAATGTATGATATGATATCAAAACAATAACACAATAATAATAGCAAATATTTAGTTTAGTCTGACGATTTGTCTGTTTCTTCTTTATAAGTGTATGTGTGCATGTGTGTGTGTGTGTCTGTGTGTGTTTGTAAATTCTTAGTAGAAAAACTTATCTATTGCAGTTTATGTTATTGAAATACAGTTGTTAACTGAAAATGCTATTATGACGTGTGTATGTCTGTATTAAATTTTACAAAAATTTTTATATACAAATATATATGTACATGTATATGTATGTTAAAGTTTACAAAACATAGATTTATCGAAGCTTTTCTGGTGCTTGTTTTTTCTTGCATCATTTCTCACCAAGAATTGTATGTAAAGCGTGATAAGAATGCAACAAAGAAATAAAAATTTTATGCAAATGAATATTAAAAGCGATTTTCTTTACATATGCACATATACATATATACATAGAATAATAAAAGTATTTAAAACAATTTTTATATGCAAAGGATAAAAGAAAAATTAAAGAAAAACAAAAAGAAAACTTGCGAAGTAAGAAAATTGATATGAATTTTTCATATCTTTTCATGTCTTTTATTAATTTTTTTATTTATTTATTTATTTATTTCTATTTATATAAGACTCAGTTAACAATTTCCATCAGTCGAACACTAAGACTGAAAATGTAAAGCTTACCGTACTTTAAACACTTCCAACTAAACTAAGACAGAAACAAACAAGAGAGAAAAAACACGCAAGAAATTCATATTTGGCTGTGATCGACTCTTTTACACTCATCTTTTTTTCTTAAACAACATTTTTGTTCAGTTAGTTTAGAATCATCCAAAGAATAGGCAAATTTGCGTTGTTATCGATTACGAGCGATCAGCAAGAACTTAATTTTCTTGCTTTCGAAAACAAAGCTGTTACCAATTTATGTTCTACTGTGGGCGTGGTCTTTGACCGATTTCGCTATTTTCAATATCAAACAGCGTGCAAGAACTTCAAAATTTAAATGCCGATAACTTGATTTTTGGGAGCGGAAAAATGTTGAGCAACGACATTACACAGGCGAATAAATGGACAGACGGGCAAAACGACAGACGGACTGGCAGGTAGACCGATAGGCAGATAGACGGACAAATAGACAAATGGACAGCCAGATAGACGGATAGGCAGACAGACGGGCAGGTGAATAGAGAGACACACGGACAAAGGAAAAGATTGTCAGAAATCAAAATATATATGTACATACATCAATACACTTTATGGCGTTTCTGACACTTCTTCCTCGGTCTGGCAAGAGTTTTGACAAAAGGTGTGGTTTGGCAATCGCGGCATTTTCACGTATTGTCAGACAAATTTTTTATCAACGCGGGACGACACTTTAAGAAATCTCTTTTTATCTTTCTTTCAAAATAATTTGAACTTTCCATTGATCAAGAAAACTTCGAAATTTAGTTGCACATGACGAGTTGACGAACCGACATTGACAAAGGCAATTAAGAAAAATAGGGAAACCATTCAATTAATATTTAAATATGTTATATAAATAGGAACGTAAGAAAAAGTTATTCTGTTTTTCTTTTTGAGCAAATTAATTCAATACCGGAATGGTTCTTCACTTGAAAGTTCCAAAGGGATTACCATCCGTGTACTTGTGCGATATTAAGTGTCTTTGCGATCTCTTATAGCCTGGTTTAGATTTTTATATATGTTGCTAGTGTAATAAACATCCCTCCAGATGTAAATAACAGCCGTGTAAGACTAATTTTTCAATTTTGACTCCAGCAATTGAATGCTTCACTTTCCAAATCAATGAACTGCAAAAAACTAGAAGTAAAGAAAATTGATAAAATATTTTGCTATAGTGATACAGCATAGTTCGATCGGTAAGCACCTACTTGGCCATGTAGGCTGTACTCGTTCATTAGCCATCCATTCTCTTGTCATCGCGGTCATCAGAGTGTCTATGTGTGTATAGGGGCCCTGAGAGGCTGTTAATAAAAAAAAAGAAAAATAAATGAAAACATAAAATGAAAAAAACGCAGATAGTAGTGCGCATTAAAAAATATAGACCGCGATTTTTCAGCTCTTGCTATTTATATATATGTTGGGCTTTTTTCTTTTTTTTTTTTAGAGGTCAATATAAACAAAAAAATACATTCAAATATTTTTTAAGAAGCATTCGAAAAATTTGCGTCCCCGATATATTTTCAATCCACTGTCTGCCGTCTGTATCGAAGAGGAAAGGGTTTCCTTCAATTTAAAATGGATCTGCTAAGATATAAGTGTGCTTTCTCTATTCATTCCTTTCCTAAGATGAGATTTTTAGCTTCTTTGATAAAAGGGAATGAATGAGAGAAGGTTGAAGGAATTAATTTAAAAGATAATTTGAATATTTACTAAACCAACATCCTACGATTGGCTTGATGACATGGAATGTCTTGTAAAAACAAAGTATTTTACTTTGAAAATTTTTATACCATTTACAACAACAATATCAATCTGTATGTTCGGGATCACGAGTTCAAATCTCAAATGCGATAAAGTTCATCTGGGTCGTAGCTGCAGTGATTGCTTAGCGGGTAAAGCGCTAACACCTGCCGATTGGACACACATCCAAAAGGCTACCGCCACCACGCCCATATCGCGAGTTGAAATCTCGTAGCTGCAGGGATTGCTTAACGGATAAGGCCCTGGCACTTACTGATTGGACATATACCCAAAAGGTTCCGGCCACTACGCCCATATCGCGAGTTCAAATCTCAAATGCGATAAAGTTCATCTGGGTCGTAGCTGCAGTGATTGCTAAGCGAGTAAAGCGCTAACACCTGCCGATTGGACACACATCCAAAAGGCTACGGCCATCACGCCCATATCTCACTTCATTTGATCACCGCCGCATTACACGTATGTATGGGAGACATGATTCACTGACTGGTCGGTTGTATAAAAAAAGGAGGAAAAAAACAAAAAGGAAAAAACCGAAGATGCTGTGCTTTTAACGGCTAAGCACTTACTATAGTTGCGAGCGCGGAGAGTGTAACCGCGCAGCACTAAAATTTCAACCTGCGAATAGTCGGCTATGCGTCAACATAAAAGAGATCCCACGGAGCCCATATATAATTTAGATTAGGGTAAAATTCAACATCGCCTGTTCAAGTTGCAATCCTTGCTTTCGTCTCTAATCGTACGTAAGATACCGTGAGATGATAAAAACAAAAACCGCGTTCCCTTATTTTAGTCGCTCTTATTACGAAATATATACCATACCCGAGTGACTGTTCGAAGAAAATTGAAAATCTTAATAAGAATATATAGATATATATATATATATATATATATCATCCATCCATCAATTATATGAAAAAGGGCAAAGTGCAAATGACCGATAAGGCCCGTAGGTAACTAAAAAACCTAACAATTTTTTTTTTTTATTTTTTTACACAATTACAGAAAATACTTAATATCTTCTTAGGTTTGTTTTCAGGCGAATAAAACTTTCTTTCATTTTTTTCTCCTTTTTTTTTGCATTTCCCAAAACTTTTAAGGATTTCTAAGCTTTTTAAACTAATTTATAAAAGTAACAAAACCGCATTTCAAAATACTTTTTAATTGAAGCAACAAAACATTAAGTTTTATGTACATAACTTTGTTGCAGTGGATGTGTATATTTATGTATGAATAGTGAGTATACGTAAGCAAATTGTTTATACATAGGCTTAAAATGTTAATGTTTGTCTGTTTGTTTGTTTGTTTGTTTGTTTGTTGGTATATTTCGTATATTCGTATTTATTTAAGGTGATAACATAAAAATTTGCAGCACACAAATGATTTACATACACATGCATACACACTAAGTAATGAAAAAAAAAAAAAAAAATAAAAGAATAATTTACATAGAAAATGTATGATAAAAAGGTAACTGAACAGAATATAATCGACATATGTGTGTTGTAGGTGGTATGTGCGTGCTTATGAAAGTCTACGCTCTGAGGTAATGTTGTATGTATGTGTATATTTACAATTATTTCAATTTACTACACTTGCTTCTATTTTGTTTATTGTCTTTTTTGCTTCTCTATTATTCCCACATGTTATAACAAACATGTAAGTATACGAGGGGTGATCTTAAAATATGAAGATTTTATATTCTGCGTATATTTTGTCTGTACGTCTAAACTTATCGTACAGTTTTACTTTTTTTGACTGTTGACACTGTAATGCTGTAATGTTGATTTAGAAAAATCTGTCATTCCGTCCTTCAAGCCAAACTCGCCGTAGATCGATATTGCAGAAATTCTATTCCAAATCGTGCCATAAATCTAAACATACCTTTGCAATAAAGCCCTGAACGAAAGTTTGAGGAGGGAACACTAAAAGCCTGCGCTTGCTGTTTGAGAGAAAACGATCTAAATAAATAAATCTATAAATCTATACGATTTTTAGATGGCATCAATCTTTCAGTGAAATCCCCCCTGTTGCTGTTTTACACACACAATCGAAAAAATCTAAAGTTCGTGCATAGCGTCACTAAAACAAATGGCGTTCGTAAACTGTTGGGCGGAATGTCGTGCAATTTCGATACGATTTGTTTGAAGGTCATCCTACGAAAGTATTTAGTGATGCGTTATCTTTCACATGCGTTCAGAACATTGTGACTCGCTTCGCAGAACTCTTCAGCTGCAAGCATTCTTAAATGTAATCGAAGAAGCACATAAGCTATGAATCCATGTAAGCTCTTTTCTGTGCCGTTCGGTGGAAAGCTTAAGAAACCCTAAGGCTTGCCTTGCATTTTAGTTGTTCTACTGAACTTTCTACAATCGGCCATAAGATGTCCCTTACATTTTAACCTTTCTACTAAACTTACTACGATCGGCCATTTTGTTGTAATACCTTTCTAAAAAACATTTTCTTTTCGTAATATTTGTTCAGCTGATGAAGGAAGGCCTTAATAAAGTCATACGACAAGCCAAGGCATTACAACGGCTCTGGTGTTGGATGCAAAACCGGTTACTGCTTTTATTAAAAACAGTTATTTTGTCAAAAATTTGCTTGATCTCTGAGATCGCTTTACGGTTTATCTTATGTACAGATAACTAGAAAAAAACTTCCAACTTTGGTTTGGGTTGGGTCCCCTTATTGAACGAGTAGTGGGATAGCGTATGGGGTTTATTTGACATATTTGTAGCGTCAATCTAAAAAACGATCCTATCGTTGTTGTATTTTGTTCCTTGAGCTGGCTCCATAACAAGAACCTGAAAACCACTCTTAATTTGCAAATTTTTCTCCTTTTAATGTATCACGTAAGTCGACTCTCGGTTTATGTGCACATTACGCAGAACAATTGGAAAGTTTTCGCCTCGTATTACGTCCATGTGATCAGCAATCGGTTTCATCACCATTTTCGTTACTTTTCGGGTGTTATCGTTCTCATGAACATTGGATGTACCACCGACATGGCCTGGTAAATGTTAGCGTCTTTAGGGTTAGCGTCTTTAGGGTTAGCGTCTTTAGGGTTAGCGTCTTTAGGGGCAAAAAGGGATGGGATATATTTAAAATTTCCTTTCATCTGTCCTTTGTGTCTATGCCTTTTATAAGTTTCCCAAGATTCCTCGACTATGTTCTTAAATACTGAGTGATAATAAAATAAAAAAAGTTAAGCATTAAAATCAAATTCAGACATATATACATAAAAGATCAGTGTGACTACCTACGTAGAAGAAAACTTTAGAATTGTTGAAGTTTTTGAAATTTCACAAATCTGTGAATTTTGCTAACCAATCCTCATATGATGAGAGAAAGCAAAAATGTGGATATGCATATTTTACAGCTCAGTCTTGGATTTTTGTTTTTTGTTTTTTTTTTTTCATTTTTGTGCTCCATTTTACAAAATTTTTACATACACGCACACATTACTTAATGTCATTCTAACTTTAAGACTTTACTTTGTCAGTTTCTGGATTATTTCAACTTTATGCTTTATTCTGCTTTAAGTCTTGGTCTTAGTTTGGTTTTCCTTTTTCTTTTTTTTTTTTTTTTGTATTTGATTTTCTTACTTGTGCAATATTTTTATAATTTATTTTTACAAGTATTTCTGTTTAATTGTGTAAACGTGTGAACGTGTTTACATGTATGTATATACGTTACGGCAGGATATATACATACGGATTTGTGTGTAAACGTACATAAGTGTTTATTTATTTTTAATATTTTCTAAGCTGCATTGCTGCAGCTAAGATATATGTTAAATCAAATGTTTGCTTCATACACACATATGTAATACTTTCGTTTCGTTTCGTTTCCTTAACTTTTCCAAGAGCGACAAACTTGTTGTGAAGTGTTAAAGTTTGACTTGGGGGCAGCGCATGACATACCTATAAGTACATATATGTCGGAAAAGTAAGATAATAAGTCTTGCAATTTATTCTTTACAAGTTAATTATTTGATAATTAAAGCAAAGTTTTTCTCATTTAGTAGAGAAATAATATACGAGTTGAGTTTAAACGTTCAAGTACCTTTTACTTGAAAACTGTTTTTGTAATGAAATTATTTTATATAGGAATTTTTTTTTTTTTTTTTTTTTTTTTAAATAAAATTTACCGACAACAAAGAAGTTCAAAGTTTATTTTATAATGCTTTAGTTGTAAATTAAAGTGCGTTAAGTCACTTGTAGACCAGCTCTTGTGGTTGGTTGAGACCATCAAAGAAAATTACAAGTTACGAGTAAGTGTTGCATGAAAATCGTTGACGCATGTTTGAAAGCGTTAAGCGAGAATACTACATTTCACAAATAAATTCATAAATTGTTTGCTGATCGATTCGGGAATTTTCACTTCTCTAAAATGTGTTTGCTTTTTTCCCAACCATATCGAATTTGTTTTTCTTAATATAATGGTTGCAACAAGGCGAGATGGACAGAAAGATAGGTGTGTGTTGCTTTAGGTTGATGGGAGATATTCGTTTTCTATTCTCTTTCTTTTTTCATTCATAAGTAAGAGTCCTTCCGTACTTAAAAATAGGGTGCCGTTCCAAATTATCACATATTTCCACGGTGAGCGGTAAAATAGTTGCATATATAAAAACTTAAAAAGAACGCAATATTTTGTACTTAAGAGCAATCGTTTTTATAAAAACCAATTTGGGCAATGAATAGCCAGCACGGATGAAATTAATTTCCTCCGACATCTACTGGGACGTTATATCATAGTTTTTGAATATTTTTCCACAGTCACAGAGAGTGACTTGGCCATTCAATGACATCCAAGATATGATCCAGGAACCGGGCTTTCATCAAATTGAGTGAATGGCATAGCAATGGCTTATTTTCTTTGGCATGCGGTAATATTACAGTTTTTAACAAGTTTTTATATATAAATCTATCCATAATCGCCCTCTCAAGGAAAGTAACCCCTTCTGATAAGATTTCCTCCCCCATGCTTCAGTGTTTTTTTAGTAAACCTAATGTGGAAAGTTATTCATACTGTGGAAAGTCATTCCCATACATATTTACTTTTGTTTTGTCTTTCCAAAGTAGATTTCTCCACTTTTTTTCGCCATCTCGTCTTCATCAATTCTTATAACCTTATAATCTAAAGCAAAGTCTTTTCACTTATCCAGATCAACTTTCCTAAGTAAACATTTACCTAACTATTCTGAATCGAACGGTATAACAAAAGGTGAGTCTATCTCAAGCCCTTCTGCGTGTTACATACGACCGCATTAAACTAATATACCCTGTACGACAAGTGGTACCGGATATAACAAATAGTTTGCTTTTTAAAAAGAGAAAAATTTATCTTCAAAAAAACGCTGCTCACGCTTTTCAATCACGAACTGATGTTTAGTTTATGCCGAGAGAAGGTCTTTTTCTTATGCCTACATTTTATTGATGCGATCTCTGGTGTGTATTAACGCAAAGTTTAGATAAGAGACGTTCACAATAACCGATCCCTGATACAGTTTCTTATACCTCTTGCCGATTTAATTGAAACAGCAAGGAATTGAATCGAAGCATCCCTACAACATGTATGTTTGAATAACTGATCCTATCTGATCGAATCCGTCCGTCTTGCTACTTAGTTTGTTTGTTTGTGTAAATTTTTAATACAAAAACATTTACTTCGTGTGAATTTAAGATAACAAGTTTTACAAAAGTATTTTGTGATAACAAAAATTTTGTACCCGTGGCATCGAATAATAAGTTTGAAAAGATTCCACTAAAACTAAAAATAAATTCATAATTCTTGTGTTCACGTTTTTTTTTTTTTTCTTTTTTTTTCATTATTATAAAGACCACCAATTGCTAAGAAGCATGTATGAAGGAGTTCATAACAGTTCGAGTTGACAATACATGCATAACAATGCACTCTTGCCATTATTGTTTGCGTTATAGTTCGAAATTGAATTTCACTTGAGTATCTTTTATGTGCATCTATTTGCTTACATATGTTTTCCAATTTATATGAACTCTTATATTATTTAGAAATTGATTTCTTTCTAATGTTAACAATGTATGTTATGAACTGTTTTGTTATAAAAAAAGGTAACATGTGGATATTTAATCTAATTTTAAATTAAGTTCAATATTAATTTAAAAAAAAAATTTAGATTAAATCGACAAAAGGGAATTTCATGAATTTTTAAGAAACCTTCCTGCTCAGGTTTTCTAGAAATCTGTGTCTCTTTTATATAACAAAATACATAAATACTTTATGAATGGGACGGAAATCCCGATTATAGCAACATTCCTAGTTGAGCAAGCTTTCGTTTTTGAGTCATCCTCTGGTGTTTGGTATTTAGTAGAGAGCAAGAAAGGAACTATCATTTACCCGAGACCAAGTTGTTGCTTTGGTTATATTTTTAATTAACAAGCAGTAAAAACATTATAGTTGGCTACGCCCCACTATTAAATACCATAAAGCTCTTACCTTAATGTAGTTATCCATGTAACGACTTTTCAAAATAACATATTATATAGGAAGTGGTCCGATGCGAACCATTTTCATTAGTGTTCGTCCTTGGGCCAAGGCGCGTGAGAGTAGCGAATTTAATCAAAATATCTGAAAAATTGCGAACTCTACATTGAACAAAGCATACAAGATGGACAGACGGATAAATGAACAGATACGTTTAGAATGATTGAAGAAATGATTCCGAATCTATCGGTAAAGCAGAGGATGGGTTTGCTTTAAGTTTTTCTGGGTGTTGTATAAATCTGCGAAGATTTAATAGAATCCTGTAGCGTCTAGGCATAATTTAATGATAGCTTTTAAATGGAAAAAAAGAACAAGCAGATGGCTTAGAGCATATTTCGCAAAAAGGAATTAATCTTGAATTCTTTTTTCCTAATTTTGAAAAAACTATTACGGATGTGAATATCGAAAAAACAATTTAGCGGAAACAGCCTAATGGGATAAGCAAGGGGCTCTTACAATATCGCAGCTGAACGCTAAAATTGAAGATGTTTACTTCTTTCCAAAATAGCCAACCATCCAGGTTTTAATTGTAGCCGAATAAGTGCCTTACCGCTGTGGACTTTACTTATTACTGTCTATTTGTGCATGGCTGCAGCTAAGCCGAATAACGACTTCCAGGCTAGTATTCACGAACTCAAATCCCATTACAGTTTGGAAGCACTTGAGCGTAGCTATAGTAGGTAATCCGTTGGTAAAGGCATAATATATGCCGTTTGGGCACACATCCACCAGGCTGCAGACGCTCTCTATCTCTTTCTTTCTTTTTCCACTTCTTGCCATATAAACGGCATTTCTTGAACTCTTGGTTATATACATAAAAAAAAAAAATATTGTGTCGATTGGGTAAAGAGCTCTTAAGAGAAGGAAACACATTTTACTAGTAGCTATTCCATGATTGGTGTCTGTCCCTATCGGTCTTTAATTTACTTCTCTAAATGAAAAGCCGCTTTTTATCCTCTCATTATATTCCTCATTTTTCATATTATTCATGATATTCCTCTTAGTTTTATTTATATAATAAAGAAATTGAATCTTAGAAAAAGTAATGATCTGAACGTATTCTTTATATTGCAGATGTTTCCTGCATTAAAGCGCTGAAGAGAAGAAGCACCAAATCCTCAAACATTATCGGGTGAGTAAAAAAAAAATCCATTTGAACCTGCATAAGCAACAAGCAGCGCGTAAAAAAAAAATTTTAGGTGCTTGCAAGTATTTTGATCAGCGACATCTACGCAAGCACGTATTATACATAAAATATATGTTCTAACGCCAATTACACTGACTGTTCTGTAGATTTGATCGGTTTTTGTTTCAATAAAATATTTTAATGAGTAAAATTTGATGAGAATTTTCCCATGAACTCTGATGGGCTCCCGTGGTGACTGCCTATTAGTCACTGGCAGCCACTTATGAATCAAAAGATATTCGCTTCTAGATTGCAAGCGATTTGTGTTATTGTTAAAATGCCAACTATTCGTTAACTGATATGTAATTAATGCTGAACAGCTTCAAATCGAACTTAGGTTTCAACTTAAGAAGTTCAGAGATAATCATTTCCTTTTTGTGTATAGAGACAGTCGCTTGGGGCGAGTTGCATTTACCTTCGCTTTCTATTCACATGCTTATAAGTATATTGTCTTCACCGTTACGTATGCTGCTGATGCTGGCTGATGATTATACGAATTACTTAAAAAATTTATTATTTTAATTTATTGGCTAAAAATGTGACATAATCAGGATGCCTGATAACAATCACTGAATGAAGTGTCATCGCGTCGCGTCTTACTCGCGACATAAGAATTTCGTGAAATAAGTTGATTTAAAATATGGCTGCATAAGCAGCCGTTGCAAAAATCGAAAAGTGATAGCATGCTAGATAGACGCATGATAGAAAAAAGATTGCATTCATTCTATGTTAAATTAACCCTTTGCATTCGGCACCGTTTCGTACGTTATCTACCAGTAATTCGACGCAACTTTTTAACGAAAACGTATGTTTACGTTTATTATACGATATTATAGAGTATAAGTTTAGGACCAAGTAAGGAATTGTAATGAAATTTCCTTTATATGAATTTGTGGACATTGAAGAGCACATGTTTACAAAAAAATATCAAAATTTATTATAATTTTCTACAGTATGTTAAAGTTTAAAGCTATTCCCAAAAGGCATAGCGGGTTGATTTGTACATGTTTAGCAATAAAATCTTGTTTGCCATCTTCCGCCTGGTGTTTTTCTGTCAGAACAGACCCATATTTGGAATATGCAACTGATTATTCGGTCTGTTGTCTGACAACTATGTAGATGGACATGATCGAGATTCTCAAAAATTACCTCTCAACTGCTTTACAAGACTTTTTACAAACTTGTGGTGTGTCATTGGTTTTTGTTGTTTTCCTTTTTCTGAGATTCGGTAAAGTTTGAAGGAATTTCAAATCCCCAAAAACTAAAATAAAAAAAAAAAAAATTTTCTCCACCATTTCAAAGATTTCCGCATTACTATCATTTTCTTCTGCTTGAATAGTTATTTTGTTAAATCTCTCTGCATAAATGTCTATCACTCCTGCTCACTTCTCGAGATTCACTGGTGCTTGCCATTTTTAGAAAATTTTTATAAATTATACACATAGAGTATTTATATAAATACATTTTTACAAGAATATTACTATGCCCGAATTCGTTGTTCTATATTTAATTCGTTAAGCTGCTCTTCTGGTACGGGCTCATGCATCCTGTGTAATTTTATCATATTTCGATTAGTTTTTTTGTGGCATTTTAACAGAAAACTACAGGAGAACATGTGTTTCTTAAAAAATTTGCGGTGGAATAATTTCATTGTCCCGTAATAGTTAACAAACTATCATGTCCCTTCAGCGGGGACAACCGAGTGCAAAGAGTTAATAATTAATATTTTTCAAGTCAAGATCCCAATCCGAAACTCGGAAAAACTTGCATCCAATACTTTTTTCCGGGTTGAAATCCATTGCTCGTATTTCATAAAGAGCCTCTAACGCCAAAATTCTAGAATACTTTTGTAAGTGAGTTAGTTACACATAAGAAGTATTTAAACCGAGTTGAACTGAGTTCCGCTTGCACCATACGAGCACATGACAGATATTACGTGAAAGATCAAAAATTAAGATAACCACAGCTGTGTTGAATGCTTCTTGTTTTCAGTAATACGAACTGAAAAGTCGACTCTAAGATCTTAGAATCTTTTCGATTACATTGGATTTTTGTATATAGCAAAAAAAAAATCGCGTTAAACTAAGAAAGGGATTGCGATTTCTTATCCACTACATCTACTATCGCTCTTTTCAGTCAACTAAATTAATTTACTTTTACAAATAAATTGCATAAGACTTTTGTTTGCTAATTTTACCTTTATTATTAAAGCTGAAAGGTGGGTGTGGACACTTGTTGATGGTTTAATCTTAATTCAAATCTTTTATGCGAAATGTTATTAATTACTAACTTTCATAGTAACACATAAATTTAAGGACAACATGACACACAGACACACACACACATTTTCATATTAAAACTAAATGTTGCTTTCAATTACAAAGCCACAAATCTTTTAATGACAAATACAAACATGTGCACAAACAATTGTTAAAATATCAAACATATATATGAAAGTTACAAACGTTACTTGAACTCTTGTTAAACTTTCTGAGTAAGAGTATGATGCATGCACCTTTGTGTGCGTATATACATATATGTATGTGCATATATATATATATATGTAGAGACAAATATGTTTACATATGTGTGAATTTACTTTACTTTACTGCCTGCAAATTTGTTCACATGTACACAGTATAACTTGGCCATAATTCTTGTTGACACCACATAACTTATTTCGGCCCCTAACCTAAAGTGTTAAGCCAATCAATTCATTAAGACTTTTATAACTATGTACATATGTATGATGTGTACAAGTGTACAACATTGAGTGCTCTCTCTTACGTTCATTCGTACGTATACATATGTATATATGTGTATATGTATATATATGTATTTATTAAAAATGTAAAGGATGGAGTTTTTTTTTTTTTGCCAAATTTTCGCAAAATTTTGTAACAAACTATGAAAAACAGTTTGGCAATTGAATGGAATGCCTTAGTAACTTAGTATATCTAAAACAAATGTATTTGTGTTTGTGGAATGGCATGACGGTACGGTAGCAGGGTGAGAGTGAAATATATTTTGAAAATTTGCACTTATTGGCCAGATTTTGTACACTAATATGATGAGAATTTTGCGAAGAATTTTCACTGAATCTTTAATGGGCAGAGCAATGGCTATAACGTAACGGCAACGGCAAAGGCAACAAATTCATGTTGAACAAGAAAGTGAACTAAAAAAAGCATAGACGATATAGAACGGTATGCACACTCGTGCACTAGTGCAGCATGAAGTGGATGATAAATAAAAGTGTCAACGCTTATTGCTGCCAAAGTGTGTTTGGCAAGAGAAATGAAAATTAAATTGTTACCGGAACGCACATATATATCTATATAGATGATTTTCAATGTAATTTTTATTATATATATGTGTGTATTGTTAAATCTAAAAAGTACTAAGCGCATAAAAATTAAAATTAATAACGCATCTGAACTTATTGTTACAGGACACTTTATGAAATCAAACACAGGCACGACGCGATGTCGTTCGATGGATGATATGTAATTTTAATCATTTTTAAAAATTGCTCAAATCCGTTCGCACTTGTCACGTTTTAGTAAATGTTGGCTGATAGTTGACTGAAGGGCTTTGTGAAGCAGCGCTTTTTTTCTTCTTTTTTTTTTTTGTAAATTTTTACGATTTTAGTGATGTCAACACTTCATAGGTGGCCGTATTGTTAGCTTGTTGTTAGATTATTTACCCATTACTCCCTACTCTTTAACTTCGGCAGGCATCGCTTTCAACAAAGTTTCGAAAAACGAAAGAATTCTTAAAGCTTTTCTCACCGTTTGTTGATCGGGCCTCTTGTCGAGAAATGATTAGATTTTCATAGCTTAGGTTCTTAAGAAATGATGAATGAAATCGCGTCCGCTTATGTTAAAGGTAGTTCATCCGTTTCTATGATATAATATCCCGCGCATATAGATAAGAATCTCAGCATTTTTGCACAACTTGGGGCTTAAAGTGAAACCTTTCAACTGAATTTTCCTTAACTTCTTTAACTTCCTTAATGTTTCCCGATAATAGTTCTTACCTCCTAAGGTGCTAAGCAAGGTAAATGCGATTTATTGTTGGTTATACAAACAGTTGGTATACCGTCAAGTGGATCTGTTTTGCGTTGACTTTACTATCAAATTTTTACTTTGTTGTATTTGTTGCTTTTCGTTTTCGCTTCTTTTAATAAATAAACATTTTTGTTATAAAGAAAAGAAAAACGGGTATGTATATTGTTTATAAGGCTTAATACTTTTTAGAATCTGTAAAGATGTATGTTTGTTTCCTCTATTAGGTATAAGGACAACAAATTTGTATAAAAGTAAAGAGAAAAAATAAAAATGTTTTTTTTGTTTTTTTCTTGATTATACACTTTGTGTAAAGGAAACGAAGCGAAAATTTTCTCAAACAATGTTGAATATTGCATATGTACGTGTGTATGCGTATAGACTGGGCTATATGTGTGTATATTTATATTACATGCAATATTGAAAGTTTACTGTAATTTAGAGCGTGCACAAGCTCAAACACAAGAACACACGCATTACATTACACCAGCACACTCTTACATATACATGTACATATATATATATATATAAGGTTTAATATTAATTGCCAATGAGTGCACAAAGTTCAAATGCATGCACAAGCAGGAACTTTTCGCATACTCTCTGAAACTCTATTCCAGAGATTCTTTCCGTTTTTTTTTTTTTTTGCTTTTTTGCTTTTTTTGTTTTTTTTATTATTATTATTTTTCTTCTCACATATTTTTGTTTGATACTTTTATACAAGATATTGCAGCATTTTCTTTTCGGTTACTTGAATGCATATATATTTTATGGGATTGAAACAAATTTCCTGTGACATAAACTTAATTAGCTTTTATTCGACTTTTGTCTCTTTTCGCCTTGTCCTCCTTCCTCTTTTTCTTCTTCTTCTTTTTTGTCATTCGGTTAACGGAGCCTCCTCCTACATACATAGAAAAGTTCTTTAGCTTTTACTTGAAAAGTAAGTGTAAGTGTATGAAAAATTTACTATTACTACGCAACATTTTATAAAAATGACTTAAATTTTTGATTTCATTCTTTGAATGCATGATTGTTCTCTTGCGAATAGTCAATAGTGTGTGTAGTCAATTTTCTCACAATGACAAATTTGGCGGCTTATTGGTCTACTGAAAAGCTACAGATTTTGATAATGTCTTTATGCCCTTTATATCACATGGAATATGGCAACATGGGATAAATGCATTACATAAAACTATTCGTGGGAGACGCGAAAACGTATTTGTCGATGAACAAAAAATTTTGAATAATTGCTTCCAATATGTTTACGACACAGTTTAAGTCGTTTCCATCAATATTTTTTTTTGTTTTAAAAGGTATTTTAACTCAATAACTGTTCGGCAAATTCTTTGTTACTTTTATTGACGTAATTTCCTGGATGTAGGACTAAGCCTGGAAAGATAAGAAGAAACTTAAGTTAGCTTAATGCACCCAACTTCTTGTAATTATTAATAGATTCCTGCCGGTATCAGCTCGACGGTCTGATCCAAGTATGCGAGTGTTATAATAGAAATAAGAGCTCGTTGTTGTTGTTTTTTTTTTTAATTCACCATTAGTTTAACGATTGATTGCTTTTCCTACATTTCATAAAACATGAGTCCTGGCTTTTATTAAAAAGGGAGTCCTATACAGTAGTTAACTATAGAAAATCGTGATGGCACTTAGATTAACTTTAATTATTTGAACGATAGAAGAAGAAGAAGAAGAAGAAGAACATTTCAATACATTTATTGCTTATTAAATTTAACTATCGGTTCGTGTTGTTAAGGCGCGACACCTTCTTCTTTCATTTCGGCGGGAATGGTGCTGCCCATCGCTAGCAATCGCATTCGATGTGAGATATTCGGACTCGGAAAATGATACTCTGTCCTATTTAATGCTACCTTACCATAGATGAGTCGACAATTACACAAACTTGGAAAGTAAATTTGGGACTAAAACGAATCAGTGACTCTGGTCTTCAGAAATAGACATTTCAGAGACATTTTCGAAACTGAATTTATATGAATTCTAAGTACAGAAGAGATAGTGCTACGAATATTCCGTGCGATAAATTCGATGATTGGATAATTTCTGGTGAGTTAATTACACATAACTCTTATACAGCATATGCATATTGCTTACAATAATTAATGGACTGACAACAACAATTAGCAAATGTACAAGAATCAGGAAATTATTTAATATTAGGAAATAAATGACTTACCTCTTCAAATGTTTATTGGATCGTACCTCGCTTTAGTTTCTAATGACATGTTAACCTGCAAGACCAAAGTGGAGTTCTACTAATAACGATTTATGAAAATTAATCCAAAGCGAACAAACAATTACTCTTCAGACAAATGGGTAAATAAATTGAATTGTGAAACTTACTTCATAACGGTCTCTCTGTCACGCTACTTTCTTCAATTTATTAGATTAGTTTTTCTTTTAGTTTAAGGGCAGTTCACCCTAGAAGTGATATAAAAACGGAGCAAGTGAAATTAAATTGCTCTCTGTAGGGTACAATGTAGAAAAGAAAATCGAATAAAGAATATTTGCAAAGCTTCAGAAATTCAAAGAAATTGAAAACAAAATGCGAATCGCACAGCGTGATAAGTAAAAAATGCAACTGTAAGGCGTGCTCGAGCTTAATTCCTGGTAGAGCGAATCATACCTTAATTACGATTGGCGTATGTATGATGCAACCGTAGTGAATGACCATTTGTCAAAAACATAATGCCCCCATATCGAACATATACTGCGAAGGCCGCAGCGTCTTTTTTATCTCTCTTTTTCTTTGCGGGTTCTCATAGTGCTTATATACGCAGAAAGGACGCCGTTGGACTGACTGAAAATGAATAATTCGTCTAATTTTCGGTTATTCTTATTATTCTTATTATTCTTTCTTATTATTCTTTCATCGTTTTGAAGATTTTCACTTGATTCAGCATACTACAGTTATTGCTGCCAAAGGACGTATATTTCTTCACAAATAACAAGGGCTTTTAGGCCAACAAACGTTGTTCGTGTCATTAAGGGTCGAATATGGTTCTTTTACCCAAAAATAAAATCAAATCATTTCATAAAACAAGGTTTCAGACAATTAAAAACTTCAAGAAAATTTTGATGACGATCTCGGAGAAGCCGGCTGTAAAAAGCACTTGGTTACCCCAAGAGAAAGGTTTCCCCTTCAATTAATGAAGACGATGAAAATGGTGAAAATTTTTTTGACAGCTTGTTTTTATTATCCGGCATATAGCCACATAAAAAAACTTGGCCTTAAAATATCAGCCCACCACCATATCAATTACACCAAAAATATTCAGACATCACATATATGTCGGCTCTTTTTTTGGATCTTACGGCTTCATATACCTTAAGGCGAATAAAACAAAGCAAGAATCAAGTAAAGCCATAAGGACAAGAAATATCAGATGAATTTTCTCCATGTTGTTTTATTCAAAGGGACGCGGGTTATTTCTAGTTAAAATTAGCGTAGCGCCTCAACAAGTCTAAGCAAGCTTTGTCTTGCCTCGCCAACTTATTAGTAGCTCGCTTGTTCCGAACCAACTTAATAGTCTTTAATTTCCTACAACAAAGTTCATCGATTATGGATCGAAATCCCCAAGCGTGGCACTGTACGTCTTTTACGGCTTTCTAAAGCGCGTAGCAAAATTTCAAAGAAAGCGATTAAAGTAAAGTTAAAAAAAAATGCGAGATGTAAAAAATAAAAACGTTTGTCCTCATACTTTCTATATATGCGTAGTAATTAAAAATGTAATTATTTTTGCCTAACGAAGTACAGATAGTTTGACTTTGAAATTAGAAGAAAATAACGGCATACATACTTATACACTTGATTATTAAATTCTCTATAAAATGTCAGTTATTTGGCATTTAAAATTTCTATTTTATAGAAAAGTATTTTTGCCCCCATTGAGGAGGTAAAGCGAAAAGCAAAAGAAAAAGTCGAAAAATGTTGAATAAATTTCTTTGTCATATTTAATTGATAGTGAAAGCGGCGCTGACAAAACGTTGCATAAAAGGAAAAGACAAAGTTTAACTCGTAATGGCTAGAAGGCTACATGCCTTTGTCAGATAAAGCGAAATTACTTATTAAAAATTAAATCAGGCAGTTATGAGAAAATTCTCTTTGGTCCTGTGGCCTGATAGCGCGCGAATATTTACACAAAAAATGTTAGTGAAACAGAACGGTACTATTATGAAAACGGGACTTTTAATGATAACTAAACGTACAGAAGTAACTTACTATTCAACATCAATGCCTGTTTATTCAAAACTGTTCGCCTCTAGAAGAGATCTACGCAGAGCTGTTGGATTTGATTAAACCCGAGAAAGGATGCCAGCACAGAGGCTTAGAAATGATAGCTAGCGCGAATTTCCCCTCACTAGCCATATTACAATGTTTAAGTTCATGTTTACATAACAAATGCTCCGAAGACCTGCCGGGTAAACGTTATTACGGAGGTATTCAGTTCATTGATAAAATTGAATTATTAAGGAAACGGCGCGCGCCTTAGTTAGTCTTAGTCCTGAGAAAGAGGTTGTTAACGTGCAACCTGTGCGGTTGATTATTTTTCCCTTGACTGCTTAGGGAGAAATTTCTAGCCGAATAAAGCTGCTGGGATACTCTCAACGGCTATTCCAGGCTCCCTTACCTCAATAAGAAGAAATTCCAACACGTATTCATATTCTAATACAACCTCTTTATTAACATACGGCCAAACTTAAAACGACTTAGTTTGTAGTCTATATTATGCTAACGTCACTCGACCACGGACGGCACGGAGCGGATTTTGCATCTTCATCGCACGGTCCCAACGGATGATTACGGATAGCCGTTTTCCGGCGTTTACCTTACCTAAGCGGCGGTTCGGTCAAGAAGAAACCGAAACGGAAACAACAAAACGGAAGTCCTCTTTTCCTTGTCTTAAATTACGATGGGCGTTCCCAATCTATAGCCACAATACCGTAATACCCAGCGCTCTCCCTGCGGCGGGTAATGGTTCGTCTATGTGTTACGTATGTCAACATACCCCCATAAACATCTAATCTTATAAATACGATCGTATCAATATAACTTACGTGTACCTATACTTATACCTTAATGTGCGGATTTAAGCTACGTGAGCGACCAAAATGAGTGAGGTGACTTTGGTCCTTGCAAACCTTATTCTGGATCACCCGCAAATTTGTCTGTATATACGGCCTTATTGGGTTTACATTTGCCCGACCGCGGTGGCCGTTTGACGCACGGTTATATGACAGCCAATAAATGCGTCTTTATTATACTGATCTATCCGAAATACTTTTCTAGCTGTCTGTCCATCTGTCCGCCTGTCTTCGTTTTTTATGTCCAATCTACAGGTCGTAAATAAACGCGTCTTTATTATACTGATCTATCTGAAATACTTTTCTAGCTGTCTGTCCATCTGTCCGCCTGTCTTCGTTTTTTATGTCCAATCTACAGGTCGTAAATGTTTGAGATATGGATGGAATTTCAATGGAATTCTGTACAGCGACATGCTTCGAGCCAAGGATAAACGGTACTGAAAATAACATTTTTTCAACTATGGCACCCTATCTTGTAAAGGCCGTTATGTGAATAACTATATTAAGCGAAGTGATGCAGGATAGTGAAGGCTGCGCAATAGACCAACATTGTGCTTTCACATGTTGTGTTTATTTTTCTTAAAGCCTTTACAATATAACAAGAAGTACGTTTTTACATTCAATACCGTAGAAAACTGATAAACTAATATCCTCTCAATCGGCATTTGACCTGAATAATAATGACAATAATAACAAAATGAATAAATGAACAAATTAATATTTCATGTAGTGTGAATGTAAATATAAAAATAGATAACTGAATAATTGGGTTAAGATAAAATGAAATCACCAAATGAATGATAACAGTAGGAACATTAAAATTTGCTTTTTATTGTGTATTTTATTTTGCATCCAACCAAAGCGAACCATGGACCAATATTCACCATTCTCTTATGGCATTTCCAAATTTCTGATTTAAATCTGCTTGCAGTGCAGATGAGTTGCATTACCAAGAGCATAGAAATGTATGCTGTTCACATAAAATTGCTGACCCGATATCTCGGTTCGATGTCGGCGTTCTGTAATTTTACATCTTCTACTAAGACTAGCACGTTTTAGTTTGTTGTATAAATATTCCGATTCGCTGCCAGCAGACAACCTTCTCCAGGACCATATGTATTTCGAAATTCTACAAACTTTCGATATTCATCGTCATATGATTGTCGCAACGCTTCAATGACTATACACATCTGACTATCTTGTTAAAGTACCCTCTAAGTTTTCTCCGGCTGGCAGGATCATCCTGCTCATATAGCTCACAACAAAAGTGTAGGTACTAAGTATGCCTTCGCTAGTAAAGAGCGAGGTTTGAAAGGTGTTTATAAATCTTGTAGGCCTCCTCTTGATCTGAGGATACCGTAGATTTTGCGATATTTTCGTCGACTTGCGGGATTTACATAACTGAGCCAAGTCAGGCTGCCATTCTAAGAAACTCCTAAATTGACGGCAGTCTCCACTATCTCCATAATGATGAGAGCAGTAGCCATGATCATCACTGGTTTTTGGTGACGTAGGGCGCATTTTGACTTCTTGTCATGTTCCACACAAGCCCCATTTGACGATGGCCAAATGGCCCATTTGACGATGACCACGAAAGGTACCTGTAACTTTTCCTAATCATTATTGATTTTCAGTATAATATCACCTATCGCCTTAATTTTGGACATTTCATACGCGCACATACACATACACGCGATTTAGCGTACTAAATTTGCAAGTCTAGACGCTATGCCCAGTAACGGTAGTAAAATTTTATCAATAATTTCTCACTTAGTAGGTAACGATATGAATTTTATTTGGAACTAGTGCCCTTCAATTCGGCATCGGCACCAAAAAGTACATAATGGACAATTTAAAATAATTTCATTCGCTAAAGTTAACTACAATTTTCTCATTTGCCACATGGCGACATCCATTCACATCACTTGCCAATGCTCTTAGTTCGCTTTGCAGTTATGCTCAAATTTATAATCAACTCTCCACATATTTTCTTGTCCATATGTCTTCGTAAGTAATATGACATTTTATTGAAATAACTTTCATATTTTCTTTGAAAACAAATGTAATTAAATTCCTGTCAACGCTTATCGTGAAATATATAGCGAAGCGAAAAATAGAAAATTGCATTCGACATAATTAAAAATAATTCACTGCACGATTTCGATGGTCGCACACAAAAATGTTATCAACGAACTAAGAAATGAAAATGTTCGTTATCATATGTGAGGAAAAACGCCAAAAAAGTGTTGTATGAATGAATCCTTAGTAACATAGAGAGCGAAGAAGACTGAAATAATAATAATCACAGAGAAATAATAGAAAATTCGCTTAACTTATCGTACCGATGCATTCAAATACGAAACATGTGCATTAACAAGCATACGCAACAACCCATAAGAGGGATAGAGTTGTGTGTTTCTTTGAGGACTTTCTACCGAAACCTAGTGCAGATATTTACACTTGACGTTGAAGATAACTTTGTAGTTTTTACTTAAACTTAACCCCAACTTAAGTAAATTGTAATACAATTTATTTTTATTATTTATTAAAGAAATTTATTTATTGTTCGTATGATGTGTTTGCCAATTTGCAAAATTCGTTTTAAAGATAGTTGTTATACATGACACCCTTAATGATTTATTGAAACTAGCTGCTGACTAAGTTTAATTAAATTTTGAGACTTGTCTAAAGACGTTAAGATATAGCGATCGTTCGCTCTATATATATATATAGTACAAGAGTAAGTCCTCGTAAGTTGCAAAAAGTTGTTGAAGTTCCTGAGTTGATTAGAACTGAAAAGTTAAGCTGACAGCAACTCTACATCTAAACACTGCACACTTACTCTAGTTACTAAAAAAAAAAAAAAAAAAAAGAAAAGGTTTGCCAATATCGTTGCAACCCTTCGTTCTCTTCTTCTTCATTTATTACCAATCCATTATTGGATGTAAGTGATCACATGCGTTTTTTTTTCCTTTTACAGTTCACGATATTATTGTGTACTAAGTTATATTACTAAGTAAAGCCCTAAAATCTTCTGGGCTGCTTGCTGTGTGTACGATTTCATCTATGGTTCTCGGCCAAATCTAATTTCGAATATTACGCAACCACGACATTTGTTTTCAGGTTCTTCGAAACATCTTCCACTAGTAGAGTCGAAGTTGAGTGTAGATGTTCATATTTTTCTTGTCCTATCATGTGTTCAAAAATACGCAGATTTTCTTTTTTTTCAATACACTTCGCTATTCAGCTGTTGTGCGGTGGCTGTGTAGTAGCAATACCTTTGTTTTTAGCTTTTTGATCATAATAAAAATCTTTCGTCTGTTTTTGATCACTTTTTCACTTGAAAACGTTAAACAAAATAGTTTTCATAATTTTCTACATTATTTTTGGCAACATGGCGATATTATGTCGAAAGAGCTTATATTGGTTTGGCTGCAATCTACCCACCAATCCGTTTTCGCACTTCTTCAACTTTGGGGACCAGCGTGCCACACAAGCCACGCTGCACCGATCTGAACAAGTAGTAATCAGGAGGCGCCATGTCCACTAAGTACGCTGGGTGTGGCAGAACTTCCCATCTGAGCGGCAAGAGTGTATTTAGGGCAACTCTAGCAAAAAGTGGCCAAAAAATGGGATTTTCCGGTAATTTTTCAACCATTGAACTCAAAACTGACAATTGGGATAATGGACCAGCATCACCATAAATCTCTGAACGTATTTGGTGGTCCTCGGCAGCAGATTTCTTCGTATAAACGGCAAAACTAATGAATTTGGATGATGAAGAATTTTGAGCGCTCCATGATTAGTGTCGGCATACGCTGAGTACATCAACAATATTAAACGCAAAACTATTATTTTATGTAAAGGAAGGTCAACACCATCGCATTCAACCGATATTTCCCATTTCTTTACCATTTTTGCCTGTACCAAAATCAAAATCCAAGATCAAAATTTTTGCAAACACCTAATAATATGTGCATGCTTTCCAATATTTTTTAATTTTAGTGTTCGTTTTGGGTGCTTCGTTTTCTCCTCGACGTAAATCGTAATTTAGAAAAAACACAGAATATGGTGCTATTTTGATGGGGTTTCTTCATTTCGGAGAATCCGAATATAATGCCTTGGGATGGGAGAAAACACTATCCATAATTATCGCTGGCTTGAGAAGTTAAGTATTCTTCGTCGAAGGCATCAATTTGCCTTTAATGATTTTAAGTCTGGTCGTACAGACATCCACGAGACCTAAAAGAGGCAACAACTCCCGACAGTTTGAAATGAATAGTCGACATCTTAAAGTTGTTAAAACAACAATTTTCTTAATGAGTTCCACCTTTTCTGACAATCAGAGAAAATCATGGCGTAAGAAGACTATCGCTACAATGCCAAGATTGCATGAACTAAAGTTCGAAATGCTCAAGATCTGAGGCAGAGATTTAAATCGATTGGAAAGTTCACTGCATAAAGGAAAATTCTTACCATGTCGCTCTACTAAGCACGCATCGAAATCGTAGAGAAGCAATTGTTCCGTTCTTGAAGAAGGCTATATGGTGCTCGAAAAAATCGACTTTTGCAAACAACATTTTTTTTTCTTCTTTAATCTCGTGGTTTATTGATCTATGTACGCATCAGATAGATTTTGTAGTATAAGATGTTGTAGTATAAGATAATATCAAAGTGCGTTTTTCTAATAATAATGGTGTCAAGTGAACATTAATTCTCGATCTCGTGAAAAGTTATTAATTTGATATTTAACACGAAAGTATGGAGGTATGCTAAGTGTGTGGAACATGCGATCATATGCATCACATAATGTTTTCCTCTTTCCACGCTGTAAGATTGCAAATGTCCATCTGTCCGTCTGCTGTTTGAGCGCTTAGTGTTAAATTAATGAAGTTATGAAATTGAAACTTCATTTATATGTTCTGAGGTAACGATGGTTACAAAATGGATTTATTCACCATCCACCGCACGCACAGTAGTCAAAAATGTGCAATCCACCGCACATATTAGTGTAAAGTTTAGTGCATGTTATTTTCTATATGCATTTAAGAGATGAGTTCAAAGGTTGCCATTCAATCAACTCATGTCGCTAAAATTCTCGCATAATGTAAACAATGGTGTCATGGTTGTCGTGTTTTTTATTTTCCTTGAGAAAGTAATTTGATTCAATTATCGACACAGTTGAAAGCAGCATTTCGTCCTTGGAAGCAATGGTCAGACGCGAACATCAAACCTTTTGCTTACACTATATTTATATGTTCTTGTTTAAGCTAAAGGCAACAGTGAAAAACGTGATAGCAGATATAAAGTGTACTTACGAGTTGTTTTCAAAGAACGAAAAGTCATAAAATCCATGTTTGAATTATTTACATAAACACACATATAATTTCATATAAAAACATGAATTTATTTTTTTTCATTTTTGAGAATGAGAAACCAAACCATTAAAAAAAAAAATGCTTTCAAACTCAGATGTTGAGATCCGCATACAATTTAATGTTGATGCTTGTGAGTTTTATGATGTGTCCAACAACATTGACAACAACATCAAAATGTCCAAAAAAAAAGCAAAAAAACAGAAGACAGAAAGCCTCGCACAAATCTACAACATCAAACACGAACAACAACAATGACAACAACAACGATGACAACAATTTGTGCAGTATAACATTTTATTGCTGTATATAATACGAGCAACACATTGCGTTCATATTCATGTACGTAAAGCGTTTGCTTGCATGTATATATATAAACTGCTGTCACTACATAAAGCCCCTGTTACAGTCGTTTTACTTCGCAGTTCCAGTTTTATTCAGTTTGCGGTTGTACACAAATGTCTGCTACAGTCGTATTGTATGACATTTTATGTCCGTTTATTGTTGTTTGTGTATGAATGCCAAAGTGTATATAAGTGTTTACATTACATATGCACATACATATATATATATATATATATATATATATTTACATGTATACATCATGCCATAATAATAACTTGGAGAAGAAAAATGGCATTTGGTGTGTAATTGTTTTATATCCGTTGTTATTTGTTGTTTGTTTTTATTGTTGTCTTTCACTTTTGTTTTTGTCGTAAGTCGTTATAATAAAGCAGTTTGTAATAGTATTCTTTTTATATAAACTATTTTCATATTTATCCATCCATCCATCCATTATATGTTTTATATGTGTGTGCGTTATATTTGTAAGCGCGCAGTCATCATCCTTGAGCTTTAGAATAGCTATTATCGTAGCTTCTTTTCTCCCCTCCCAAATGCGCGCAATGCTTTATAAATTAATTTTAATAGCAAACGCAAAGTAAAAACGGAAGAAAAACAAAAAAAAGAGAAAAGAAACAAAAGGATGAGGAAAAACTATGTGCAAATAATTAGACTTAGACTTAGATATTGTTTGTTGAGTTGAAGTATTAATACGAAAGTTTTGATGAACCAATTATCCTGTTAATGTGTGAATGTATGCTATCATCCCAGAGATTCTTAAACAATGAATTTAGGATTTTTTTCGATATGACTTTTTACTCTTATGTCATGTATTCGATGAAATGTCTTGTTTTGTAATGTAGAGCTCGCTCGAAAGATGCATGAAACTAATGGATTAGAGAATTTATTTTTAAGAAGAGCCTTGGAAACTTTCCGGACCTTCCGGTCCGCTATCTCCTACATGCTTCATGACGGGTTCTTCTCAATCACATATTTCACGAAAGTGCTTCAATTTTCACAATCGAGGCCAGCGAGCCATCCTTCACGTTGCGAACATTTCCCGTAAGGAGAAACTCAAAACCGTCATTGCTGTTGAAAGTATGTCTGTATTAAAAGCTATACGGAATCCGTCAACTTCGAGATGGAGCGCCATCAACAGGTTAAGGAATATCATTACAACATTATTTTTTGCTTTGATAGCAAGTCATATCGGTTTATTGGGAAATGAGCCAACAGATTGAGCGGCGAAGTATGCTGCTTTTGCGCCTCTAATTATGGAAAACACGTCACTGTACGAAATTTCATCAAAATATTTTGGGAATTGGGACCTGTAGGTTGAACATAAATTAGCATGGACAGACATCAGACGGCTAGACAGGTTTAGATCAATTCAAATTACGATTCTGAATCGATGGGTATAATAAAATGTGGGTCTGTCTTAAGTCCTTCTGCGTGTTGCCTACGTCCGCACTAACTTAATATATCCTGTACGGCAAGTGGTGTAGGGTACAACAACACCGTTGACATTTTATCACTTTCGCCTATCGTGTATGCACCTGCCTACCTATCCGTGCGTCTGTCTTGACTGTCATAACCGCTTGTGCGTCCGTTATGCTCTCCATGTATTCCTCTGTTTATCTATTCGTAATTTGGTCAATCGTCCTCTTCTGCTCATGTACACATACATTTCGAATGGTGAAACAGTGCAAAAAGTGTCTGTTCAACAGCCTATTTATCCATTTGACCGTCTATGCAACGGTCAATTTGTCCGTTCGCGCGTCTGCCATTCCAATTGTCTTTCCGACCATCCGTTTGTCCCTCCGTCCATCCGTTTGTCCCACTGTCCATCCGTTTGTCCCACTGTCCATCCGTTTATCCCTTTTTTCATTTGTCTTTTCGTCTTTGGACGTCTTCACCTTCCCAGCTTGTTTCCTATTGAAATTGTCAAAATCGCACCAGTCGATCGATAAAGCTCTAATGTCTTTCAAATGGACATTTAAAAGAAACCACAACAGGTGAAAAAAGAAAACAATTGTTATTTATTAACATTACTTTAAAAAACTGATGAAAGCAACCTGAAAATCCTTTGAATCTCAACACAAACCTGCGAAAAGGCAAACATCAACAAACCAGAATTGAAAAAATTATAGATCGCCTTCCGCAAACTTTAGACAATGAGTATGCATCGTAAAGGTAAAAAGACGTAGCACTTACGTCCCAGGTTGCATTCTATTCCTTGTTGTACTCTATCACTCTTCTCCTGCTTCTTTTTCCCTGACCGTCACTTTATTCATAAACCAATTGGGAACATCCCATTAGCGGCTGGTCGTAAGAAAAAGCTATAAAAATCGAAACATAAAACTTTATTATTAAGAAAATTAGTCTCATCTTATTTGTGTAAAGTATGAAGAAAGTCAAGAGCAGATGATGATACGCCACGTTGCGATAGAAAGGGCTCAGAGTGAATAGGAAATCCTTTGCCTGTGTCTGAGCTGATGAGCTTAGGTTAGTGGCTAACACCTGATACTTTTTTTTATTACAATTAGTTGTTATTCTTGTTTGTAGCGTGTTCGCCATTTTTTTTTTTTTCAATATTTTGTTGATGTCTTACTATTCTTCTTCTTCTTCTTTTTCTTCTTCTTCTTTTACTTCGTCTTCTTCTTGTTTTATTAAGAAAATTATTATTCTTCAAATTTTTTTATTATTATCTTTTTCTTTTTTTGCAATTAAACCAATCAACAGCAAAATATTCTCTTTGTTATGTAAAAAAGCTTCAATGTGAGCGCGAAGTTCGTTCTTTGAACCTTAACAAAATTATTAATAAAGTTTTGTTTAATTAATTAAATTTTTCTTAGTTGCGAGTTATAAGCTTGATTGGACCGAAAAACTGTTTTTGTAAGTTTAAAACGTAAACTTCACTTCACTTTGTCATTTTTGGGAGTTGGATTTTTTGAAAGATCTTTTAACAGACTAACCATTGACATTACCTCAAGGATTGCTTAATTGGATACGTTGAAGAATCTTTAATGGAAATGAGGGATCATTATAGCAATTTATTTACATCGTAATTAAACTACTTCATAGTTCTGACAAAAGAAAATTACATTTGATCAGGATCCAATCCATCACCGTTATCCTCAAAAAAGAAAAAAAAGGTAGAAGAACAAAATTTTCGCGCTCTATAATATGGAGTGGGCGCAACTGATTTCTTATATTTTCGAAACAAATGTTTTTGTCGTATAGGCATGTGGGCGTTGTAGGCGTGTCCTTTGAAAAGTTTAGATCAATTCCAAACTCTTTTGTAAATTTGTACGCGATATATTTAATTTCGCTAACAGAGGTGCTCTTAATTTACGTGGTGCTTTGGGCGTTTTCTTCGACCGATTTGGTCCATTTTTAACATAACCTTGCGGGCAAGAACTTTCAATACTTGTGCCAAATTTGACGTCGATAGTTTCATTAAAACATGTCTATAACAGACATTACATAGACGGACAGGTAGACAGACATGCTTAAATAGGTTTAGAATTTGATGCTGAGCAAGGAGATATCTATTTAGCGTCTCTGCTGCTTCCTCCTGGGCGTTGCAAACGTTTTGACAAAATGACCTCAACCTTCGCTGATAGGTATAAAAAAATTTGAAATGGAATTGTCTCTTCAGGATGATATACTATTAACTGCTATTGACTATTATTGTTTGTTAATACCTTGACGAACGCAACTCCGCTCAAGCAACACTTTAGCGACTATGGAAGTCTAAAGAGATGCTCGTTGACTGCTAATCGTCTTATATATGATACAAATTCTTCCTTTGTATTGTAATTCACCCTTTTGTAGGTAAAAAGGTTCTATTTTTATTTACTTCATTCATTTTTATTTATTTTCTGCAAATCTCTCACTAAAAATTCGCTGACTTTTATTATTTCTCACAGATGAGTCTAATTTTTTAAATCTTTCAAAAGCGGATAAAAAAATTAGTTTGCGAAAGTACTTAATAAATTTTCCGTTGGACATGCAAAAAAGTTTCCCTACACACACACACATATATATATGTATATATATATATGTATATATATATGAAACTAAATATTAATTTAATATAGTTCCGCTGGCTTAGTTACGTATTAAGAGATTTGCCTTAACTCGGTGAATGGAAGGCAAAAGCGACAAAATTGTTTAACCGCTTAAGCATAAACATCGTATTTAGGTTTATCATAGTTTTTTCATTTTTCTTTCTCTCTCTTTCTCTTCCGTCGGTAGTTGGCTAATTTGGATTTTAGGGAAAAACAACAAACACCAAAAAAAAAGATACAAAAAAAAAAAAAAGAAATAAAATTGAAAGAGCAGCAAACCGCAGTAAAATTTTGTGGTAAAACTTTGGACAATATTTGTTGCTGTTGTCGTTGTTGTTGTTGTTATGGTTGAAAATATATTAAAATGTTGGGCTTTGATGTGTATCCCGTACTTTTACTCTAACTTTCTTTTATGCCCTCGCATAGAGAACAATATTGTTGGTATAGTCGTTTCTCGTTGTTGTTGTTGTTGTTGTTGTTGCTGTTGTTGTTATTGTTTATGTTAATTTTAAGGTTTAAAGTTTTGTTGCTGCTGTTATTGTTGTTACATCCGGCGCGGGTGGCCAAAAATTTTACGCTTTAACTGATTAACATTTAAACTCATTAAGATAACGTGATTTCCTATGATTTTCAACTTTCGTACATGTTCATGCTGTAGCTGTTGTGTTTAATGTTTATATGTTTGCGCGGTTTGTTGTTTATTTCCTCCTTTCTTTTTTTTTTTGTTTTTTCAAGGATCGCAGAAGTTTTCATTGTTCAAGTGCTTTATTTCGTAGGGCTAAAGATTGGTGTGTTTTCGTTTTTTTTCATTCAAGTTGTAAGTTCCTTTTGTTAATTGTCAACATCCTTCGCGCAATACTAAGGATTGCAAGATTATTTTTCTCTTTAATTTGTTGTAATGGCTTAAAAACTACATTTTATTAGAAGTGCCTTTGGTTTAAGGAGTGGTACAGAAAGTTTCAAGTACAGAAATTTGATAAGCATATAATCGGGCGATTGTCATTCACTTACTCACTTCTTTACTTAACCTAGCTTACTAAGCTGCAAATAAAGTCGTTTCAGGAATTATAAATTGGCGAAGATTTCGACGGAAACCGACGAAAAAATCTTTGTCTGAAAAAATACTTCTTCCACATTATATGAAGACAAGACAGACAGCCTGTAAATATTTGAAAATTTTTTTTAGTTTTTCAACTCTCTTCTTCTTCTTCTTCTATTAATTAGCTGTTAACCATATATATAAAGATTTGATAGCATTAATAAAGAAAATAAATATAGGCCGAAGAATTGACCGGCGGACGATTATATTCGTCTTGTGATGAATGCTTCGTTGAAAGCCGCTCACAAGTAGCTTGCTTTAGTGATCTGAGTGTTTATAAGTATCGAAGCCTCGTTTGGAGAGAATGTAAAATTGAAGCCGGTCCGTGTCTCAAGTCTTAATTTTTTAAATACCTTGGTAGGTCCAGGGACATCCAAGCATTTTAAAACAACGCACACGTTCTTGAGAAGAATGAATATTGTCGTCAGGAATATATTTTATCCGTTGAGAGAGAAAATCTCGGATGAAGAGTCTCTATGTATTTTCAACAGGGCCGAAAGAAGAAACACAACTGCTTCGGCAATTAGTTTCATGTACACTTGTATATATTTAAGCCTGCAAGGATAGGTGTCGGGCATTACGTGTTGCTTATATTTGTGGACATCTTTCCTACACATTATTGACGCCCTTCCCGTAAACTTTCGGATTACAATTCTTTGGCATACAATTTTTATGTGCTAACGAGACGATAGACGCAGTTGTCGAGAATAATTCGACGATGAAAATGATTATCTTTTTCTTCCATATGTTCTTAAGCTCACCCAAAGAACTTATGCCGCGTTTACTACACGACTAAGTAGGCAATAGTTTCTTATTTTTTTTAATACGAGCATTTACTCAGAAGATCTCTCCCCTATAGGTGATGTTCAAAATGAGACGAAAAAAGCGAAAGAGCTAGAGAGATGCAGCAGCATAGTGGGTGTGTACCGACTGAGCACTCACTATATCTGCGATCAAAGTAAACTCTACTGCACTTGAGATTTGAGCCCGTGAACACTGACACTGAATAGCGATGATCTTTACTAAATAAACGACAATTTAAAACGACGGTCGCCTATAGAAGACATGCCATGTGTATAAGACCTCCTAGAGGTGATACGGCCCGAGTAAAAAGTCTCCTAGGGGAAATTCAATCTATGTCTGGTGGTCAGAAACGATTATAGATAGAGGGGTAAGAATTTCACTGGAACACTTTGCATGCCACAATTTCTTGTGTGAAGATTTTTTTAAGTCCATTCAAGTGCAAGATAGAAATGTCAGAAGTTTCGAAGTCGAATTCCACAGTTTAAGGGGCTTTGATAAATATCGCAGCAAACATTGCATTATAGTTAGTTCTTATAGCAAACGGAATTGATCGAGATGGGTCCTATTTCAGTCCTAACATATCGTAGGTTTAGTAATAAAACCTTTTTCGAACTAAATTCTAATCTGTGGATTTCAAAAATCTTTACGCGATACTCAATCATTATTGATAGTGTTTGTTGCAACAGAAATGTTTCTTCAAATTAAGTCGAGCATGCTACTCGCGTAGTGTATTAAGTAAACGTGTTTGACCGCTTGTAATGTATTCATGTTTGAATTTGTTGTTTTTTTTCGCTACGTTTATTTCGGTTTTCAATTTACGGTTATTTGTATAAGTTTTATAATTCCAATTGGCTTTTAATGTTCGCTACTCTGTTGCGTTATATAAAAAACAAATTTCACTCTCTTTCCACATAGCTTAATAAAGGGTTAACAACAATTATATTCAATGGTTTTTGTGGTTGTGGTGAAATTATTATTATTACTCTGTTGCCCAATATGGCAATTACACAAAAATGCATAATATTTTGCGTATACAAGTGTATGTGTGTATGTGTATGTGTGCAATCAGATAAATTAGTAAAGAGAAAATTGAATTTTAATACGCCATCGATACGCATAAATTAAAAAGTTTGTTTGTATATTTAAATCACTAGGTAAATAAATGCACGCCTTTGGGGCATCAGAGAAGAAAATGAAAGCAAATAAAATATTTAAGATGAAGAAGATCCTACAATTGTTTGTAGGAAGAGAGTTTTTTCTTCTAGAAAATTTTTACTATTCGTATACTATTTGTATGGATGTATGTATGTATGTATGGCTTTATGAGGAAAGACAAATAAAAAAAAAATTACATTTAATGTTACTCTCGGTAGTCTTAAATAATATTGGCGGAGACAATAAGAGGAACTACTGGTTTTCCGTTCTAGGAGGAACTACTGGTTTTCCGTTCTAGGAGGAACTACTGGTTTTCCGTTCTAGACCGGCCGTGAGATGTCCCCCATACGTGCGGACACTTTGGCAATCAGGAATGAGTATAGCAAGAGAAGAATGGCGTGAGGGAGTAGTGTTTGAGAACGTTTCTCTTGAAAATGGAGACATTAGATATGGTGCGAAAGGTCATAGACTGTTCCAATGGCGGGCAGTATGGCTAAAGAATGACGAGCTGCGGTAGTGTGTTATGCGATAGGTAGGTGAATCCAGATTGAGTGGGTGGGAATGCTGTGAAACATATCTTTTATCTCTAGGATGTACTTATACGTAAGTATAACACAGCCTACGTTACGCCGACGCTCAAGGGTGTCGAGAATTCCGGATACACTTTCTTCGCTCATGAGTATCTGAACCTTTCGCTGTATGTGGTTGACCAAAGTTTGGACGCTCCCGGCCGCACAAGCAAGTTGTACTCTAATTTGGTCCAGAAGTAGATGCTGTTTGTATTCTCGTGCCCAGAACATCAAGAGTAGCCGATTGTTCTACATTGATACTATCAAAAGAGAGGGATTGTCCACCATTTCTTCTGTGTGGCATAAGGTGCTCTCGTCTGCATCACGAGCAGATAGGATTTTCTGCTGCAGGAGGTCATCAATGAATGCCAGGAAGAGAGTAGTAGAAAGACCAGAACCTTGTAGTACAACTGCTTTTAAATACAATAAAACGCGTTTAAGGAATACCCGTCAATCACAACTTTTTTTGAATGGTTGTCTAAGAAACTGATAATGAATCTTGTAATACGGGGTATATTAAGTTTGTGCAGACATATGTAATACGAGGAAGCGCTTAAGATAGAGCCACTTTTTATTACATCCATCGATTTAGAATCATCTTTTGTAAAGATCTAATCTTGTCTGTCCCTCCGTCCGTCTGATGTCTGTCCATGGAAATTTTTGTTCAAGCTACAGGTCGCAATTTTTGAGACATTTTGATAAAAGATGGTACACTGATGTGTTCATAGTAGTGAAAGTATTACCTTAGCTGTCCAACTTGATCGTCGGAAATCACTTAAGAGTATATATGTACCCAGGTTCATTTTCCAATCTGAATTTTCCGAATCGCTTATGTTCTACTAATAGAGGAAAGGGGAAAGCGTGAATTTGATTTAATCGGCTTAGAACGTAAGACTTATTTAAAAACGCGTGAGAGTAGGTCTAATATATATCCATCTTCCGGTCGTAGTTATAAATGCAGATTGAATGGACAGTTCGTCTGTACCGTCTTCCTTGGAAAAGCATTTTAACAGTAACTCAATAGTAACCGGGAAACTGTCTGCGAGTGGCAAAATTACAGTCAGAAAAGCATGAGCAAAAGAAAAGAACAGTTGTAGATGCTCAACCGATGTTGTATGGGTATAGCGGATGCTTTTTTGTTTTCTTAAAATACAACCAATCATTCAGGAGACGTCTCCTATTCTTGCATTACAGTGATGGTCGAAAGAAATGACAGAGGAGAGAGGGAGTAGGCCGCAGCTTGTGTGCGGGTATGCATCTAGTTCGCAAGTGTTATGCCTTTAGCGACTAAGAATTTAACAAACCAAACTCTACCGTGTTGAGATTTGAACTGGTAGCGCCGATTGCCGACTGCTCGTGCGAATGACTTATTGGACAATCTACTAACTGCCAGTAAGACGATATACTGCAGAACTAAAATTCAGTTTCCTAAAGATGCCTCCTCCGAAAATGGTATTAAAGATTATTATGGTCATGTTGTGTCTTGGAAGACACATTGACTTTTTCAGAACATAAGTGATTAACGGAGAAAGAAAATAAAACCTTTAGCGATCTTACTCTTCTACGTAAAGTTTCAAAATCGCTCGCTTTCTCTCTCTTAGAATGGAAAAACATACAAACAAACGGATGGATCATGCTGATCAAAACTGCTGATCATATATGAACATTAAAGAAAATATATATGTATATAGGTACAAAATGTACACGGGAAGTAAGTGAAATTCACGATTAACTAACTAAAAAGAATTAATGAAAGCAAAAGCAAAAGAAATTTGACGACTGTTCTACAACTCGACCCGTCAGCTGCTTAACGACTATACGACTTTAGAACGTTAGACTCGCCGATTTCCATTGAACGACTTTCTCTTGTTTCTCTGTGTTTCTCTGCAACTCCACTTCGTACGTTTTACTCTTCGCTGTCAGATCTCCGCTGTGTAGTTCGCTTCTCTACATATGTATAAATCGGTGATGAATAAAAGTTTGTGTAATAGGGGATGCATATGGGTTCATATTTCAAGTCCGGATCATAGAATGAAGTCTTGCTTCTTCAGTAAAAATGAAGTTTTTATTTGAAAAAAAACAGCGCGAAGACAGTATTAAATTCGGAAAGCTTTCGGATGGCCTATTTTAATAGACGAATAACAACAAAAGTGTTACCCTTGGATCACACCTATCGTTGCTTGTTAAATACTTTATAGTATCCAGAATGCTGATCCATGAGAAGAAGGTACGAATAAAGTTGAAACTAGGGACAAAAGCTTTTCATGTGCAATTTCTTCATTGCGATATCATCTCTTAACGCATTTTGCGTTGCACGACTTTGATCAAGCGTATCATTCATTTTCGTGCATGCATATGAGTGTAATCGAATAGTCACGACGTGTGAAAGCGATAGGAAAAATGATACGTTGAAAACAGATTTCTATCTAAATTTATAGCAAAACATTTTTTTATATCTACAAGAGAATTTGCGTGTGTGTGGCTGTGTGTGTGTAGCGATATTATCGCTTTGATTTTTATATTTGTACTCAACTTTTCCAATTTAATAATGCAATCTTAACTAGTATATCAATTCGTGCATAATGTATCGATTGCATGACATCATTTCTTTCACACGCACATATGTATAGTTTTAGATGAAAAATAAACGCAAAAAGAAAAAAATAAAGAAAAAAGAAAACGAGAACCGTATTTGCGAAAAGTTTTCGTAGCAAAAGGCTGCAACTTATGTGTCATAAAAAGTTAAAAGTGAGTTGTGAAAATTTTCACTGCATTTTTTTTTTTTTGTTTTTGTTTTACTACAAATACTTATAGCCTTTCGATTTAGAGAGCAGCACAAATATAAAAAAGGAGTAAATAAAAACGATAATCCATGAGAAGGGATCATAAATGTGCTTTATATTAGATCGTAAAAATTAGTCGAATGATAGCAACTGACTTGTATCACCTGTAGTCAACTAGCTTCGTTAAGCTATTATTATTATATATGAGCCGTTATATTAAAACGTAATTATTTTATATATAGCCTCTTGTAAAATACAACGCAGGCCAACACAGCTGTTAATTTAAAAGAAAAAAACGCCTTCTTGCTGCGATTTTTTTTTTTTACCATCGATAACTTTGCACGAAGACTCTTATGCGACCGATGCATCGTAATTCAGAAAATGTGTGTGACTCAGTTATTACGAATATCTGTGGTTTTTTCGAAGCAATTAAGAATTTTAACTTTCATAAGATAAAATAGTTAAGGACTATTTACTGGTCCTGGTGTCCTTCCATAATTTCTTGCTTCGAATTTTGTAGCCGTTAGGCTAAGCAAAGGAGAATTTATCATGCCATTCTGGTTAGGGGTTTCGTTTCACATCAGCGTGGCAATGGTAGTTTAGATCAGTTACGGTACTTAAGCAAGACAAAATATCGGCTGAGGCATAAGAAGGCCAATAGCAGAAAATATATTCTGTTCTTCGTTTTATCATCTCTTTGGTTGCCTGTTTCCAGTCCAGCCTTTTAAAACGAACATAACTTAATTGAGTACGAAAACCTTCTCTACGTGACATCGACATAGTCTGAAAAATGTAAAATGAAAATCAAGATAACATAAAATCTCTACCAGTGATGGTATTTATGTGGAATTTTTTTCCGGCCTAAGTGCTGAACTATTTATCGAAATGTGCAAAAGTGCAATAAGAGCAATAATAAATATTATTCATCTTCCGATAGATAAAAATCTGCCTTTTTTATCTACAACTACTAACTCGTAAGACAATCTTTTTGTTTTTCAATCACAAAAATTCCATGTTGCTTGGAGTACAAATGCATTAGGAGCGGTTACATAACTGGACGAGACACAATCGACAAGAAAAAAGTATCAAGTATAAAATAGAAATCTGATAAGTAGAATATCAAGCCATTACAGATTCGAAATTTAAATTTCTTATTCTTATTTTCGAACACAACAAGTAGTATCCTGAACTGATATGAATAGAAAGGCTTACCTTTATTAATTTCAAAATATACTAAAGAAAAAAAAATATATTGAAGGACACAAAATATACTAAAAATAGTTTCTCTTTATTCAGTTATCAATTCAGGATTTCATCAATTCAATGCAATTCAATTTTGTTTCTCTTCACGATAAATTATCGCATGATAGATTTTATAGTTGAAGAGTCTATATGAGGCAAATTAACCTCCGTAATGATGTGAAATCTTTTATATTGATTTGTGTTAAGTTTAAGACCTTTACATACGTTACGACAAATCGTCAAAGCTTATCAAGTTACTCTGGTATTAAGTGTATAAGAATAAAATGGAAAAGTTTAAACAGATAGCGTATGGCTTAGAATTCCCGCAAAAGTTTATAGGGTTATTAGTTTGTTGTAATTTTTCTTCACTTTTTTGTGGTTTTTTTTTTTTCTTTTGTGTTACTGACGTGACACTTGAAACAGTAACCGGATGCAGACACTTTCACAATTACATTCTATGGATGCAATCTAGCATTAGCAGCACAAGTGTGCACGAATGAGAAAGTGAGAGAAGCATGAGTCAGGAGACTACAGAGTAGATTGTACTACTATAAAAAGGTGAGAAGGTAAGCTAATGCCGATGTCATATGTAATATAACACTTTTACCTGCTTATAATAGCCTACACCCAAAATGTTTTGACAAGTAAAAGCACTATAAAGAGAATTTGATAAGGAGTTCGATATGGATTGCAAGTGCCATAATCGATCATACATAAATTTTTCATTAATGAAAATCTATTTCATAAACAAGAAGAAACTATTTTTTTCTTGAAGAAAATTCACTTTTATTCATCCCCATAGCGTCCTTGAAAGATGATGCAAACAGTCCACTGATCTTCTAACCATTCGGTACTTTTTCTTACAGAACGACTTGAGCTAAGCTTTAGCTTTTGCCCCGATCTTGTTGCTTGATCCACATCTACTTCTCTGAAGCATCCTTTTGGAGTTAGTCAATAGGTAGTAGTTTCAAGGGATCAGCTCTGGGAAATATAGCGGAGATGGCAGCAAATCCATCCTCCGTTCAGGCAATTTCGCCACTGCTGTCATCGACTTGGGACGTGATGTTTTTATTCTATTGCGGGCAAAAGCGGCAACCAACTTACGATCAGTTTTCTCGAGCCTAAATCGTGGCCAAATATGTAATCAACACATTTTTTGGAAGTCTTCTGGAATCTCTCTAATTGAAATTCAATGGTAACCAGTCTTTGGTTGACACAACGGGTTATGTGAAAGCAATGACCATAACTACTAATAAATTATTAGGTTGTCTATAAGGATATGATCAGTTGATCGCTTTGAAGAAAGTCAGGCCTATCTGGCGTCTAAATATTTAGTGCCTCTGCGTTCTTGGGACTATCACAGCGAATACGAAACTCGAAGGGTCAGCAGGAAGACATTCCCTACCGGTTATCGGCGCAGCTATTCTTCTTCACGCGACTTCCATGGGCCTTTGACATTTCTTTAGGGCACTCAAAGTTACTCGCGTTTTTTGAATATTCTTTACCATCTGACACAGTCCTGCTTTACCATGCTCTCTGAACCTACTGCAACTTTCAGTTCCATAGAAAACTTACTCGATAAGAACAGTAGTCGTTATGAAGACTCCAAAGCCAAAACTTGTAAGGAAAAAAAGGAAGCTTTTAAAAGAAAAGAAATATCAGTTCCGAGTGTATCCCCCAAAAAACTTATTTGCAAAGATAATTAAAACTTAAATTACTTTTCATATAAGACTAAAGGCTTATAGCGGAAACTGTGAAGGGGCAAGATTTCGGTACATCTTTTCCGTCCGTGAGAGCCGTAGTTTTCCCTACCCCGTATATATGATTAGGAATTAACTTGCGTTGCTTCTATGATTGAATTCATTAATTTTTAAATTAATTAAATAGTAAGAAAATTATATCTCCATTGGGCTAATGTTACGACGCTCATCATATGAAAACATTACAATTTTATATTTGTTAAATTTATGGCTGTCAATGGATTGCTGTGAACAGACGAACTTCATCAAGTCGGATAAGAAGTTAAGGATTATTGAGGAAAAGTATAATTTATGCGATCTCTCTCTCTCTCTCTTTTTCTCTCTATTTCCGGTGCCTATCTTTTCGACCGTTACAAAGAAAGGTTTGAATTTAATATCGCATCTACAAACTAGTAAATAGATTGAAATCATTTTTATACGAAATTTTCAGGAGATTTTTAGTTAATACTTGTAGGAACTTCTAGAACGATGCCTATTGTAGTTTGTAGCTATTGAGCATTATATTTTAAAATCATCGTTTATATACAGGATTGCCGTGTTCCACTAGCTATCTAAGTCTTTCTCAACGAAGCGTTCCATTTGAGAGGTAAATGAATCTATCACCCGAGGACAGACAGTGTACATACGCTATCTCAGTGTGAGCTCTGCGATACTTATTGCTAAGTGTTACAAACGCATTAAGTCAGTTTCAAATCTTGTAAATGTTGACAAAATTCTCACCAAAATTGTCTTTAAATGCTTCGTATAGTTCAGGGGTTTTCTTTAAGTGTTTTAAATAAATTGGTTTTTTTCGCTCTTTGTGAAACTAATATCAACACCTTCACCATTATTATCAACACCCACTACAGTTATATATAACAAGAATACGTAACTGCTTACTGCGTCTAAAACAAGCTTCTACTGTATGTGAAAGACTACTGTGTACGTATGTGTGTGTATGTGTATGTTACACAAGTGCTGTACTTACGTTTATGCTTCATTTGTGTGCGCATTCAGGTACTAAAGCACACACAAATAATCAAACAAGCTCGTACGCGCACACACACGCACACAGGGACTCAGAGACACTCAAACACACAGAAAAACACACACACACACACAAACCACCACAGAGACATTTTTATGTCGTTTCTTTCCGTCACTCAAACACTTCCATGTCATCGGTTTTTTTACAGCTTTCAAACAATTTGATTTGATGATGATGCCATCATAAAAATGATGCAATTCCGACTGAAAAAAAAAAAAAAGGAAAAAAAAAGAAAGCAGAAATAATTCACGTAAAGTGTAGAATGAAAGTTTATTTTATTTTTTTCCTTTCGATGTAATATTTTTTCGCTCGTTTACCTTCTTTTGCGGCATGAACAAGTATGGGCGTAATAGCTTAACAAGATGTTACTAATAGTACGGTTCCATAACACTAATATTGGAAAATATCGCTATAATTTTTTTCCTTCTCACATTTTTCCATGTAACACGGAGAAGTTTTTTCCTCCCTTACATCTTTTGCTTGTGATTTTTAACTAAGGAAAATGCACCATTACGTCAAGTGTTTAATAAGATGATTTCATATATATATATATATGTATATATACATATGAAGAAATTTTCTAAAGAGATAAACAAAAAGTCCGGGTGATGACGACGGCAGGACAGGATGAATACCTTGGTCGTATTGAAGGGTACAATTAACTTACATATATATGAGTATATGAGTGAATCGATGGTCGATTTTTTTTCCTTTTTTTTTTAAATCTATCAGTTAATTAATATTAATGATATATTCACGATGTGTTAGATAATAATAATAATAATAATAATAATAATAATAATAATAATAATAACTTTATAACAAGATTCCGCGAATGCAAATAATTATGATTTTGTGTCTTAAGAAAGGTCATAAAACGGAGAATATGCAAAAAAAAAAAAAAATAACTAGCAATTTTTTATTGTATATTATACTAATTCCCTTTGGTCTATGCATACAAATACACACACAGGCACAGACAGACACCGGGATGCATACCGTATTTGAAAGTTTGAATTCATTTCTTTATTATCGCATCTTCACATATAGAATAAAGACATAAGACCTTCTGCTTACTCTTATCTATTTATTTTTAAAATTCAATGTAAATTTTCTTTTCTCTCTATTCTATATATTTGCGAGACCTTAATTAACCTAATTGAGTATAATTGTTTTTTTCAACATAGCTGTTCTTTCCACTTTGACTTACTTCTGGTTTTGTCTCTTGAAACTAACTAAACTAGGAAAAGTTCATTGTAGTCGCTTGCACTTGGGGTTTTCCCTTTAACACCTTGAAAATATTCCCATTTTTTCGTTTCGCATTTTTTTTTTTTCCTTTTTGCCTTTTTCTCTTCTTTTCTGCTTCTATTTAGTTATAAATGCGAATTATTTCTATTTTGTTGGCGCAAAAACCATAAAAACCTCCTCTTGTACACCTTGAAGTTTAATTTTATTTAACAGTTAAGGTTTTTTGCAATTTTCTTTCTACACGTCGTTAATAAGAAGACAAAAACAAATGGCTACAGAAATGTCTTATAATTTGCTTCTTCTTTTTTGGTTTTTTTTTTTTTTGTTATCACCTAAAATAGTAAGCAGGTATAATAGTTTTGTCATTCTATTCAGAATTATGGAAAATATCTTAAGTAGTAATAATCTTGTAAGCCGAAGATAGGGAGGATTTACATATGACTCTTCTATCCGTCCAATTGCTGATTTATTCGTATACCTGTCTTACCATGCCCCTCGCCTGTTGTTCGTCCATAAACGTTTTTATCCATTCATCCAGGTCTTTTCGTTCATCAGACTGTCCGTCTGTCTTTTCATCTGCCTGTATGTCCATCCATATGTACGTTCATCCGTATGATCACCAATAGATCTCTTCGTCTAATAGGCTGTCCGTCTGTGTTTTCATCTGCTTGTAGATCCATCCGTATATATGCTCATTCATATGACCACCAATAGATCTTTCCGTTCATCAGCATGCCCGTCTGTCTTTTCATCTGTCTGCAGGCCCATCCGGATGTACGTTCAGCTGCTCTCTGTGTTCATTCATCCATCAGTTCGTCGATCTGTCCGTTCACTCTCCATTGCCTTCATCCACCTTTTCTTTCATCCATACATCCGTTCAGCTACCTATTTGTGCATGCGTCTATTAGCTTACCCGTCTGTCCGTTTATATATCTATTTGTTGGCCAATCGCTCAGTTAGTCTGTTTCTTTTTTTTTATTAAAAGAAATTGAAAATTTAAGATAAATAGTTGAAATTATTAGCTCTTATTAGCTCTTCGTTGGTTATCTTAGACAAAAATTCATTTGAGCCAGTGCCCAAATAAGTAAAGCGCTGAAAAATGTCAAAAATGGAAAAATATCTTCCTTTCCTTCCTTTCCTTTCCTTCCTTCCTTATTATTGCCATTATGCCCGTTCTAGATTTTAAGTTCAACTTCTTGCAAGGACAGGTTGAAGCACAGCGCTAATGTGCCTATGTTCTCCAAAAAGAAGAAGAAAAACGATCTCATAATGTATTTTACTTTCAAGTAAGGGGTTAAAGCCTAATTTTTTTCGTCTTACCCTACACATGAACTGTACTGACCAGCGCAATATCTGCACGTATGACGGATATTCCTGTTCAAACGGAAAAAGATATCGATCTGAAATTGCACTTCAATTTCTTGCCTAGACGTTCCTATTAAAATTTGGAACTAAAATGATTCCAAAGAGAAAACTGCGACATGTCTTCCAATAACAGTTCGTGGCGTAAAGCATTGAACTCAAACGTTTGTTTTGGCGGCTGTGATGGAAATGCATGCTAATATAATCTACTCAAGTGGTGGGTATTCAAGATTCGCTTTCTATATAAATTTACAGTTCTTTGCACTTGGTTTCCTTCTTTTTTTTTTTTTGTTTTTTCTTCTCTTTTCACTTTTGTTTTATTTTTTCTTTATTCGCTTATTCTTTACTGTACTTTATAGTAACTTGAAAACATTGTTAAAACTAAACTCAACATTATTACCATAACAAGAGTCAAGTGGCCAGAGACTTTAACCTACGCTTCGCTGAATTCAGTTTTCTCTCTCTCTGAGACTATCTTGCCTTTTTGCTTAGCCTTTCGTTATTATTATTTTTTTTTTTTTTTCTTTTCATGTCACTTTTTTTATGTATACTTTCTTTTTTTTTTCTTCTGCTTTGTGATATTAATAAAGAAAAATTCTTGTTATTGTTTCGTGTTATGTTCTTTTCTTCCCATTTTCTTTTCGTTTGACTTTATAAGCTTTTGCTTTAAAGAATTTCTAAAGTTTTTGTTTTCGCTTTTGTTCCTTTTATGTAACGACTTTCATATCAAATTTTCGTACCCGATAGTCTTTGTTTGCTTTCGTCTAAAAAGGTTAATTATTTGTTCGTAATTAACTTGGACATAAGTTTGCCATTTTCATTACAAACTTTTTTTATATATTTTTCATTTCTTTTGCTTCTTTGAATGAATTTAAATTCATAGTAAACTATGTTATGATTACGAGGTCAAATTAATCTGGAAAGGGCAAAAAATTGCGAAGCCATGGTAAGGATGATGAAATGGAAATCATTGCCGCAAATAATTGACCAAAGAGTTGCTGCTTCCCGAACATTTAGTGGGCTAAGAAAATTTCTTTCACATCGTTATCGATCTACGTAGACCGGAAAAAAGCCGAAATCGCTTCAAATATTCAGAATAAAAAAATTTGTTTGCATAGTAAGTTACAAAGCCCCTGATGCAGTGCAACAAGGCAGTGAATTTTCTTTGTTCTATCTTCTCATTAGTGAATCTTTTCACATGTGTTGAACACCACGCGCAACAACTTGGCATTAGGCAGTGCAGGCAGATAAAAGTTCATGTCAAGATTTCACAGGTCGAGGTGATATGCCGAGACGGCTTTGATGATTGTACGCTTAACTGAAGGTTGCCACGGTGTCACGGTGCCAGGGTGTGTGCTGCGTTAACGTGCCAAACAAATGCAAACAATGGCTTTATTCGTGTTTTCTGAATAGTAAGGCATGAGGAAGTTGCTGTGACATTGAATGATGACTTTGTATTGCTTTTAAAATGACATCGGCGATAAGACCTATGGATTGGCCACTTTTGGACAGAATGCATCCTCTTTAGATTTTGAGATTTCCACCTGCCCTGTTTCCTGAACATCTAATTGTTCGTCGAACCAACGAGCTTGTCATCATTTTTTCAAATCGGGACGTTTTCTCCACATTACCCGGCTTCCAGTTTAATTTTTTGCAATCGACCGATTCTATATAACACGTCATGCTGGGCAATGTAATTACCCATTATATACTAAAATTTTAAATTCGTAAAAAAGAAGGAAAAAAAGAATTAGTAAATTGATGAAAGTGATAATAAATTTCTCCTACAAAGCCGACATAGTAAGCTAAAGGCACTAGGCGGTAGATAATTTGTGCGGTATTGGGAGAGTCTCAAGGGAATATAGTGTCATGAAAACCGATTCGGCACAAGAAGAGGAAATCAAGCTTTGAACCAATTTAACCGTAAAAACCACCTCGACCATCTTCCGTCTAATAAGCAGCGACAGTAACCATATCACGTTAAGTCTCTTTTCATATGACGGAAGAATTTTAGTGGGATCCCATCGCAGATCGCGTAAGACGAAGGGAAGAAAATTTCCAGCTTCAAGTAAATTTAACCATAAAAACCACCTCGACCATCTCCCGTCTCCTAAGCAGTGACGGTAACCATATCACGTTAAGTCTGTTTTCATATGGCGGAAGAATTTTAGTGGGATCTCATCGTAGATCGCGAAAGAAGAAGGGCAGAAAATTTCTCTTAACCGACTCTGTTCGATCGATGTGTCATTGATGATAAGATGTTCAAAAAACGACCGAATATTCGAAAATCGGACGAATACGCGCAGTGTATAGACATTTGCAGATGTACGGATCATTAAATTTCTTAGGCCGTCTCTTAACAAAATCCGGAACGAAAAGTTCAATATGTAGGCTGAGCTTGAGTCTGGAATTCAACAACACGTCGAAATCTTTAAAGCAAGACACAGCCTCCAGCAGATAGGTATTAATAGCATAACAAGCTGGCAGTGGAGACACTATTTCATTTTGTGATTGATTTTTCTTGGAAAATGGCAATCAAAAAAGCTTATTAAGCTAGAGGGATAGGAAGGGTATTTTAATGTAATTGCTTTCGAAATTTTTCTATAACGAGCCTATTGTAATATATCCGTATTCGTAAAGCTCAACAGTTTTCTTCTTCTTTATTACAATGCAATAAAAAAAAAAGTCTACACACAATAGAAAAAGAGTTCTTCGGGCTCAACAAGCCGTCAGTGCTTTTGTTTGTTTGCATTGCTTTCTTACTTACGAATTTTCCGCCTTCGTTTAAAGCTTCACGTAGGAGTAGATGATAAAACTTCAGCTTCATGTTTGGTTGTACTTGGCGAATTATAGACTTCGACCACTTGCCACTCTACTTAGCTCTTTGACTTTGACTTATTTAGAAATTTCTAAACAAGATTCTCTTTATAAATTTATGAAGAAGGACAGCCTAGTTGCTTAATTCACTATTTTAATTATTTTAATCAGTGTTTCACGGGGCCATTCTAAGTCGCTTTCAAAAAGAAAGGTGCGAGCATAGTAAGGCAAAAAATTAAATTTGACAGAAGAGAGCGTTTGATTCAAATGCAATCCTATTCAAATTCTTTTTCCTTTCTTTCCTTTTCCTTTCTGCTCTGTTTTTTCTTTTTGTTCTAAGCAAATTTTTTTGATGTTAAGATTTGAAGACAAGCAATCAAATTAAAAAAAATTCGTGAGACTTCCATTTATTATTCTTTTACTTTAAGCATAAAAGTTTTCTTTCTTTATTGAACACGTTCTTTTTCTCTCTTTTTTCCTCTCTTTTATCATTTACTAATGAATTTGATAAAAAAAAGAAAAAGCAAAAAAAAAAAAAGAAGAGAAAAGATTAACAACTTTCTTTTTTAATCATTGTCAATAAAAAAAAAAAAATCTGTGTACATGAAATGATGTCACACTGAAGAGATTTGGAATTTTATTTTTAATTACAAATATGACATAAAAGCCAATAAAAGTTATTTAGCTGTAAAGTTGACACATGATGAAAAATATGATTTCGAAATTTTTTCATTTTTCTTTTCGTTTTTTGTTCTTGTTTGGCCGCTTGTTTTACATGCGAAATAGTGATGTTTTTCCACCAAGCGGATATCAGGCGAAGGGATAGCTGAAAAAAGTTCGGCGGAAAGAGGGACAGAGAGAGAGAGAGAGATAGAGAGAGCTTAACCCAGTTTTAGATTTGCATAAATTGTAGCAGAATCGCAGCTTGTTTTTTTCTTTTTATCATTGCTTTTGTTGTTGGTTGTAAAGCCTTCAAAACAGCGACAATAAAAAAATATGCATAGAAAGTAAAAAAAAAAAACCAAAAAACCTATATACACACGCACACATATATATATATATAAATAAATGTAAATGCATACAAGTAAAAATCTTTTGTTCTTTTACTTTTCTTATTTTTATTTTATTTTTGTGTATATTTTCTCATTTTTATGCCATGCGAGTACAAGCGTGTAACATAAAGTGTATTTGAATGTTGTGGGATTTTTTTTTTTATTCTAACATTTTTTTGTTTGCATTTTGTGGCAGTGTTAACAGTTTGCTTGTTTTTTTTTTTTGTTTTTGCTTTGTTTTTCGCTCCTTTTTTTTTTTTTGCATTACTTCGCTATCTAAAACTTTGCTGGCATAGGTGTGTGTAGATGTATTTGGTATGCAAACACATTTGTTACATGCAACATTAAATGTGTCAATGTGTAAACATTTACACCATGTTTCGTAAGCACGTATGTGTGCATTTGTTTGCAAATATGTAGACAACGTTAAAATGTTATGTTATCACCCGAGTGAATGCACAAATTATTGGGCAAACATTTACCAGGACAGAAAAAAAAAGAGCCATGTAAAGGCTTTTTATATATTCCGTGATGATCCGAGTTTTGAGGGTGAACAAAAAAAAAAGAGTTGGAACCCAACAAGGGAAGAATATGGTTGTAAATGCATAAGCTCTTGACCGTAAATTTAATAATTAATTATATTCAAGGCAAAAATGAAACTTAAAGAGATACGTAATTGTTCCGAGAGAACAAAGTTTTTCTTTTTTCTTTTTTTTTTCTTTTTTTTTGATACTAGTAAGCAAGTACATAATAAAATATACATATAAATTTCATTAGTCAATGCTGTGATGTTTAAATTTGCCCGCATTTGATGACCATTAAAAGACCGTTTGATTCGTTATTGCGAAAGTCGCTCGAAAAGTCGGGATGTGGAAGTTCATTAGGCTCATGCATATGTGTAAGTAGTGTTGAGATTTTTGCCTTCTTTTGTTTTTGCTTGGATAAATTCTTTTTTTGTCTCAATTATATTTGCAGTAGCATATGATTAATTGGCTTATTGTGAAGCAATGCTTCTTCAGATGACTAAGGCATAATTATGTTATGAAGTCTCTCGCACACGGGAATTATATATCTTGTAGTTATATGCATTGATCTGTGATTCTATTCTGTTACAATAGTAAAAAAAAAAGCAAGTAAGAAAATTAAATTCAGTCAGGACCGAATCTTTTGTACACATCACCGTTTACCCCAAAAAAAGACAAAACAAGTAAAAGAACAAAATTCTCATGCGTTATAATACGGAGTGGGCGAAGTTCAGTTCTTCTATTATCGAAAAAAAAAAATTTTTCGCAGCGGTATGTGGGCGTTGTAGGCATGTCCTTTGAAAAGTTTACGTCAAGTCCAAATTCTTTTGCGAATTTGTAGATGATGTCTTCATTTTCGCCACGAATACTACAAAGTAAAACAAACAGACAGATGGAGAGACGAGCAGGTGGACATGTTTAGGTGCATTTACAAGAGTTGCAATTGGCCCGGAATTTGTATACTTTACGGGGTTTTTGAAGCTTGTTTCTGCGTGTTTGCGTATTGCCTAGGCGTGGTCAGTGTTTTCCATTTTTGTACACAAATGCTAGAGCATCCCCCTTGGAATATGCTTTCAAATTTTTGTACATTTACTTGCTATAGTTTATGAGTAAAAAGCAAAAGAACACTTTTTTTCATTCCCTTCGAAAGACAGAGGTATTCTCAGTTTAAGTGGTGCTGCAGGCTTGTCATTCAACCGATTTGATGCATGTTCAGTACCAACGTGAGTGTAAGAATTTTCAATGTTTCTGTCACTCAGGTTTGAGGTCGATAGCATCAAGAATGTTTACAACAGACATTACACGGACGGACGGACAGACAGACACACAAACATGCTTAACATTTGATGCTGATCAAGAATATATATCTATAATGTTATATATATATACTTTGTGGAGTCGCAGATGCTTTCTTCTGGGCCTGGCACATGCTATGACAAGATGAATATATCCCTCATCTTTTGGTGATGGGTATAATAATAATAATAAGTGAAATGAAAGACAGCGTCGACCTGTGGATATTAAAAATCTGCTACGGTAGTCACGAAAAAAAAACTCGTATTTTGAATAAAGAATCATTCACATTCTAGCTAACAGACTTACGCTATAAACGATAGAAAAGTGCTGTCCTCTTTATGATCACCGTAAATCCTATTTTTCTTTTTTTCTTGGTAGTAGTTTCTGGCAATATTTAGGCAAAATTCTCTGGAGCCTCTGTCATTTAAAATTTCACATGTGTTGCGATTTTTTTTGCGTTATAAGATAAGTATTCATATTACTTACTAGAAAGAAGAAGAAGAAAATGGATATATTCGTCCATTTGACTGCATTGAAAAGGTAAATAATTACTTAATATAAAAATTTTAAGAAAATATTTCTTCAAAGTGTACTTTTTTAATTAAATACATAGAAAATGGGCAACCTTTGCTTAAGAAATAGGTAGAATTCTCTTGAATTAAGGAAAATGTCCTGCATAAAAACGATTAGAAGCACTGCGGCATACTGCTTTAAATCTTATCACAATTTGGGAAGCAAAAAAAAAAATATTATTATTTTCTCTTCGCCGGTATATTTTATTTTTGCGTATATCATAAATTTTTTTTAGATACAGTTGACGATTTTTCATTTTAGAAGAATTCTCTGCAGTCCACTACATAATATTATAGCATATTAAATCTGCCGGCCGGTTTATGCTCTTCGCTATCGTGTAAACTCGATTGCAATTTCCTTCGATAGTAAGAAAATTGCTTACTTCATCGACGACGCTCTACTTGTTACAGCGATTCCGAAATACACTGCGATTCTAGCTTACTCGATATAGAAATCTATAAACTGGCCCTTGCAAGGAATTGCTTCTTTTTTTTTTTTAATACATCTCATTACAGATCACTTTCTTACGAGTAAGTTGTTAGTGTCTTAGCAACATCCCATCCAATCATAATCTTATCGCCTTAATGTTAAAGCGTTTTTATTAGGATTAAGTTTTGAGGACATTTCATTCTATTGAAGCATAGTTGTACTACTTAAGTCATACTATATTTTTGGTAGCTTCAAGCAAGTCGAGTTTTGTGCAAGAAAAACCCGCATTTATGGGATTAGTCTCTTATTCCACTTAGTTCGAAGAACACGTTTCGGTGAATTGTGACGGGTGATATAAATAAGTTACTAGTATCGACGACAAAGCTGAATATGGGGCTTCTAATTGGATTCTTGGGTATAGGGTCTTATAAAACCGATCTGCCTATTAAGGTATGCTACCACTCACAATAACTGATGACATTGATTGAAATATTGGAAAATGTAAGCCTGCGCATGACATTACGAGGCGAAAGGCATCCAGCATTGATTGCATTGACATTTCTGACCAGATTTGTCAATAGTGAACTGAAATTTTTTTAACAGTTCCATTGTATTCACCAGACATGTGCGCTAGGGATTCGCTATTTATGTTCTATGAGTCGTGATCTGGCTGAGAATAGCGGCAAATCATATAACTGCGAGAATGGATGGATACTCTGTAACATTTTTTGGGCGTGGCTGTGGGAATTCCCTTCGACCTATACCTTAATTTATGCGAACGGAAGGATGTTTATCCGCAGACAATCAGATGGACTGACGAATGATTCAAAATTTCATAGTTATCAAGAAAATCAGAAAGAGAATAGAAAGAGAAATTTTGGAATGGTTAAACGGAAGAGATTTCGGACGTGACATTTCGGCAACAACAGGATAAATTCGTAAAGTAAACTTATTTTCAATCGATTTATTTCCCATCATACGGACGTAAAAATTATCGTAAGCATGGAACTTTACTTAGAAAGTTGCAAAGTAATTAAGTTAATTACCATTTAGTTCCGAGTGCAAAAAAAAAGAAAAAACTTTTAAACTTTCAAAAAAATTTGTGCAAATTCTATATAAATATTTTTACCAAAAAAAAAAAAAGCGTTGAAATATTCTCTTCTTCGTTAAGATAAACGGCAGAAAATCTCAGAAGAATAACAAATATTTCAACATAATTGGCTTTAATTACCAAAAAAAAAGAAAAAAAAGAATAAAATAAACAAAAAAAAAAAAAGATAAAAAAGGAAAGAAAAGGAAAAAATAATGAAAAACGTAGAAAACTGGAGTAAAAAGTTAAACAGCTGGCTATGGCAGTTACTAACAGACATTAAATAAACATGTGGCAGACAGGCAAAGGAACTACAGGCCAACATCCTTACGCGCACTCCATCCTATCCGGCATAACCGAGCAGGGGAAATCGTTTTAAATTGAAACAATAACTTTTTGCTAGGGGAACAGCTTCACTAACTAACTAACTAAGTGCATGATTGTATGGTTGTTGAAAGTGTAAGTTGGTGTAGGTTGGTGTTGCTTGGGTCGTTGGTTGTTATGCTGACATAGGTCATAAAGTCATCTATCAGTTTAAGGAAGCGGAAACAAGTCATTTAGCGCCATGTTTAAAATGTATAATAATACTCAACATCAACACTGCACGCACGTACCTACAAATTCCATTCAAATTAAGATATTCGTAACAGCGGGAATCATAGAGAGAAGGATGTAAGATAATTAAGGCAAGAGATATAAAAATTAATAATTTAACTTTTTACTTAACTAAATGAGGAAACGTAGTTGTGGTAGTCAGGATTATTGCCATTACTATTACAACTACTACTACTACTACTACTACTACTACTACTACCACTACTACTACTATTACTACTGCAAAGATTAAGTGAAAGATTACTTTTTTTATTCTCCCTTTTTTGCACTTTCTTTTTTCTTAAAGTTATTTTGCATAGTCTCGCTTACTGGTGTTCGTTAAAAGTAACGTGGAGCATAAAGTCCGTTTTAGCGAAAAAAAAGAGATGCGTTCACTTCAAAAAGTGTTTACGAGTTAATGAGTTATTAAGTTTAGTTGTGAATAATAATTCGACATAAATCCCATATCTAGTAGTTCTTGCGATATTTTAAACCTGATTTATCGGTTAACCTATAGTTTAATGCTTTTGTGCAATGAGTTTTAAGTCTCATTTATGCTTAGACTTAGCAAATTATCCAAATAGATGCAACAGTGTTGTGAATACAATCTTGGTCGGAAATTACGGAATAACTCGAACTGAGATGAATGAGAGCACGGTTAGGTCTTCTTGGTGTGTCATGCGCAATTTTGCCCATAATATCATCATATCGGCTTATGCCGGTACTTGAGATTAAATTTTACTTCAAGATCGGATGCGATTTTTTATAGTCTAATAAAATTTCATAGAATATTGTGTTCACCAGTATGTCTGCAGCAGATTTTCCCCCTCTCTCTCTCTCTTTGTTCGCTTATGTATCGAACGTGTTACATAAATAGGCTGGAAAAGCTGCTGCCGGAATTCCGGCTGACATATTCAGAAATTGAAGTTCCCGACAGAGGCAAACACCAACTATGTAAGGAAAAAATGATATCTAATCATTGCTTAATTTCCGAAGTTGCCTTAAGCGATGAATTTTACGCGAATAGTGTGCCTTAAGCAAAAGTGTATGTTAAAAATCAAATTTCCGAAATTTTTTTGAGAAAATTTGAAGCTTTCGGTGTCAGGCATATTAAGTTTCGTAATTGATCCCTTTCGCAATTCGACAATGTCCCGGAATTCTTGCAAAATACAATTTTGATAGCAAAAATTTATAAATAAAATCCCGAAATATGAATTTTAGGCCACTCCGTCTAATGAATGCCTTAATCTACAGTGTGACCGTTTTTCAGTTCCATCGTTGTTAAGAAATTTTACGAAAGCCGTGAAGCTTGCTTTTATGGCATGTGGTAATGGTTCGAAGCGGCCTGCATCATGGTTTCACCTTCCAGAAAGTGACTTAGAATCGATCAAAGGTAGATCTGTCTGAAGACTTTCTCTGTATTGGATCCATCCGTACAAACTTAACCTGCTCTCTTGTGGGATATAAAGACCATGCTCTCCGCGTTGCAACTATACTTAGGCCATGGCATGATAGAAATGTAACATCAAGAAGTCTATTCTAAAGCGTTGTAAGTCATCCTACGAAGATACCCTCTAAAATATACGGACACTTGTTTGTTGTTGTCAGGGATTTTTCGAAGTTCACATTTCATTATTGAACATTCGTAACAGATATTATATAGTTGGCTGATTTTCTTATGAATTTTTTAATAAATATTATTGATGATGAGTTTCCTAAGAATTTGATAATATTTATAGCTTTCCAAGGTTATATGTATAACGAACATGTAACCAAAGAATGCAATAAAGAAGACGCAATATCAACGGATATACGTTACATTCGTGTTCGTACACAACAATCGCGCGCATCTTATAAAATATTTATAAAGATAAGTGCAAGCAATAATTTACCAAAGTATTTACATATATATAGATATATATATACATATATATATGTATATAAAGTCATGTTCATGATAGTTCTTTATAAAGTTGTAAAACTTTCGGTGTAAAATCGTACAAGATTTTACTCTTATAAATTTTTAATATGACATATGATGAATTGTTGTGCTTGTTTCGCTAAACGAAAAAGTGTACAAGATTTTCTAACATTAGTGAGCAAAAGTAAAACTATATATATTTATATACATATATATATATATATATATATATATATATGTACATACATATATCTATTATAGTGTACCGAAAGAGTTCATTTCTATTTATGTATTGTACATATTTGAAGGAGGCAAGCAAGTATTCGCTTAACTTAACCACAAAATATTTAAAGTGGAACTTGTTACTGTTTTAAACAAATTCCAAAGTATGTATGGGCTTGTTTGCGTGTGTGTGTGTGTGTGTTTGTGTTTGTGGTGGGTGTGAACACACATATATAAAGAGGGCGACAGATTGTGTTACTTCCCTAATTTCCTGCAAATTATATGCATATTTTTCACTTCACCTGCTTTTACATATTCATTCAATGTGTTTGAAAATGATTTTTCTTTTTTCCTTTTCCTTTTTTGCTAAATTCTTAATATAGAAAAAGGAAATCTATATGAAATACATAAAGATGCGTATATGTGTGTACAGATAAGTAATATGTAGTTGTTTAAATGTTGTATATATAATATAATATATAATATAATATATATATACAATATATTATATATATATATACATATATATAATTTAAGTGAATTTGTAACGAAAATAAATTTACATTTTTTTCATATATAGTTTACTCTAACTTATCCACTTGTATATGCGGTTGAGTTACTTTAATAATTTTGTATATTTTATTTTCTATTTAAAGAAAAATATTTTCTTTTTTCCCATAATTTCTCGCCCTTATGGCAGACTCTTTTATTATGCAAAGTGTTAAAAGTAAGGACGAGAGAAAGTACAATTTCTTCTCACTTACACACACACACACACACAAACACATACATACATACATACATATATATATACATATATATATATATATATATATATATATATATCGGCACTTCAATGATTCTGTACATTATAAGGTGTTGTCGTGTAGAGAAGTGTTGCATATGGTTTTTTTCCACTTATACACTTTCGCACTTACGACTACTATCAGACGTATGAATATGTGATGAAGAAAATGAAAATGAAATCTACTTTTAACGGCAGACGTACATGTATATATATATATATATATAGCTATATATTTATGTATGTCTACGACGAAAAGAAGAGGGACAGCAAACGTGCACGTATTTATTGCATGTGTGCTACATCTAAAGTATTTAGGTAAAAGTAGGTGAAATTTATTTTCCAATTAGGGTCACGTTTTTTACTATTAACGGTACATTTTTGATAATATTTTTTAAATTTAATTTTACCGAACTACTGTTATTAAGCTAATTATATTCCTTTAAAAAATTCCTTTATCTATCATCGCTCAAACTATCATTGCTAAGGTGAGAATTCGGATAAAATGCTTTATTCATTTAATCATGTTGCCCTACATAGGACAAGTTATGGTAGGCATGCATATATACATGTATGCATGTATGTATGTATGCATGTATGTATGTATGTATGTATGCATGTATGTATGTATGTATGTATGTATGTATGTATGTATGTATGTATGTATGTATGTATGTACGCTTTACACAAACCAAGAGAAATCGAACGGTATGCAGAATGCACAAAGTCATTGTTGAGTAAGCTTATAACGATGATAGTCTCATCAAAAATAACAAAGGATAAATAAATAATATTAAATTAATTAATTCATTTACAATTATTTTGTCTTATTTAGTTCGTATATAGAATACGTAATCAAGTTCATTAATTCTTTCACGGAATTGCAATTTATTTATTACTTCACTTAACTCGGAGTTAAGGTAGAGCAAATCACATGCTTAAGCATAAATTGATTTAAAAATCCGCTATATATCATTTCTAATGCATTTTTCGTTTCGCATCTACTCTTCTACTCTCTCTCTCTCTCTCTCTCTCTCTCTCTCTCTCTTTCTCTCTCTCTCTCTCTCTCTCTCTTTCTCTCTCTCTCTCTCTCATTTGCATTTCCTAGTTCATCAACACTTCTATACGCGACAGAACACTATACTTATTGATATGTAGACGACAGCGTGCAGTGACACTTAATTTCCTTTACCAATAGTAGACCCCGTAGCATCGATGATCGACGCATTGTGGGATCAAGAAAATAGATTGAACCGTAACTTCATTAACACGTAACGCTGTCTTTTAACGGAGTGACGAAAAAGCCCTCTCCATCGGCCATTTTTGATCCTTTGGGTATGAAAATACACAATGATGTTCGTTGGACAGAACGCGGATATTCGGAGTGTCGAAACATGGAGTCAAGACACTAAGTTTCTTCAAGTGGAATAAGAAATACTTCACTACAGCTGGTGTCTTTATTGTGGCTATACTATAACTCGCATGTGTGAGCGGAAGCTTGGAGACGCTTGATTGCTTGCAGCGAAGGAGCTCAGGTGCTCACGGGAAACGAAAGCGTGTTCAAAACTCTCGATGCTCTCGCGTATCCGCGTAATGTAGGCTCACCTAGCGTTCGCACCCACTCGCCTCGGAATTGCCTGTATATCGCACGACACACTACCGCGATTCGTCATTCTTTGAACACACTACGCGCCTTTGGAACAATCCACCAGCAGGTGTTTTTGCCTGATGATTCCACGTTTAAATCAAAAGTATACAAACACTATTTTCCCCTGCCATCCTTCACTTCCTGACTAAACTCGTGCCTGCATGTATAGAGGACACCCCCGGAGTAGTTGTTCATAATAAAAAACAAAAAGGATGAGAAAAGAGACAAAATTTATTACTATTATTAATAATCAAAACGAGCGAATGCTTTAAGACTTTAGTTTAGTAGTAAATTACATCTCTGGCCTAATTAATAATGATAATAAAGTTCCAACTATAATTTGGAAATTTTAATATAGCATCCACGGAATATACTCAAACGTCTTTAAATTGAACTAAAATATATAAAAATTTGCAATAATTTAATATATTCATAAATAAACGGTAAATGTAGATGTCGGGGTTATACCAATAAATTATGCGTATCATGCTTTGTCAATAATTCAGTTTTGCTGTAAAGAACATTTTCGTAATCATTATGGCACCTGCTCTAGTGCTAATGATGTGACGGCAGACTAACTACTAAATTTGATACTAAAAACAGATCACGTAAACCAGTAAAAGTCTTTTCCTTATTGTTTGTACTTCGCGTTTTCTTATATTTTTCTAACGTTTATTACAAAAAGAAAAAAAAAGAAAGAAAAAAAATTGCATGCTCAAATATGTAAAGTGAAAGCCACAATCAATAAAATTGTAATACCATAAGTAAGTAGAATGTAATTGCTATTATCCAATTAATGGAATACGCCATTATCCGATTATTCATTTAAAGATTTTTGTTGGAAAATTTTTCATTTTTTTTGCAAAAACTTTGCTCGTTTAAATAAACTGAAAGTATTATTACGATGACATGAGCCAATTTATGTTGTATATGTTTTTTTTTGTTTTTTTTTTTTCGTAAACATTTTTATTACCATTAAAATTTATGTTTATACACTTGTACAGCCATGATAATAAAGAGGAAGAAGTGCAAAATGGGGATAGTAGATGTAAAATATAGATATCCAAACGTACTCTCTTTGCTTCCTTCGTAATAGCTATCATAATTCATATTCGAATAGTTGTACGAAAGAAAAAAAAAAATAAAAAAATTAAGCGAAATTTAACCATTTATATAGTTATCCTACATGAGATTTTGATATTTTACATGAAAAATATGAAATTAATGAATATATATTCCATAAATAGTATAAAATACAAACAGAGTGAATCTTATTCAAAATTTACACAACATTTTTTGGCTTAACTTATTTACCTTTGCATTACCCTTGTTAAGTAATCAAAATTTTAGTCTTATGCCAGATTAGGGCGTTGTATGGGAAGTGGTCGAAAAAGTGGACCGATCCAAACAATATTGACAGCGTTCGTCCTTGGGTCAAAAATTTCACTAAATTTCATTAAAATATCCGAAAAATTGCGACCTGTCGTTTGAACAGAAAGTTAGATGCGCAGACATCAGATCGACAGACATAAGACGCACGGACAGATAGACAGGCTTAGATAAATTCATATTATGATTCTGAATCGATCGGGTGTTACATGTGTCCGCACTAATTTAATACACTCTGTATCACAAGTGGCGTAGGGTATAAAAATATCTAAATAAATAAATAAAAAAGAACTATTATTGGATAATAGTCACCTCTCTATAACAAATAAATCCTAATTCCGTTTCAATTACGTATTTATTTCAATAGTTTTCCGTTTTTCGTTGGATTTTTTGACTTTTAGCGATTGATAGAACTAAAAAAGTAAAAACGAGAAAGTTTCTCATAAAATCTATCAAATTTCGATTGCATTAAATTTCACATTATTAATATCCACACATTGAGAACTCGGCTCATATTTGCTAAGCGAAAATTTCTTATTCGTTTTAGTTGATGCTCGCTGTTCGAGTCGATTGCAGGCGTTTATGTGCTAGTTAAGTTAGTTAAGATTTACTTTATTATGATTTTTGGTGAAGGGTTTTAAAAAAGCATTTAAGAAATTTGTAAAATTATCGCGAATCTATAAAAATATAGATCAATATTTATTTGTTAAAACGAAGAAATGTGAATTTAAAATCAATTAAATTCGTCCAGATCATGTGATATATTTACGGGCTTTTTTCTTGTGTTAAAAGGAAAAAACTAATAGAATATTATTGCAGAGAATGAGTAATTGTCGTGAGAGTAAAGAGAATTCTATAGTATGAGAGTGTACTCTGACTGCATAAAACCTTTTCTTGCTTATAATGAGCCTTTGATTTTTAACACATTCAATGCAATGAATATGCAGGCATAAGAAGTTTAAACGAATATACATAAGAAGAGACCAAATCAAAAGAGTGAAAATTTTAAAAAGAGTAAATTTTACCGAATGATCTCGTAAAAAAATACAAATTCGTAAACTTTATACGAATGCTAGCGAAGGCATGCCGTGTTCAATTTGTAGTTAATAACACGTACATACAAAACGCAGCAGCTATTAATACATTATTATTTAGCAATAATTGAACCTAATACGATGCGATAGAGAAACAAACGACAGGTAAGTGTTGACAAAAATAATAAAGTAGCGATTCAATTAAGAAGCCAGCAAATTACAATCCACATATCGATTGTAGAATCCATTCGACTGAGAAATCCCGTTTTCGGCTGTTTTTGCTAAACAGTTGATAAATAGGCGCATAGTCGAATGTCCCCGATGACACACTTTTATCATTTTCTATGAATTAAATCAAAGCCGATTTAGTTTTGTACAAATAATTACATTCATATTGAAAACTTATTTCTCATGAAATTTTTTTTTCACACCTTACTTTCATGTATATGTACGTCTTCGCGTTAAAAAACCAACTTTGCTTTTTTCTCTTTTGGATTATTATGTTAAACAGTAGCATCACGGGAATTTAAATAAACAAGACTTTGTTCTCCTTCAAGCCTATTTCATCAATTTGAATGCCTGTCCGTAAATAACATTTCTTTGTTTTCTTAACCTTCTCAAATTACTGACGTTTGTAATCAGGTCCCAATTTTAGTTACATGATTTTTTATGATGAAATTTTAATATTTCTTTATAGCCAAACCTCGCTGAGAAGTTTTCTTCCATAAGTGAGGAAACCTTAATAATGCGATTAATTGTTGGTTTTCGCCAGTTTTTTCGTTGATTCGTAAAATGTTTCGAATGAAATATTTTTGCATAGTTCTCGATAACATATTTATTCTTACTAGCTAATCCTTTTTACTTGGATAAAACTACGATAAATTCGCAGGTTTTTGTTCTATCCATCAGTAAGACGAGATATTGAAGATTTGCATTTGTGCCGCATAAAAATTTGCGTCGTTGACTGATAGCTATTAGATGAAAGCAACTCGACCAAACTCATTAACTTCTTCATAGGTCACAAAAAAATGGGTTTTCTAAATATGGCAGTACAACGCTGATATTTTTTTGCCTATGAAGAAATGATTCGACATTTTTGCTACATCCACACAAACGTAGGAGCAGCCTAAACATGTTGTTACATACGCAACATGCAAAGCTCAGCAAGACTCCAATCTTGACCAGTACAATGTTTTAATTATATTTAGCCACGATCACGTCTGCCATCCTTCTGCATTTAAGTGTCTTGCCGTCGGATAAATTATCACAGAGACATCCCTAAAGGAAATTCGAGAACGCTTACAATTCTCATGCAAAGACGCTCACCCCACTATTATAAACAAATCCTAAATACCGTGAAACAAGAACATTTAAATATTGCAGAACAGCAGTCTACGGCACGTTTACATCTGATATTGGGCATGAAAGAGCCGTCTGAAAACTAGATTTAATAAAAAAGCGCCTGTACAAGGAATTTTCTGAAAATCGTATATGTCGACAATATGTGTAATTTACTTAATTTTCTTAAAAATTTTTGAACACATATTTCTGATTTACAAAAGGTCTCTCCATATATATTTATGCATCACAAAAATCCCTCAACACAAGTGTTGCTTAAGGATGCAAATAGATAAAATATTAATAAAATTTCTAATGTTAGTCGAGACTATGATTTCTTAATGAGCTCCAACTTGAAAGAACGCCGCGAAACGATTACGATTTTGTAAGTTGCAATATTTATTTCCACAAGAACTTTGGAAATAAATCAGCTATCATTATGATTCCGTTATATGCGTCTCGCTGCATAAAGAGCTTACAAAGTGCTTATCGAAAATTCTTTACAATCTCTTCTTGCACTTTTCGTAGTTACTTGCTTGCGTCTCTACAGCAGCATTACAAGTCGTTGCATTTATTTCATTTTATCGAATATTATTGCTTATAAGACGATGCGGATATATAGAGACTTTTCTGTAATTCATGCTAAGTCTTCTCTGCTTCAGTATCAAATCGTTTTGCACTCCAAATCAAATTGTTTCGAGTATTTTGTTATACAAATTTATGCTAATGCAAGTGTACTGCATTGCTGTTAAAATTATTCCAGAATAATCAAATTGAAAATACGTTATTCTCGCTTCCTCATTGTTCGTGTACGTCAGCCAGAGGCGGGGAGTATATTTGCATTTTTTAAAACGTTTACAACAGCCAGAAGGAAGTTTGGCAGGACTTACAAAATATATATATTCCTAATCAGCATTAAATTCTGATTCGATTTAAGAATGTCTGTCTATCCGTCTATCTGTCTGTGTAATGTGTATAGCAAATATACTCCTGGCTGCAAAAATTAAGATCTCCTCTTCGAATTTGGCAAAAACTTTAGAAGTTATTGCACACAGGCTGGTACTGAAAATACGGCAAACCAGCCCGAAAACACCCCTACAGTATAATGTAAACTGTGAGCATTTTTGCTTTCAACAACAAAAGTCCAATATTCACGAACAATGAGTATGCAACAGTAGGAATTTCCACATATATATCATGGGTGATCCTATAGTACCTATATAAAAATTGAAAAAGTTGATCAAGATAAAGGAAAATAAAAATTAAATTTTTTACGTTTTTTCCGAGTTTTCTTTTAAACCCTACATCACAGAGGTATTGCTATAGACCCAGAAGGTCGAAGGTGAGATCGATCCACTTTTTATTATATGCGAATAATTTTCTAAATTCATCTAAGCTTATCTGTCCACTTGTCCGTCTGCTTGTCTTGTTTTCCTGAGATATTTTGATGAAATTTAGTACGCTGACTGGTATTGGTCTAAAGACGAAAGCTATTGAGAATGGATCGGATCGGTCCATTTTTTCGACCACTTCCCACATAACACCTTATCTTGAACTGTGGATATATGGATGACTGTAGGCTAGTGTAAGCTATTCAACCCCTGAACTAAGCAACTAAACGAAAGTATTGAGCAAATAAATAGAGAAAAGTATAGAAAGGGAGGAAGGAGAGACTTGAGATGTTTGGCATAATTGTTTGTTTTATAAATTGAAAAATCTGTTTTAGAGATTTTTATATATTGCTGTATCCGCTGCCGAAGGCAGGTTCGACTTGTCATTCCGGTGAAAACATCCGGAAGGGCGTAAGTTTTTGAATCGATTCAGCTTTGCTCGCATTAAGCAACGATCTTTTCTAGTAGATGATCTGATTGTCCATCAATCCACTGGCTTTCCTGCTTGCAAAAATGAATAGAAAAGTAACTCGTCGGAATGGTTGGAGTGTGGTCGTAGAGCAAGCTTAAAAACGGAACCAATTCTGCAAGAAAACGTTTAAAAACATAAAAGGTCTAAAGGTGATATTACTTTCGAGAATATTTTGCTCGTAAAGAACTAAAAACTGTTGTGAGCATTTGTCAAAGCCACTTGAAGCTTCGACGCTTAAGCGCTTAAGCGATACCGACAGGCTAATTGATGCACCAACGTAGTCATCGCAAATTCAATTGTGTTTATGTACACGTACTTCAAATGGAAAAGCACCAATAACAAAGCAATTGTCGCAACTACGCGCTTAGTTGTCAACCATTAACGTTGGCTTTGCTATAAACCGCAAACAATTTGCTACTTTGCGTCATCATGGTTAACCGCCTAAGCTTTTAAGATTCTTAGCTCTATACCGTTTTGTCGTCATCGTCAATATGATATTTGTTCCTTTATATTATAATATTCTTTTGTCCAATTTGTTATCCAATTTGACCGCTGATTGCTGATTGCGAATGATTTTAATATTTTTTTATTTTTTTTTATTTTATTTTATTTCAATCTCATCATTTTATGAAATTTCATCGTAAGTAAGGTCGCACTTTATTACAACGTCAAGTGTATTAAATTGATTTTATTGGAATTTATCCGATTATGCTTCTTTTGTGTAAGTAAATGATCTACATTCAACTATCGTTCAACGTTTTATAACGTAATACTTGGCGTTGAGCATAATAATCATAAAGTTCTTAGCAAAGTAATGAAAGAACAAACCAACCAACCAACCACTTCACTGAGTATTAAAGTGTGATTTAATAAACATACAATACACTGTTTATTAGATAGCTTTACGCTTTTGTCTCTATTGTTACCGCGTTTGCTGCGCTTCTTGTATTTGAGCATTCGAGCAATCTTTTAAAGAAGAACAATGAAAGAGAATCTAGTGGAAATATTAAGCTGAGATTTATCATACAATACAATCGCTGGGGAGTAAGAGTTTGTACAAAATAATAATAATAATAACCTTAGTGAAAACAGTCATAGGATGAGAGAGTTTATGTCAATTAAGTGTGCATTTAAGAGATGATGGGGAAGGGATTTAAATATTGTTTGCATTAGACTTTGTTTGGGGGATTAAATTTCTGTGTTCATTTATAACCATAAGAAAATGCAAATACGCCAACGTTTATACGTTCATTGTTGTCTCTATCATAAGGAAGAATGCTTTTTCTGTCCAGACGAAAACTGTTATTAAGAGAAATACAAAGAAAGACAGAAGGACAATTATTGAAAACACATAAAACTATCGATAGTTTACATACATACGTAGTTAACAAATACATATGTACTTTTGTAACACAATCTAATAGCAAAAGAGGAAAAAAAGAAGTGAACAAAATTGAAAAAGGAACATTAAGAACAAGTGGGCCAAGCCCTCTCATTAAACACCGCACAGCAGTTTATATATAACGAGTTAATTAACAACGTGTTATGTCGAAAGTGATCAAAAAGGTGAACCGATTCGAATCATTTTCAATAGCGTTCGTCCTTGGACCAAATTTTATAAAAATCAGCGGCCTTTAGTCTGAACATGAGGAAACAAGACAGATAGACAAGCTTAAAACGATTCGGAATAACTTTCTGAATCGATGATTGACACAATCTTTAGTGGGTCTATCTCAAGCTCTTTTGGGTGTTACATACATCCGCACAAATTTAATATATTCTTCATGTATCACAAGTGACGTAGGGCATAAAAACGGTGGGCGTGTTCGTAATAAAACTGAAACAAAGGCAATCACAAAAAGTAAAACTAATGGTAGTTAGTCCCCCAAAAGTTGCACACTATTTTCATGCAAAGGCATACTTTTCGTGAAAGCTCGAATATTGAAGGAATGCTTATAGTGTTTAGCGGCCGACTTTTTCCATTTTCGTTTAGGCACTACAGGGTCACCGGTAGAATGTATCTAAAGATAATAATGGACGTAAACCTACAAAGCAGAGATGTTCTCAAATCTTAAGTTGATATCTTTATTTTTGCGGTCAGGAGAATGTTAAATGTCGACGGACAAACGGACAAATCGACAGGCATAACAGGCTTGATTTCGAATTCTATATGAATCAAGAAAGAATAGCTTCGAAAAGGTTTCCGAAAGTTTAACACATTGAATATATGCCCATCCTTGGGCAGTGGGTTTAAGCAAAAGTTATGACGATAATCTTTGCAAGCGTCCTTGATGCAAGCACTTCTTGAAATGTTTCTTTTAAGCAATCGAAAATTCTTCCTCATAAATTCGCAAAACTGGTCGTGCAGAGACAACGTACTATGTCAAAAATCACATACACATATTCATAGATAGCATAATAAGAATGTTAGAATTAAAATGTGGCTTCAACGACCAATGGCATCCAGTGAACATCATCCTCGTTCGAAGAGTTTCGAAGCAAATGCTAAGGTAGTGGTACAAAAGTCAATTCTGAATGGTATGCAATAGAGACGCTCTGTTGATAATGCAAACTCATGTATATTCATGCAAATTACTCGCAGGACACAAGTGAGCAATATTTGTCTTCAAGGTAGTATCGTTCTCGGTCATTATTATTTAACTGAAATGACAAGATAATACAGTTTACCCATTACATTAGCATTAAATTTTGATTACGAAACTCTAAATTTCATATCAAATAAATTTTGAAAATGAGCATGTCCAGGGAGATAAGTGGAACATTTATTAAGTCCCTGCAATAACGAGCACACAATATTGTGAATTATGCAAAGCAATAAACACACATACTTATTAATATGTATATATGCATATGCCCGTCGAGAATTAAAATTTAAAACAATTTACAAAATTTTTATGCTCGCACCACCACCCAAGACAACAAGGTGTATATGTTTTGTTATTTTGTTTGCGACAGTTGTTAAGGCTTAGTTATGCCAAGAAGTGTACAATTTTAATTTGCATAAAAGATCAAAATTTACGTCTGTCCATCCCTTTGTTGTTTTGTTGTTTGGGTTGATTTTCGTGAAATCGAAAACTGGAAGCTTTCTAAATTTCATAGACCAAGATCAGGAACGGGCGCAGATGCAAAGTAAGTCAAACAATAAAAACAAATCTTAAAAGTCAATATTCTCCAGAATTATGTCAATACTTCAGTGTTGTTGACCTCTTGTTGTTTTTCCTAAAATTTTGAAACAAAATTTCATTTATTTCCAAGTCAATATCTAAGCCTCGTGTTCAGATCTATACTTTCAAGTGAGGAGTAACCAAAATTCCTCTTAAATCGTGTATAAATTCTTCTCATTTTTTCGCTATTATAATTATTTCTCTTTTTTTTTTTTTTTTTTTTTTGCTTTATATCTTCGCATATTTATGTATGCATAAACTAAATGCATCCCACACACGATTTAATGTATAAAACGTATATATATGATTTGGCCATTTGTGTGTCGCAAACGTTCATGTTGGTTGTGTTCATTTCCGTTTAAATACTAAACAATTGCAATTTGTTGCTCTAGAGAACAAAATTTAACCAACAAACAATTAAAAAAAGCTAGCGACAAATTCAACATTTTATTATACTTTAGCTGCTTTTTTTATTGCTCTTCTTACTTTCGTGGCAGTTAGAAGCAGTTACGAGTAACAAGAGTAACAAACAGACTGTATAGAACACACAACGCTTTCACTATATTTATAGAGAACAATAAATTTGTTTTTAACATTACTTGCAATTTGTTGTGCGGTCACTTTTTTTTTCCTCTTTTTTTTTTTGCGTTTTTTTCACTTACGTAGGTGATCATTGCACCCTTTTGCTAGTCTACGCAGGATGAAAAGGGTATAAAAATGTTCATTTAGTAGATTGTTTACATGAGAGCTCTTGCTCTGGCGTACATGTCGTATATGCTTTTAATTAATTACGAGTATTTAACTTGATGTGCATTTTGTGACTCCATGAATTTGTGTGTGCGTGTGTGTGTTTGTTTCTTTGTGTTTGCTATTATTATTGTTATGTGACATCATAGAAAAACCGTTCAAGTCATTAAGTGTTTGGAGGCCGTTCTAATTGTTTAAATTAAATTAAATTTTAATAAGATTTATTCGCCAAAAAAAAAACAAAAAAGTTTGAATGGTGACAAATGAGAAAGACGTGCAGATGTTTATTACTAATACTAATGGAATTTATACCGAGTGCTTTCTTTATTAACATAAAGATACATATATCATGAGTGAGTCATCGACCGTTAAGGCCATGTATAATGGCGACATTTACCCACCTAAGCGCGGTCATTGTAACTGCAATTTTTTTACAATATTTTACATTAATTTTTGTTGTATTTCTATCAACTTTTTTTCTTAGTATTTGGTATGATTGCTTTAAAATTTAGTTATTTCTATAGCAAGTTTCCCAAAAATCTCTTGCAACACAGTGACATGCAAAACTAAAGTAAAGTAAGTTAAAATTGATTTTGTTTATATTTTTTATTTATTTATTTATTTATTTATACATGAAACATTTATAGCCAAATTAGTTTAAATTGATTACAAATACACATCCAGCACAGAGATACGTACACTCCCAATCAAGGTATCAGGTTCGAGAAGCGACTGAACTCCCAAAAGCCGTGCAAACGTGCGAAAGCTTGACAACCAATTATAGTGAACACATTTTCCTCTATCTACGAATTGTACGAGACTTAAATGATTAACAGTTAGTTTAAAGACGATGTTGTTTTATGTGTGATTATAGAGAGTAGTTTTGATAGAGCTTAAAAAGTCACATACTGAGATTAAGCTATAGATATATCATTTCGATTTTCGCAAAGGTTCAAAAGCCCATAGTTGTTTCTACATTGACTGAGATGTACGAAAATAAAGTTTCTAGAACATTGAAGCTTAACTCGTCTTACTTACCTTAATTAAGAAGTAAAGAGCGAGGATCATTTAAATAGCTCATATGATATGTGTAACAGACGGAAGGATATAAAATAGACCGAATTTTTATTACTGCAATCGATTCTGCATAATTTTCTGTATTGGTTTATGTTCGTGTATCTGTTTGTGCGCCTGCCTGTCTCTTTGATTGCTTTTCCTACTGACATACGTGACTGCTAGAGAACACTAATATGTTTTGACTTAATGACGGACCTTGAAAATTATTTGCAATTGACCAAAAATTCTCGAAAAGAATCGCTGAGTAGTGCCATTTCAGCATATTAGATCGACTTGGCCATATAAGGCCTTCTACGAACGATAAGCCTTCACTTTGCAAGAAAGTCGCGTTTTTATTATGTCATGATGAAAATCGGTGCATAATAAGAATTCGACATAGAAATTGACTGGGATTATATAACACTTTTTTTTTTTAAATTTTGTTATAAAAAGTCAGTCTTTATATGGCAACAAAGTCCAATTTGTATTATTTTCGCACGAAAATCATCAAAGAGCCAATCAATTTTACTAAATCTGAGCGTTTTCCCCGCCCTAAACGCTTAACCGTGACACCCTCAAGACTGTCATGAAAGCTTGTCTCTGCTTGAAAGAAAGGTGTAATTTTTGGTATTTTGGTATGTTACGATTTTACTTTCTTTGATCTAAAATTGATGCAATGAATATGAACGACGTTTATTTAAAATAGATCGGTCCAACTTGCTACATAGCTAATGGGTCTTGCTCTGTTAATTTTATATGTAAACTCACAGAATATTGTCCCTCGTACGTTTAAAACGACTGCGTATCTTCTTTTAAGTAGATAGTCTTTGCTTCTATAGAGAGAGAGAGAGAGAGAGAGAGAGAGAGAGAGAGAGAGAGAGAGAGAAAGAGGATAACCCCATGGCTGTGAAATCAAAAAATAAAGAAAAAACATAGATCCCAAAATTCCTACCTGCTGGATTGTAACAGGTAAAAAGGATAAGCAAAGTCAGAAGAGGTTATTCAGTTATTACATAAAGACTATTACCGTTATCTAGAAACTAGTGAAAGTCCCGTCACCCAGGAAGATTCCCAGCTTAAGAACATTTCAGGCAATGCATTAAAAAGACAACAGTAAATTTTGATAACCTGAGTTTACTGCGGCAGTTTCACAAGCTTGTGTGACAAGAAGATTGGGTAACTTTTCGTGGAGAAGAAAAAATTCCTTTGCAAGTTAACACTTGGATTTGAGAAACCGACTTGAATCGTTTAAGATCGTTTGAGAGCAGTCTAGTGATTTTGAAGAAGCAATGAAAACTTCCAAAGTAGTTTCAACAATAGTGGACGTTCTATAGCAGTGGTATCTTAAAGAAATATCCCTATTTGTCCCATGACTTATCTATACACACACACACACACACACACACACGTACACATCTATCAACGCCAAAATGCCAAAACGAATAAAGTTGTTTTTTGCACTTAAAAAAATCATCGCTAAACATTACAATCGCTTTAAATGGTGAGCAAACATTCAAGGGTATGGAAACGAACAAACCTTTTGACATCATGACAAATCGTTTCCTAATATTTATTCTCAGAGTTGACAACTGTGTACACATACACCCAGAATACACGAGTATATAAAAAACAAATCTATACCTTAACAGTGTAAAAGACAAAATAACTAATACGAGTATTATTCGAATTTTTCTTATTTTTTTTTTTTTTTTTTTTTTTTGCCTTTCAATCGGGTGTATATCACGTCATCAGGTCATACATCATGATGAGCCAATGAAAAGTGTAAGCCAAATGGCATGCATACATGTATGTGCACACATGAAGTTAGGAAATGAAAAAAAAAAAAAAAAAGAAAAAGTTTTGCTTTCTATAAGAAATATTGAATATGTATTTGTAAATGAAATATAGATTTGAATCGAGAAAGGAAAGACAATTTTCTAATCTTTTTATAACATTTTGCAACAATAATGAAATAGATTTTCCTATTTATTATATAGCAAAAGCATAAAAGCGCATTGAATTGCTTGCTATTCAATGAATTGTTAAAATTTCTTCGACTAAGTATCAGTTACACAATCATTTATTTAACAGGGAATAAGTAAGTGAGCTTTATATGAACCGTACAAGCACGCATGTGTCGGTTGTGCGTTCGAGCGTATACATGACAACTTGAATCGAAAGGTGATGAAAGTGGAAAATAATCATCTTTCTCTATATAGACCGGTGTGGATGAAGGCGTATAAATAAATGAAGTGAAAATTTTATGTTATTGAAATAAATTGAAATTTTCTTTTGCACTCATTTGTTTAATAGGTGGAGAAAAGGAATTAATGATAAGAATCAAAAATCCGCATTATATTTACCAGATTGTTATTATTTTTATTATATTAACTCGCCAGGTATTATATTTCTATACATACGATATTGCAAATTAAACAAAAAAATTTTGCCATTGAAAACCGATTATGAAAGACATCACAGAATATCATAATAAAGAACAAGACAAATAAAACAAGTAAGAAGATTATAGTCGGACAAGACCACATTGTCTAACACAATTCTTATGTTTGCATATATTTATTATTATGGGTCAATTTTCATCACCACATATTAAAACTTCGACTTTTTTGCTCTACAAAGGATCAATACTCGTGAATATCCTTATTATAGGAGAGGATGAATGGAAAAATAGTTTAAGCTAAATTACTATTTTGATATAGTTTCCATCATGAAGCATTGAAAATTACACCTTTTTGTCAGTTTTCTGTATATGAGAGGGAGTTCAAAAACTGCCGCAGCCGGTTCAAACCATCTTCATACCAATGTAGAATGACGAAATACTATTACTTAGGCGCTCTTGCCGAGAAATTTTGAAAATTGCAATTTTTTTGCATGTAATCACGTTTCAGAATAGATCGAAAAATTGAACCGATCAGAAACATCGTCAATAGCGTTCATACGTCACTGTGCAAAATTTCGTCAAAATGTCTCAAACATTGCGACCTGTAGCTTGAGCACAAATTTACATTGACAGACGTCAGACGGATAGACGGATAGACGGATAGACAAAATTCTGATTCGATCGGTATAATAAAAGCTGCCCATCCGCGTGATACATACGTCTGCACTAACTTAATATACCACGTACCGTAACTAGTGCAGGGCATAATTAATATATTGTTGATATGTTAGTGTAGTATAAGCTCTATTATTGTTCGTAAGAATAGTCAATTACTTTAAAAACTAAAACAAATTTTGTGGCAAATCCAAGTTTCTGTCTCTTTGTACAAGGTTGTATTAAGTTTTTGCGGCTGTATGTAACGCTCTGAAGTACTGTAGATAGACTTACTTTTCATAATACCAATCAAATTGATTTAAACTTATCTGTCCGTCTGTCTGTGTTATTGTGCTTAAAGTACAGGCCGCAATTCGGGAGATATCTTAATAAAATTTTGGCGTACTGACGTGTTTACGCCCATGCATGGACCCTATTGAAAATACTTGGAGTAGGACTACCTCTTCGACCACTTCTCATTATTTTGAAAAGTCGTATATCATTACCCATCGTTATCAAGATCACTTTTCTGGCAAATTTTTTTGTTCTTCTCTCTTATAGAAATACAGAATTCATAGAGCAAAATATGACTCGAGGCACCTCCTTACAACTTCGTAACGTTTTCTTAATAGATTAAATTTTATTAAAATTTTTTCTTATCGCTCGCGTCAGCCTAAGCTCGAATATCACCTAAATCGATTCAAAGATTGTAATAAAATCTTTAAAAAGCTAATAGTAAATCGTTGACCAAACCGCACTGGGTAAATAACGTCGCTTGACACTATCGAGTCGATTGTTACTTCCCGTAGTCACTGTATCCGCACCAAACAAAAATCACTTAATATTTTCCCACTTAGGCGATATTATTTCTTGTTTGAAATCCTCTCAAAGTCAAACAGCGATCGTATTAAACCGTAAATCTTAAAATTTAGAATTTTACCTCGATTAAGAGTCTTTACAATCAACTATTCGGCTTATGTCAATTTGGCTTATGGTTCCGAGTTGTACGAGTTCATATAAAGAATTATTTACTTCTTATTTGTCTTTTGAAAATAATATTTTTTTCTTTCGCATGTGTGAATATAAAAAACGTAATCCATTTATATCGATATGTAGTACATAGGAGGACAAAGAAAGATTATCTCTAACAGTCGACTAGTTGTGAATATAGAAATAATGCACACTTGTGTGTGTGTCTGTGTGTGTAGAAAGGTTCTCAAATCTTCGAAAACAAATGCAAACCGTACAAAGGAGAACAAGTTTCGGCTGAGTGCAAAAAAAAAACTGTGGTTATAGAAAAGCAATTCCTGCGAAATTTTTTTTTTTTTTTTTTGTTCTTTTAGTGGAACGTTTTTGCTTATATTCCGACCGTATGAAAAATGAAAATAATAAAAAGAGAGAGAGAGAGAAAAAAAAATTTTTTTTCGCGGTTTATTTATATATGTTTTCTGTTTCGTTTGTTAAGTCAATTTTCTATTTGCAGAAATGTTTTGCGGTTGCCTGACGTGCTAAACACACACACGCATAAAAAGAATAAAATCAACTCCATTCTGTTTGATGGTTTTCAGCTTTCGCTCTATTATAGAGATCGCAATTATTTAAATTACGCAACGATTTTTTCCTCTTTTTCCTTTTTTCTTTTTGCATATCTTTTAATGGTCTTTCTTTTTCAATTTTGGTAAAAATGTTAACTTCTTTTTCTTTTTTTTTTTTTTTAAATGTTTAGAAAAATTATTATGGTTAGCCGTAGTTGTAAATATTATTTTTGTGGAAGAAGCAAATAATGATATGTGCACAAGTACAGGTGTATGCTGCATGTGTTTATTAAGACTTTTTGTTAACTGTTGCTCTATAAATTTTATAAAATTCTCTAGCGTCACATAACGAAGGCATATTATTTATCATAAACTTGTAAAGATGTTACACAAAAGACATATTAAACATTCATTTTATGTATGTTTAAGGAAAATAAAAAAAAAAAAGAAAAAAAATTTATATTTAAATTTCAAATTTTTTCTTTTTAAATAAAAACCTTATCGTTTTATGGTCTTTGCAGAAAATTTGTTTCAAAAAGGTTTTCAAAAAGGAATATTTTAAAAATCGATTTTTTTTGAAAATGAAGAGAGAGTAGATGAGGGTCTGGGTGTCTGGGTGCATAACACCACGTTGTGTCACTCTTTCTTCACTTCCTTCTGACTATCACCATGTCGTAGCGGGCATTCCCTGAGTGATTGGTCATAAAAAAATAAAAAAAAAAAAAATTCAAAATCCATCTCCGAGGAGATGTAAATAAGGAAGTGAATCTCAGCACTGTAAATTAGAAAGGCGAAGAGAGTACCTAGGATTCTCCACAATTTAAATTTGATTTTAGGCACTATCCTGTTTCGGTTTTTTTATGTTTGATCAGCTGCTCCGAAAATGTGTCATAGATATGTAGGCGGCGCGGTGGTTTGGAAGGGTAACAGCTAGAGTAGGCGGAAAGCTGCTATGAAAACACTACTTACTATGGCGGGGCAATTCAGAGTCATAGTAAGTGATCGAAGTTTTAGTCGTGATCAGTATGCAATGTAGGTTATGTTCTTTTGGTAAAGGTACGAACGGAAGTTTGCAGTCTCCCGGCAGATGTCCCGGAGAAAGACTTAGAGCTAAACAATACTTTTCCGTATCACTTGTAGTTATTAGACCAACATGTGTTTAGACCTAAATTATCATAATTACAAGCGAACAGTGCTTCGTTCCTTAAAATGTTTATCAAAACATTGTCACAAGTTGAAGTTGCCTTTAAGGACTATTGTACGGCTGCAGGGTTTTTAGAGTTTTCAAAATTTTAAGACAAAAAAAAAAGAAGACACATCTCGTCTGAAGTCGGAAGTGACTAATGTAAGAATTTGGTTGTCAATCATGTCGTTTTTGTAGCAAATCGCATCATAATGACATTTTATCTTGACATTGTTTCATATTTAAGGTCCCTTTAAGTCCTTGTAAATTTCACTAAAAATCAAATTTTTTTTATTGGCTTCATAGATGCTTTTTGCCCCTTCTCGAATCTGAAAACAAAGTTCTTTATACGAAAGAAATATTTGTCCAGGAATTTCGACCTCTTCCCCAAATGTTCCGAAAAGTTTTCCTTGCTCAATATAGTTTTTCTGCTGCTTTCTCATTCCTCTAGCAGATGTCTGCGAAAGGCCTTTGCATTCATCCTCTAACGAGAATACGTTAATGTAGCTTCCGCGAGGAGACCTTTCGAATGTGTATGAGGCTGAGAACGATTCGAACTAGTGCGAGTGATTTTCTCTACGTATGTCACTAACTAGACACATCTTAGTTAAATAGTTTGTTTTTAGGTTAGAATTTGCATAACTCCCCTTACATGGCGCCGAACTTTTCACAATTAACACGTCTCCCGCAATGGGTTGTGTTGTTAGCATTGTTCAATAATTTTCAAAAAACAAGATCTTTTTTCTTAAATATAAAAATTTTCTTTATAACTTCATTACAGATAAGTATTTTTTTTCGAGTAAAATTAACAAAAAACATTTTATTGGGCTGTTAAAGGGATTTTCTCTCTTAATTTAAAATCTGTGAATTTATTTTAATGGTTTCTCTCTCTTCTCAAAAATATATTAATTACCGGAAGAAAAAGAAAAAAATAATTGTAAAAAATTCGTATAACTCATTGATGGAACTCTTATTACGTAATAAAGCCATTAAAGCTCATTGAAAGGGAACCTTTATAAAAACTTCGCTTAAACAAAAAAAAAGGTTGAACATCAAATGAAAAATTATATTCGGTTTACGTCGAATCTTTTCATAGCCATCTTTACTTTTTTTACTTCAACGTCCTTTTTTTTTTTCTTTTTTTTAATTATAAGCAATCACTCAGGAGATGTTCACTGCTTGTGCGACAAGGTGATGGTAAGAAAGAAGTCATCAAAGAGAAGGAAAAGAGAAGGGAGGGCGGTAAGTGTTAAGCTTTCGCCTACTGAGCACTTACTATAGCTACGGCAAAAGTGAACTCCCCCGTACGGGACATTTGACCCTCGAACTTGGCAGTCGTTCTTCCCACATACTTGGCTTCTCCTTCGGATGATTTATCGGACAAAGTAGTAACTGTCGATGAGACGAACTATCACAGAAGTACAATCGCCTGATGGTGATTTCTTCGGCGGAAACATTCAAAATTCAATAAAGGCTCATTATTAAAGCTCGATCTGCGGTCAGCGTCCAAGTGGTCGTGAATATAAAAATTGCCTGGCGATTTGTACGGCAAGGATAACAATTCCGGTTGCATTGTAGTCTCGTGAGTATTGATGAGTGGAGACAATACAACCATAACTGAACGGCAGTTGGAGGCTAGGGAGAGGACAGAGCGATATCTCTTGAATTAGCCATGTTTTACTTTCGCTAAAGCGTGTTTTATTCCTTATTTTTCCAAGTCTTCACGCGACTCTTTCAGAAATGATAAAAGTCTGATTGATTGAACTTGCTTTTGTACAATATTACATACAACATTATCGCCCATACGATCTACTGCGCTGCGCAGAAAAGCTTGAATGAGGATCTGAATATTAAAAAAGGTTAGCGGTTAGTTATTTTTTTCTTTTTTTGTTCCCTTCTATATCCACAAAAAAAGGCATATTTCCAAATGAACGAAATGAATATTTTGATTAGGATACCAAGACAAGGTACTCAGTTTACTGTAGTAATGCTGCCTTAGTATGCGTTTCACAATTTTCAATATTTTATGTAAACTTCTTCTGTAGCTTTAAGTGCATGGGCAGAAGAACGTTGGCAACTACTACGGCACACTCATCGCAAGTGCATATGTGTTATGAAAAATTACCGATGCTTATTAACGTCCTCCTGTTACGAACGCATTGACAAAATGAATCGCCGAGTGGCGATGTAAAACAGAAACCCATAAAAAGCAGGATATCCATAATACTATAAAAGTGAAGCGTCAAACACTACCTGATGTAGTATTGTCAGAGCGAAGCCGCTGATGCGTGTAATGATGTGCTTTGTTTTTGACCAAATGATTATCTGTCTATAAATCAAATTTTTTCAAAACGGTTTATAAAGGTATCCATGGGTGACTAATGAAAATCATTTTCTCTCTCTGCATGTGTTCGTTCCCTTTATCTTTAGATTATTAAATTTTTCTTTTTTTTAATGAACAGACCCCCAATGTTAAGTAATAAAAAATGCAAAAAAAGAAAATAAAAAAGAATTAAAGATTGCGAAGAGAGAAAGGGAAAATAGCCAAGCAAAAGTTTTTGGTTAAAATAAAATCCTTTATAGCTTATAAACTGACGTACGTGGTCTGTTTATGGGTTCGTTAAAGTTCACCCATCTATGGTGAATTTAATGGGAATTTAATCAAAGAGAATGAATAAATACAGTGAGTATCCTCCCTCATTGCTCTCACCAGCTAGAGAAAGAATTATCAACAACACAATGCTGAAATTGGTGTTAGACGAATTAGTTCTTTCACGTCCCATCTTTCGTTTTATTGGGAAAATGTGTGTAGTTAGCACTCGAGCGCTTTATGAAAATAAGAAATAATGGTTCGTTTAGTATACGTTCCTCACCAGCAAAACTAACACTAAACTCTATTTTTATACCCTACATGGTAATATTAAGCTTCCGCGGACCTATGTAAACCCCTTAAGGACTTAAGATAGACTCAACTTTTATTATATCGAACGATTCCGAATCATAATTTGAATCGATCTAAGCTTATCTGTCCATCTGTACTTCCAATGTATGGATAAGTACGTTTGTGTGTAACCCTCTGATCTCAACTTTTAAGATATTTTGCTGAAATTTAGTAGACTGACATGCTTTTATCGATGGGGGAACTCTGCTGGTAATCATTCGGATTAATCCATTTTCACGACCGTTCCTCTGCAATTTTCAAGCTTTTTCGATAAAAGACGCTGAGTAGTAGTGTATCAACATTCTAAATTGATATGAAAAATTTCGGTCGGATGGGGTCATTTTTGGAATATTCCCTCATATATAACCTTTCTTACGAAAACTAAATTTAGATTTAAAATAAAGGTGAAAATTGGTTTAAAATAGTAAATTGACAAAAAAGTCAACCTTATCGAATTTGGGCCATGTAGATATATTTTTTGAATAATACCCCATATAGGGATTCTCAAGAAACCGATATATGTTAATGTTTTATGACGAAAATTTCTTCATACAAATTAAGAGAGCCAAATTGGAACCACATGGGTCTATTTCCTGGATCTCACTCCATGCAAGATTTCTCGTGAATAAAAAGCCCTTTAGGAAAAGGTTGAATTTCTAATACTTGGTGATGGTAATTGGTCCATAGTAGAATTTAGCAAAAAGACTAACTGTAGCTAATTTGGACCACATAAGTCTATTTTTTAAATCTGAACTCATGCGTAGGTTACTACGAAAAGCAGGGCTTTATTTGCAGAGAAAGTCTAATTTCTAGTTTCTTATGACGGGAACAGAAAAACAATAGTTTTTTTGGGAAGTGAATTAAGTTTGCGAAATTTGGATCATGCAATGTGCTGTTTTCTGACTCCTCCAACGTGGGCGCTTTCATGAAAAGTATGTCTTTTCAGCAAAATAGTGTACCATCTTCGGTGTGTTATCATCAAAACGATTGTTAAGTGGTGTAGGGTGACTAATGTTCGGTCTTGTCCATCTATAATATTCTTACTTATTATATGTTCTCTTGGATATATTCTATATGAAGAAATCTAACAAGTTCATTGATAAACGTAAAAAGACTACTTGTTATGTGACATTGTAGCACACATGAGGGAGACCGTTCTCAGTTCTTCTTCTTCTTCAATTAATACCCAATTTTACTATCCCGCTTCTAATATAATGTTTGATGGATCCTTAGAATGACTCTGCAAATGGATCTAACGATTTACACTGGAAATTATCGTAATGAAGCACTCATTTACTACAAAGTTAGTATAAATAATTATCAAAACAATCAAAATATAAAGAACAAAATAGATTCCGATCATTCAACCGACTCGCCAGTTCTGAAGAATGATCGACAAATTACGATGAATAGTTCGTGATTACGAGCCGACTTAGCTACGTTCTTTCGCCACACTGATCGTTTGCCATCGGCACAACAACGGTAACAAAATAGACAACAAAAAAATGTGCGGATAGAACTTTAAAGCTTAAAATTTCATTCTTAATTGATGCGTATAAATTGAGTGGAGAAATGGTCCTGAGCGGGTTACTAATATGATCAGTTTGGCGATTTATATCAAATTTTTATCGAACTCCACACTAATATTTTTTCAAGGCCATTTAACGAGTAAATTGAAAAGCGTGAGTTTGGTTAATTGTAACTAATTTTTTTTCTCTGATTCTAGCGAAAAATAATTCCGACTAACATTTCTTTAAAGCTCTTCATTAACCGTTCAAGTTGGAGGGACAACATAAAAAATTTTATTTATTATTGTTTGTTTGTTTAGTTGGCTGTCTTTTTGCTATCCACAGCATAAAAACATGACCAAAAATTTAAATGTGAAGCTGCTACAAATTCAATTCATGTAAAGTTTTTCTCATAGTTAGGTTACTTATGCCAATAGAATGCTGTATGGAAAACATGTTCGTCAAAATAATCCACAAAACCAGCATTAGTGCTTGCCTGAAACGGCCTGGAAAAATTAGTCAAAGCTGCATCCTACGTTCGTGGTGCGTGAATTGTGGTTAATGCATTAAAGCTTAAGTGAGACCAATGTACTCAGTGAAAAGCCCATGAGACGAGACCGAGTAGCATTTTCATGAAATTTTGATTGTGATCGAAAAATTTTCGTATGGGATAAACAACTCAACATTCGATTTATTTGATTCGTTTGCGAAACCATGAAGCATTCATACAGTACACCCACGTCTGTTATTTCATATTAACGGCTGGCAGAGAAAAGCTTGTGCCGTTCAAATCATCTTAAATCAAATTTATGCATATATATATATATGTATATATAAATATATATAAATATATATAAATATATATATATAAATATATATAAATATATATAAATATATATAT